>JAODKM010000034.1:23726253-23803703 GCA_026780845.1 Petrocephalus sullivani
ATATATTTTTTTTTTTTATTATTATTTTTTTGGGGGGCAGCTCTGTAGGTTGGGACTCAGAAGGTTGCTGGTTCAAATCCCAGTCAGTGATCTCAACATTGGGCCCTTGAGGAAGGCCCTTAAGCCCCAATGCTCCAGGGACTGGCCGATGCTATTGCTAAATCTACTCCAGTTCCATGAGGTGGTCTCCTGGGATGTTTTTCCGGCTGTCCTGAAAGAAGTCCCTCATATAAGCTAAGCACTAATTGGCCACTTTTCCTTCATTCTCCGGTCAGACTTCTCCAAAACAATCTCTATTGTGTTTAGGTCAGGTGGCCCGGTCATGTGATGCGACACTATCATTATTCCTTTGTAGGTGGCTTGGCGTGTCCAAATTTTTGACTGGTATTGTACATACCTAAAGATTTATCTTATTTATCTTTTGAGGCACTGAAAATCTGAAATAAATGACAATACAAACCAGATTAGAAGTGCACATCCTTGTGATTACATGGTTATCTTCTCTTGCAATGTGGATAAGATGGTGGTCAGGCAAATACTGTTGCTGGCTCCTAGCCTGTTGTTTGTGACTGTGCAGTGGCTCGCTCTGTCTGCGACTCCCTTGCTGTGGAGTGAGATGCCAGCAGAGATGCACTCTGTGTTGGAAGAGCTGATCCACAACTCACCATGCCACCCATAACATACCTTTTAGTTCCAAAATCATTCTGCATTCATTACTTCTCTAAGGGCACTATCTCCCTGTTTGTATTTGAAAGTGTCATGTACAGTTGATCATGGGAGTGATAAATTGAGTTTAAACATGCTCAGATGCATCCTTTCTCTTTTATTCACTTCCATATCACACTACAGAACTCATTGCAAAGTAATGGCAGGCGGCCATGGCTGAGGCGCAGCCAAATGCTGCGTAATAACTTAATGCCACAAAGGAAAAATGCGACAGCAATGTGATTAGTGGCACGATAATGATCAGAACGAGGCAGGATCTCACTAAAAGAACAGTTCACCAGTAACGACATAGAGACAGAAGATGCCCCATTAACCTATAAGCATTTCTTGCACAGCATTTCATCCTGTAAATTGTAAATATACTCTTGCAAAAAATTGTTTCTATCTTTATTTTAGAGGCTATTTGCACAAAGTATGAGCTGTTCAGGATACATTTCACTGTGTGTTATACCTGTATAACGACGTATGTGACAAATAAAGAATCTTGAATCTTAATCTATGCTGTACCTCTGCCATGAAACCGCATGACATCAACAGCAAAGAGCAGGCGCAAACGCAGAAGCTTGTAGGTTATTTGAGACAAAAGCAATGACTCGTACGATCTTTCTATGGCGCTGCGTATCACCACAGCATGAAGCAGGAATACTAGCCACACAATCGAGCATGAGAGGGAGGGAAAGTGACAGTGATCTCCATGACCCACCATGTCACACTCTGCACTGCTCTGTGACAACTGCAGAACCCCATACCATCCCACAGAGGAAATTTAGGTGGCTATAATGAAGATCAAAAGATCCCAGTCTCACTGGTGCTCTGTAAATGTGTGGTTCACGGATGCACAATGCAACAGACTTAGCAAAAAAATAAAAACAAATGTCTTATCAAACGCTAACCGAGCAGCTGCAGGAACGGATTGAAACGAGCTGCAGAGACCTTCAAGTGTGCTTCCCGCAGAGCACCACAGGGACTGCATATATGAATTGTTTTATCCACAAAATAGGCAACTAGGAAACGCAGAAGAGCCCCCAAGGAAGCCAAAAAACAGCCTTGACACTACATTTCCAATTAGTCATACAAACCAGGGCTATTTCTATACGGTGAAAGAACAGGAAAGCGTATATCCGAAAGTGAGTGGAAAAGCCGAGGATATAATGGGACTTGGAGCAGAGCAGGTAACAGGATTTTTGTTTGAGGGAGAAAGGGTCCATTTCAGGAAATCGGGGTGGGTGTGATAAAAATGGACAGAACAAAATACAAAACCAAAGCTGCCTTTCGCGCTGAGGGACTGAGATGAAAACCGAATGGATGTAGTGAAGACGAGACACGAGAAGATGATAAGTTCTTGCAGGATCGTGCAGGGTGGCTGAAACACGCAGGTCGTGTCCATGTCGGGGACAGAGGGACAGGCAGAAGTCCCAAGGATATCTCCTGGCTTTCCTTTCCAACCGTAGCACTTATGTACTCAATCAATGAGAAAATGGATGAGTGGTCAGACCTGGCAATGGCGAGATAAGTGAGTGTCCTGCTTTTCTCTTCTCACCCGACTCTTGTTTACGGCGCATTTTTCAATCTCATTATTGTCCCCCCATCAGAAAATGCACCCTTCATCCAAATGCCTGGCCCAGTGTTTGGCCATGTCCCTTCGCTGAAACACAATATGTTTCCCCGCGATGACACACAGTCATTTGCCATTTGCCACGGGTTTGTCGTGCCCATTCCCACACTGCCACATGGGCGTGTCTCTAATACCTCCATAGTCTTTCATGAGATTTCCCAGCTACCATTCCAGAAGTGTGAGTATATGTGTCACAGCGTATACAGGCTACTGAGAGCAGGCTCACCAATAGTAATATGTTCAAAAAACAAACTATGTGCAGTTTATCTTAGAAAAAAATACGAGAACATGAATCAGTCAATCATAAAAAAATGAATTTGGACTGTCATGTCTACAAAACCAGTCTGACCAAAGCAAAGGGAAAAAGATGTGCTGACCTTGTGATTTCCTTCGGTTTAAAATATCTTTCTGCGCATTCTTTTTTTTTATTTCATTTAATTTATTTATGTTTTTTACTTGGCCAGTGTGTATTGTTGTGCACCACAGAGCTGAATGATAACAATGAGAATGAATGTTTTCCTGGTTTCAAAAAGAATGCATGATCATGTTTGTAGCAGGAAACAAAATGCAGAAATACTTCAGTGAAATGCTCCGAAAAATGTTTTTATAGCCTTTATATTGACTTTGTCAGAACACTTCAAAATAAAATAAAGTTCAACTACAGCATTTTGTCTTTATATATATATATATATAGGGCTTCACATTTTAAGTGCAGTTTAATACAGTTGTGTCTCATATTGCCAGGTCATAGTGTCAGTGTCGGAGTTAAAGACACACGACCCACGCCTGTCAGGCTGCACTGACCTGACTCTCCGCAGGATGTTAAATGAGTTGAAACCTTTTGTAGTCAACCACTGTGAAAGTACAGGGGCAAGGTGACAAAAGGATGCAGTCAGATTACTGCGTCTTCACATCGGCCTGCTCAGTTACTCTACATATAATTGGAAAAACAGTAATAAGACTTTTAACTTTCATGAGTCCTTGCCTTGGAAATTAAAATATTAAAAAACTATAAAAAATATTAGAATTCTTTTTTAGCGGGATAATTAAAAATATTCAAGAATTGGGTACCTAAAACATTATGCATTAAACATTACATCGCCACTTCGCACTTCGGCTTCATATCGCGCGAGGTTTCACTGTATATTCATTAAAAAGTTGATCGAGACCATGATACATCGCGCGTTCGCTTGTCTGAGTCAATCCTGGCCACTGACTGGCTCAGCCTCACGCAAGTTGGTTTCTCTCATACATTTGTTTGCGATTTCTGAGAACTTTTATCTAAGTCCCATGACGGCTCCTAAACATGCTGCTTCTTCTAAACCTTCTGCTTCTTCTTATTTTCATAGGTTAGTGGTTCTGTGTAAGAACTGTGTGTGTGTAATTAAATGTACAATAATAATTAGTAACGTCTAATATGTCTTATTTTCACTAATTTGAGTGTAATGGTGACTAAAGGGTGTTGTTTCATGTAGGGCTCAAATAATGTTAAAAACCGTATTTAGAAGGTCATAAACAGGTTTTTTATGCTCTAACTACGAAAATATTAGATTTATAAATAAAGAATCCTACTTCGCGGAAATTCACTTTTCGCGGTAGAGTCTGGAATGGATTAAATGTGACTGAAAAATTGAATATATTTATTAGTTATGAAATTGACATGCAACACATTCCGAATGTAAAGTTTCTTATCACCCAGAAGTTGGCCATGCTTGTTATTCAGGGGGGTAGGTTTTAGAAACTCCACAGATTTTTCTGAAATATGTTATCCATCGGGCCACAGAGACTACGAAATGCAAACTGCATTATAAAAATGACATGCAGATATGTGAAACTATTGCAAAAAAGGCTAAGTAATAAGTCCTGGGGTAAAACACATGTTGTGCTTACTGACTAGAGGGCGAACACAGAATAAAGGCTAAAAAAGACCCTTTCTGCTTTCAGCAAACAGAAAACCCTGCATCATTAATCACAGTCCCATATTGATCACCCCCAGCGTTCAAATATTCAAACGTTCCACACGTTACGGAGTGCAGCGGCTTTACTGCTGTGGAGGCGTTTTCTTACCTCCACAGCGGTAAGGCACATTTATTTTTTAAAAGTGCAGGAAAGGTCTTAGAAGTGATCATCCATATTTATCAGATGTCCGCTAGCCTGCAAGTGTTTTACAGCCCGACCTTCCTCACCTTCAACTATTCCTGTAGAGTAGCTTGAGCCCCTCAACCTTTGGAATGTCTCTATCCTTTTTTTCCCTCTTTAAACAGTCTACAACGTGGAATGCAGCAACATCTAAAAGACCTTTGGGACAGTATTGTCACAGGAGAAAAATGGTCAGTACAGGGCCAGACATCCAATGTCAAAGCTATATGCTAAGCTCTTACATAATCAATCTCGTTTGTAAATGTACGAAGGGACCAAACAGAATTACAATTAAGCGCAGAAAGAATAACAATCAATAATTCGTCCTTTTTAGAGAAGCAGCCTTTAATATCAGGTTTTTACTTTCTTTTTGGGGGAAACAAAGGCTACCTTGAAATGATTCATCATCCACATGAAGCCAGGAAGCCTGATGATATAAATCACTGTAGATCGAGGTAAAAGGAAGAAAATAGAATCTGGGGACAAAAGAGTTACAGCGTCAATGTAAACTTGTTCTAAACAGATGGAGCACATTTTTTTAGCACTGGGAAACAATGTAAATAAAGGGAAACTTTGCTGTAGTATTTTACTGGTGCCTCTACGACCACAGTCCACACAGATAAAATGAATGATGTAAAGATGGTGTTTGGATTCAGTAATTAACCTTGAATCCTCCTTTTATGTCTGGTGCTAATTGGAGGTGAGTGACTCAAGTCACATGACCTGACTCGAGTCTCAGTATTTATGATTTGCTTTCAAATTTCTGAAAAAGATTTGGATATTTTTTACCAAGACTTGATTTAGACATATTATAACACATTCTGTAGTTAATATTAGTTTCCACCTTGGTTTTGCCTCTGTAGTCAATATTTCCATGACCGTCTTTCTGACTGCCGTTATTGGAACCCCAAAAATACAACGGCGCATGTGTCCATAAACAAACGAAGCTACAACAAGCAAGGGCAAGCACACCTATTTTAAATAAAAAACAAAGACATCATATTTTATTTCTACTTTTTTTTTTTAATGTTCGCTACATGAAGTCTTTACTCATGGAACTGCAAATACTATATAAATAAATATATTAATACTTAAGGATTTAATAAGACTTGCCTACATTTCTGACTTATCTTGCTTGAATAAGGTCTCTGACTTGACTTGACTTGATTAATACTAAGCACGACTTGACATGAACATGGCTGTTAGGACTTGTGATTTACTTGTGAGTTGTGTATAGGTGACTAAGTCCTATGTCTGGTGCTTAGTGACATCCTTGGCCAGCAGTTAAATAGATAAAGAAATGGGTTTAAGTAGCGACCGTTCACACTTTGCATGATTTAATAAATCAAGATTTCATCAACATGGTGTGCTGTTGCCAGGCAACAATTTGACCTTTTGTGAGCGTGGATGACAATGCCAGGAAAGGTGTATGCTTCTGAAACTGGAGGAAAAATAGATGTCAAAGGATAAGTTTGCCTTTCCTGGTGCAGATACATAGAACAAAGGGTTTCATTAACAGAAATGACGGTCGTCAGACATATTCAAAATTATACATGTAAAAAAAAAAAATGAAGAGAAGCTAATGTTCTCAGTTCAGACCAGTTGTAGACTAGACAGTAGAAGGAATAAAAAAACATTTTTAATCAGGTGCTCCAGCTATTCCGTGGTCAGATATAATCTTTTCAACAGTTCAATAAGATGTATAAGATAATTAAATATTATGGGATTTCTTTTGTTAGGAGAAGCAATCAATGGACAGTAGCCTATTGAGTTTTAATTTCCCCAGCTGCCAATATGAAATGACTTTTTAAGGTCAACCCAGAACACAAAATCTCTTTGTAGCTTTGAAACACAGCAGATACACTGTACCTTCTCCCTGGATTAATTATGAGGAAGGGTTACAATATCCCAATATGTGTCTTGGCATTTTGTCTAAGAAATGTTTATGTCATTTACTAATGTTATCAGATTAAAATCTGAAATGGAAAGATACTCTGTATACACACACATGCACAATCACGGACAGTAACGTGAAAAATGCCATTAGCATTTAATATAAGCTTGTCCTTTAATAGAAATTTATTTCAAATTCTATTTAAAAAGAAACATTTTGCACCCATCCTAATGTAGAGGTAGCCAGAAAGCATACAGTGTACATTCATGTACATTCATTTATACTGCTGGAAAATCACTGAAGAAGTTATATTTCTTGAAAGCAAGGAGTGACTTACATGGCAAGTATAGGCAACTGCCCCCGGGACCCAAAAGCTAGGGGGCCCATGAAGTTACAGTTACTTTATGGACGTAAGACTTTTAGTGGGCGTGACACCCCCGATTGGTAAATTGGAAATTGGATTGGTAAAAGCAAGAGATCCTACTTTCTGAAACGGTTCTAGTTCAGCTAATTGTTAGCCACTGCTAGCTATATCTGTTGATAACAACACATTACATGGTATTGTAATGTGTATACTATAGCAACACTTCCACAGGTAGCAGTTGGACAGTACTGTGTGAAAGACTGATTTAATGAGTCATAAATAGGACAGTATAAAGGATGCAGCCATCTTGCATTCTGAGGTTGTGGTTGTGTAGATCCCTCCCACTTCATCAGTCTGAATTCTGACTTCAGGGAGCATTGCAGTTAGTCCACCCCTGCTCGAAAGTTAATATTCATTAGGTCAGCCATGTGAAGTAAAGAACGGCTAAAAAAACCAAACACATGCAATCCAAAATAAAGTATATTACAACTATCAGCAATGAATGTTAAGTAAGTGCACATAAAAAATGTACCTTGTGCCTTGTGCTTGCATTTCACTGCAGCCGAACAAAAATTTATTTTGGAAAAATTAAGAATTATAATTAAGTTCAAGGACAATAAGAGTGAAGAGAAACTCAGTGGTTGTTGCCAAAGCTAGAAAGGTATGCTAACAGCAGATTGATGTCAATGCGATTGCATGTACAGTTTAATTGTCATTAAGGAAATTTCAGTACTTGTCAATTTCCAAATAAGCTTTCTGGTTTTCATACTTATTCTTAGTCTTTCTATTCATATTCATAACCCTTATTCTTAGTCTTTTATTCATATTCATTACCCTTTTTATTATTCAGTATTGAATGAACTTGTCACCTTTCAAAACCCATTCAATAACCCTTTATTCACCACATACACACATACACTTACAGATGTATTTCAGTCATGCCAAATCCAGAAAACAATAATTACCATTAGTGTTTTGATCCACAACTCCAGTCAGTTACATTATTTCACGCTGACTTTCATTGTCAGACACACACACAGTCTACTTGTACCCTACTTTAGGAGACTGACATCCATGTTCATTAAAAATTACACAAAAAATGCAAAGAATAGAGTAAAATGAGCTAATAACTATACGGTTACATGAGACAGACAAGCACAGTAAAGTGTGGTTTAAGCAGTGGGCTATGGGGGTAAAGCCCATTTGTTACGTTATATATAATAATATAATATAGTGACTTCGTACCTCTCATTGGTTTAAGGGCTGCTGGCGATATTTTCAAATTCCTAAGAAAAAGGGATAAGTTAATAAAATCGATCTTCGGATTTTGGGAATCGATACTGGATTGTCAAAACCAGTACATATTTCTATTAATCATAAAATTGATATTTTTTCCCATCCCTAATAAAGAATTCATTTTTCATTTTTCATTGCTGTTGTGTTTTTTTATGTAAACTCCTTATGTTTTGCAAAAAAACTACATTATGGAGAGAAATGGAGATCATTTTTGTATTCAGCACCCTAAAAAACAAAGAATTTACCAAAAATATCCCATGCAGCTGAAAAAAAAAATTTGGTTAAACACAAAGCAAGTTAACATTTTGTAAGAGGTTTATAATTTGGCTTCCGTTCAGCCTTTTATACTGTTTTTCAACAAAACAGCTTCTTCGTGAGCGTTATACTTTCTAAGGTGGTGTAAAAAGTTTGTAGACCACAGCTTTAGACAGTCCATGACATGTTTATGAATCATAATTAAATCAGCTTGCCGACTGATAGTTTTCGACAGTGGCTTAAAAAAAAACTATGATTGACACCACTAACCAGCCCCACCCACTGTTGTCCCTGATCGATTTGAAAATAAAAAGCTCCCTTAAATGCGGCCAGAGAATATATTATGGCACGTCTTCTGACGACCTGTCCGAAAAAGTGCCAGGTGGGTTTAAGTCTTACTCTGTAGGTCTGCTAGCTACACTATCAACCAGCTATGCCGTATTACACCAGCTGAATGCTCGTTATGGTGACTGGTGGGCTGTGGCTCATGTCCAGGCTCTTGTTTGCACTTTATCATTTTAATCTGTAATGAACTCAGATTAGTATATAATGAAGTGCAATTCCTGAAATTACTAATAGAATGTCTTTGTCGTTTCACAAATACAAATGTCACTGCACAAGTACAATGAGTAAAGATGCTGCTTCCATACTCGATGCTATTAATGGCAATAAATTATAATAAAACAAAAATAAAACACCAGCACAATAAATAAAAGCAGCGCCAGAAACAAATGGACTTTGAGGGGTCAAAACAAAGGCAAATAGGGCATAAGAGTAAATAAGGAGTAGACCTTACACCTAAGGAAAGGACTGGGCTCACAGTAATAAAGAACCAACAAACCACAAGCAGGAACACACACACAAATCTTTGTGGAGACGGTCCATCAATTTCTATGGGAAAAAGCCTTATCTCAACCATGACACCCTTAGCCCCTACCCAAACCGTAACCATACGTAACCAAACAAAATCCAAGACTTTTGGCATTTTTAGTTTTTTTGATTATAGATACAAATTTTTATAAAACTGAGCTTCATCTTGCGGGGACCTGAAAAATGGTCCCAACAATGTCAAAATAGTAGGTTTTTATCACATCGTGGGGACAGGATTCACTCCTTGCCATGGCTTTGTGTGTGTGGAGTTCATGTTTCCCCTCTACAGCCCAGCCACATGCAATTTATGGTGAAGCAGTGTTTCTAAATTGCCTGCTAGGACAGACTTCAGGCTCACGGTGACCCTGCATTATTGAAAATTAAGAGATGGTTCTGCTTTGCCTCCTCCGCACTGCTGAAAAAGCATCCCCCAAAACACCTCCATTTTTTGTCAAATAACAGAGTATTGCCGCTATCCCTTATGAAGAGCAAAGTTTGCTTTAGGGCCTGCACTGAAGTGGGCCAGACAAAGACAGGACACACAAAATGACTTTATTACAGAAAAGGTACACCATAAAGCCCCCTTTAATAAACATTCATCTCCCACTTTCCTTCCGCAAGAATATAGCTACAACCACCTGACCTGAACAAACCTACAGCTAATACGTTCAAGCTGACTCTATTTCCACTCTAATAAAGCAAATAGCCTAATTACATCCAGCTAGGCCTTATTACTGTACCTGAAAAGTGCACTGGCCAGGAGCTAATGATCAATCACCATGGAGACACAACCGCCCAGTTTACCTCAGCCCTTTGCCATTGTCCTGTTTCTTGCCAGCTGTCTTGTGCCAGAAAGTAGCTTTTTGTAAATGTGTAAATGCAGAAATGCAGTGGGCTGTGGCTTTTTACAGCTTGGCCTGAAATCTTCGCGAAAAGCCAAAGGTGGTTCTGTTTGGAACCCTGGCTTCACAGGCATGACCTACAGCCAATAATAGTCCACCCGACTGAATAGGGTTGCCAGCCACATTTAATTTGAGATTTTTTTTTGTTGGGGGGTGGGGTGTACTAACCACATAGTCAGCTCTGTACACTAGTGTTTCTCAAACCAGTCCTTTGGGACCCCCAGGTGGTCCACGTTTTAGCTCTCTCCCAATTACCTGGAGAACAAAATCTGTCTCACTGGTTTGAGAAACGCTGCTGTACACCACTCCAGCAACGACATACTGCCATACAGCCGTACTGCCACAATGTAGAGGGAAGGAGAAAGGTAGCCTGCATGAGACAAGATTAATTAAGCACTTCTGACCTAGCATTTCAGTAACAGCTTTGGACACCATAATGAATACCTGTATCGATTCAACAATATTCCAACAACTGTCATTATCTGTGAGTAGTGGCTAAAATACAAGTGTTCTCAGCTCGCAACATCCCATCACAAGCCTAAATACAATGCAAAAGATCAAAGCTTCATTTCCCCATGCACAATACAGCAACATATGTGCATTCTTGTTTATTTTTCTTGTCATACTACACTGCGGACTACATACCTACTGTCACTCGGATAAAGCATCATGAAGCCAAGAATCAAGTTCTAAAATAATTATGTCCGGGATCGTTTGAACTTGTCAAATGAGAGACATGAATATTGATATTGTGCCTGCTTATTTTTTATATCGCTTTTTATATATTTTTTTCTTTTTTATATCGCTTGTCCTATACAGAGTCACAGAGCCTATTTCAGAAACGATGGACTCAAGGCAGAGAAAAATAGCTCTGAATGGGGTGCCAATTCATTGCAAGACCCACATACCATTCGCACCTACCGACAATTTGGCAACTTCAGTTCACCTTGGTTTTAGACTGTGGGGTGCATACCAGAGGATCTGGAGGAAATCCCTGCTCTTCAGAGGTGCACACTAGGCACCACCCCAGTTTGAATATAAACAGATCATCCATAACATTAAGACTACTGACAGGTGAATTGAATATCATTGATTATCTCATTGCAATGGCACCTGCCAAACTGTGATGGCTAGACAACTGGGTAAGAGCATCTCCAACACAGCAGGTCTTGTGGGGAGTTCCCAGTATGCAGTGGTCAGTAACTATGGACCAGAGAAGATCATCCGGTGAAATCTTGACAGGGTCATGGGTACCGAAGACTCACTGATGCACATGGGGAGCGAATGGTAGCCCGTCTCGTCTGATCCCACAGGAAAGCTACTCTAGCACAAATTGCCAAAAAGTTAATGCTGTGACAGAAAGGTGTCTGAACACACAGTGCATCACAACTTGCTGCATATGGGGGAGCGTAGCCGCAGACTGATCAGAGTGCTCATGTTGACCCCAGTCCAACATCAAAAGCATATACATTGGGAACCTGAGCATCAGAACTAGACCATGGAGCAACGGAAGAAGGAGGTCTGCTCTGATGAGTCACGTCTTCTGTTACATCATGTGGACGGCTGGGTGCATGTGCACACTATGGGAAGAAGGCACGCTGGCAGAGGCAGTGTGCTGATTTAGGCAATGTTCTGCTGGGAAACCTTGGCACCAGGAATTCATGTGGATGTTACTTTTACCAATATGTACCATATGACCAATGCAGGCTTACTGATAGCCTGCATCCGAGGAAACAAAGTACAGCCCGGATTCCATTTTTTAAGGATATGAAATATTTTCCAGTAAAATGTTTCCAACACATAACTGATGCCATAACTGATGCCTTGATTAATTTTTATGTAAAAATAATAATTTTTTTATTTCTAAAAGAATAGTGGTCATTTTTATATATGATTAAGCAGAATTGTTCATAGTGCTAAGTAGGAATGACTCACTGATTCAGTTCACAGGGTTGTGAGTGTGATCTGTCTCCTTGCCTCTTTGTCTGGAGTTTGGCCTCTGGATGTTGATGTTTGGGCTACTCTGGCTACCTCTCACAGTCCAGAGACACGCACTTTATGTGACTTAGTTTTTCTCACTCAGATTCATCATGTCTTCATGGCCTGTGACGGAACTCCATCCTGCTTCTCCCTCGGCTTCTTGGGAAATACTCCAAGCTCACCGTGCCGCAGAATTAGATAGATGGTTACAAGCCACCTTGTAGGATCACCCCTATCCATTCATTTACTTTTACAGAATTTGGCAGACACACTTAGCCAGAGACTTGCATAAGTACTTAAAGACTCCATTAGTGATACTGGTTCAATAAAACATGGCATCAAAGCAACCGGAAGTCATTCATTCTCTATGTTCGATTTGGTCGGCAAGAGCATCAAAACGAAGTTGAAGCCCTTTATGGTAAGGAGCTATGACGCGGTTTGGCGGCAACCAACGGGAATGTAGAGATGCTCCGCTAAAGAGAGCTCAGCAGAGCGCATGTATCGCATCGGCAGTCGGCACAAAGATACAAGCTACACGTTTGTTTGCAACAATTAAAAGTTGTCAGAGCCTAGCATTCTGAGAAGCCTTGTCCCCGCCCACTCTATGACATCAGAGAGCATCTCCAGTCTGAACCCTCCAGTATCCTCTGACTGTGAAGAGCTGGACAGGTGTATTGCAACCAGAGTAGAATTTGCATTGTTCCTCCAGGATCCGAAGTCCTACCGAAGGGCTGACCCTCCTCTCCAGTACCCCAGCATACACCTTCCCAGGCTAGCTGAGGAGTATGATTCCCCTTAAGTTGGAACACATTTTCATCTCTGATCCACCTCACCACCAGATGGTTACTGGTTGATGGGCTCGGCTCCTTTCTTCACCTGAGTGTCCAAAACATGGGGACGCAGATCTGATGACACAATTACAAAATCAATGCAGCCTAGGGTGCTCTGCTCCAGGTGCACTTTTGAGCACCCTTATGCTCGAACATGGTGTTCGTTACGGACAAACTGTGGTCAGCACAAGTCCGATAGCAGTGCACCCCTCCCCCATATGAAAAGGAAGGGGGGAGGGGTGAATGAAGTTTCAGTGTTTTCAGTGTTTTATCATTAAGTCGTTGGCTAAAAATAATAGCTCAGTCGTCGGAAATCACATCTTCTTCAAATCCTGTGTTTATGTATTATGAGATATGGGCGCTGAAGAATGTATACCTATCTTACAATAAAGAGCAACATTACAAGCCATATCTTTTTTGGAATGTTTTCTGTGAGTGCGCAACATACTTTATACTGCAGAAAGAGCTTTCTGACAGGAAGCAGAAACAGAAGAACAATAATAACTGGATTAATAGGCTAGAAAATTACAGCACACTTCTGAGAAACCATGAGCAGCCTCCTATACTGTAAGTAATCTAGTCTTATCATCTTAAATTCCACCTTGGGGATTCAAATAAAATCTGGTGTTTTTCTACTTAGGATTCTTAATAAGCCTCTCGGGCTTCTGTGGTATGTTGCCCAAGTGAAAACCTTGTGTTCCTCTGACTGCCAGGGACAAGCAGTTTGCACATTTTTTTCTGAAAGTTCTGACTTTCCAGTCTTTTTTTTTGGCTTGGACTCTACAGAGGCCCCCCAGCTGATAACCTAACCTAGCCTACATCAGCCCTGATCTTTTGAGTTCCTGACATCCCAAGTACAGAGGAGCCAGGTGTGACTTTCTTATAAATGAGCTATGCATTTTGGAGGTGTGAAGACACCTATGCATTCCCTGCCAAAACGTAGTAACGAAAATGGAAGAACCAGCTTAAAAGAGTGCAGAGGTAATGTTCCAGAAAATTCTATGTCCCTGAAAACAAGGGCCAAACAAAAATGAGTGCACCCGCATTGCAGTACGTCAGCATGGTTCTGCATAGACATTTATTCCCCTTGTTACACTTTAGTCTACTCCAGCACAAACTTTACCGCAGATCTCCACATCTTTGTTGGTCTTAACGTTTAATTAATCTCTTTCTTTATGTATCACAGTAGACAACCTTCTAAGGCATTTTTGATCATATACACCGCAGTTTTCCAAGTGTTAACGAGTGTAAAAAAGGTTGTGATATTTTTCAGCAAGCGGGAATATCTTCCAGCATAGCATTGTTGTCTGTACGTGAGTGTGTTGCAAGATGCAACACAAATGAAGGTCACAGAGCCACAAACAGTATCTATAATTGCATTTCACAGAAAATTTGAAAGAAATGTGAAAAAAAGCTGCATGTGCAATCAGAGATGTAAGCTGATGTGTCTGCTAAAACAATAAGCAGTCTCTGACACCCAGAGAATGTACAGAGAGACATGCCCAGTCAACTCAAATGAGGTCTGACATTTTCATCCCTTATGGCTAGCTCCAGATTCACTGTTTTCCTTATTTAATGTCATGACTGAACCAAGTGTGTTGTGCATTTAGGAAATATATTAGTGTTGTTCATTGAGATAATTTAACTGCAATAATAATCCTTTGTCCCTTAATGCTATTTAATTTGCCCCAATAGCTCCTTGCTTGAATAGCAAGCAATAGCAATATCATTCTCTCTGACCCTGGTCTGATTTGGTGTCATCTTTGTCTTTCCCTGTTTTGGGCTCCTGTTGTCAAGTTCTCCCCAGAAGGTGCTTTCAGCCCAGGCTTCTGGGACTCCGACTGGGTGCTCTTCCATTTCTTTCAACCATTTCCCGGTACCAGATGGAATCAAGACAAAACTTCCTCACACAAAGCTCTTTGATAATCTTCCAGTGTAGCTTCAAACACTTGGGGTTCTTTCTCCCTTTTCTTCCAAGTCCAGAAAAAAAAAGAGGTTCCAAGACAGAGGCTATGGAAGCACAGGCAGGGAGCAGGGCGTGGCGACGATTTGTGTGTGTCATATTGTTATAATGTGGATGCAAGGAGTATAAAGCAGCAGAAAATAAGGCTTGCATGTCAAAGCCTGCCTGGAACTGCACACACAGTTGGCCGCAAAGCTGTCCCTGATGCTCTAATTACCCCCAGGTCCAGCTGTCAGTGACACCCGTCCACACTGATCCACAGACAGGTCCACCAGGAGCTGGGCAGAGAAATCACAAATGACAGTGGTGAATGAAGCTGTTTTCACGTAATGCTATTTAATTTGCCATAACAGTTCCTCTCATCTCATATTATTCAAGCAAAGGGAGAAACAAGAAATGCGAGGTCAGTAGGGGGGTGGGGGGGGCTGGTGTTCTACCACCACCATGTGGAGAGAAATACAGATTCAAGCACAGGCCAGAACTAAATCTCCAAAGAACATGTCTTTCCATTATTACATTTATCAATGTTTCCTGAAATTATATATTAACTGTACTTGGCCACATATTGTTATTCATCTTAATTTATTGCCAGTTTCTCCCTGGCTGTCTGTCTTTCAAAAGGCTTAAGGAAATGGAAGCTTTGGAGAAAATAGCTGTTGTTTTCATTATGCCATTTTCTTTTATTATCATTCCTTTTAGTTTAAAACAAATTATACAATGTATCTCTATGGACTATTTAAATGTTAGGAAATTACAGTAGAATTAATATACAATCAGAAAAGGCTTGGTCCTTTTTCATCTTGCTATGTCTTTATAAATCTCACTTTTGAATTTTATGAAACACATAATTCTGAAACTCTAGGAACATTATATGAGCATCTTCAACTTGCATTAAGATCAGATGCTAAATAGCCGCTCACCTGCATTTATTTGTCTGCTTATTTTGCTTTAATCTGTACTGATTCTGTGCTTCTCCATGACATCCTGCCTGTGGTGCGTGACATGTGGGGTAATGTATCAGAACGCAATCGCCCTTATTCTTTCATTTCAACATTGATCACAAACAACAGGATCCTGTTCACAGGAGCAGAAATTTGAAGGGGAAAAACATTTTTCTACCATTGTTCTTTTATTGTTCAGAAAAAACAGGGGTTTCTCTGGACATGAAAATACGTTCTTACGATGTCTGCAAGAGTACATAGCCTTTCCTAACGAGAATTATAATTAGGACCTAAAATACACTCACATATATAAATATTCTTCGGGATGAATATCTGTCTATCTATCTTTCTTTCTGTCTCTCTATCCATCTATGTGTGTATATAGAATATCCATTAATATGGAATTTTCTCAGATACATGTCAGTTACAAAGCAGGATGTTTTCTATTATATGGGTCTTCAGCTGCATGTATAATTGCACTGATAAAAATAAGTCAAAAATTGCTATTGAAAATACAACATTTCCCATCTCGTCACTGTCTTCAAGATAAAGGTGAAAAATAATCCATCTATTGATGTCTGTTAACTGCTTGTCCTGGTAAGACTCCAGTGATCTTCAACCTGTCCTACAAAGGCAAAGAGTGTAAGACAACCTCGAGGAACCTGGCCAATGCTACAAGGACAAATGAAAAGCAGTATTAGAAATAAGAAAGTAAATAAACAAGATAGCAGCTGAACTTGAACAGCCAGTGGGTTACATTAGTTACTCAGTGGTCTGCACTAATTTGAATCTGAATGAAGGGAAGTGTTTTGTGGCTGTGGCATATGAGACGTGATTTGTGATCTGCTGGCATTCGAGCGTTCCACACTGGAGGGATGGACAATTTTTGTTCTAAGGCATTCCTGCCAAGGAATATTAAGCTTAAATTACATAACACATTTTATTTGTTTTTTTTTTTTGGTTGCCAGATTTATTTTGTTGAGGATTGCAGAGGGTTACTTAGCTGTGCGGATCTGTGTCCATGCCTCTCCTTCCTGCTTTATTTAACCTCTTGCTGGAGCAATTGACTTTGTTGGGAGGTCTCTCTGTGGGCACAGCTTGATACAGTTCAGCCAGATGCTTAATGTGACAGGACTATCTTTTACAATGAGTGACCCCTTTAAAAGCTCAGTGCTTGCAGGTGATGAGCAGAAAACCCAATGGGCTTCCATGTGCTTGCACAAATAGACTATTAATTGCACTTTTTGAAAATTCAGTTGAGGCACTATGGCAATAAATGTGAACTGGGGAAAAATCAGTTGAGTGTTTTTGTACATTTCATTTGCAAGAACAGCATTGACAAGTATATAAAATATAACTGAAACAAGATACAGAATTGGACTAAATACAATAATACAGGGAGTCCTCCCATAAAAACTGTTTCAGCTTACAGCTTACGTTACGCGTACGTTACGTTATGTTAAGCTGGGGATGAGAGACGGAGTGTTGTCCTTTGTAAAGAAATACTCTAATTTGGACGGTTCTCCTTTACTAATATTAGAAAACTACTGAGGATAATTAATTCCTCTACATCATCAGATACTCCTGAGGTGGTAGTCTCACTGGATGCAGAGAAGGCATTCGAGGGGTCGATTGGAATTACCTTTTTGTTGTGCTGGAGAGATTTGGGTTTGGATCAAGGATTATTTCTTGGATTCGGCTGCTTTTGGTGATGAATAACGTCACCAAAAGCATCTGTAGTTACAAATACTTAACGTTCTCAGTATTTCCCACTATCTAGAGCCACAAGACAAGGGTGCCCTCTCAGTCCTTTACTGTTTACGTTAGTCTTAGAGCCACTATCCATTAAGCTTAAATCATTATCATCTGTTCACGGTATTAATCGATGGGGTAAGGAGCATAAAATAAGCCTTTATGCAGACGATTTACTGCTGTACTTATCAGACCCAGTACTATGTATCCCACTTGTTGTGAAGACCTTGCACACTTTTGGCAGTTTTTCAGGATATAAGTTAAATTTCTCCAAAAGCGAATGCTTCCCTTTAAACTCTCCGGCCTTTTTAATTGCAGAGACAGGATTTAAATATCTGGGGATCAAAATTACACACACTTTGTCTAATTTATATATGGAGAATTTTACGCCCCTGTTAAAAACACTCAAAACTGATTTTCAGAAGTGGAGTGTTCTGCATCTGTCTCTAGCAGGGAAAGTTGGTTGTATAAAGATGAATGTATTACCAAGATTTTTATATTCGTTTCAATGTATCCCAGTTTTTCTCCCAAAGTCCATTTTTTAAATTAGTGAATAAACTAATATCAGAATTCTTATGGAATGGAGGATTGCCGAGAATATACAGTGAATTTCTTCAATGGCGTAGAGCAGAAGGTGGACTTGCATTACTACTGGTCGGCCAACATACAGAAAATTGTACATTGGGTCCAATCTCCATTACTCAACTGGCGCAAAACGGAATCTAGTTCATGTCTAGATTTAGTCATTTTGAAGACCTCGCCATGAAATTTAACTTTCCATGTACCAATCTGTTTTGTTACCTGCAGGTATGCCATTTTATTAGAACATTGTGTCCTCACTTCCCCAACCTACCACCAAGATCTGTAATAGACTCCATTTTAGAGATTCCAGACAAATCTAAATGGTTCATTTCTAATATTTATGGTATAATAATGTTTTTGGAAACCACAACACTTAATACAATTCGTACTGCATGGGAAGGGGAACTGGGGATGGAAATCTCTGACCAGGTTTGGAATGCTGAATTAGATAGAGTTAATGACACCTACAATCTGTGCATGACTCAGTTTAATTCAATTTAAAGTACTCCACCATATTCATTATAGCAAAGCTAAGTTAGCTAAGATATATCCTGATGTTGATGAACAGTGTGATCCCTATCATCTGGATAAAGCCAACCTGACACATGTGTTTCGGTCCTATCCCAGATTGAGGAGGTACTAGTCAGTAATATTTAAGACTTTTAATATGTAATATGAAACCCTTTTCTGTGGGTCATTTTGGCAGTGCAGAGGGTGGGTAGAGTGTTCTTGTTAAGGGGGTAGAAAAGGGGGAGGGAGGGGGCGTCTTGATTGTTTGCATTGTATGTACACATTCTTGTTCTATTCAATAAAAATATTGCTACAAAAGTACTCTCAATAAAAGGAATATAAAGCCGCTTGCAGTCGACCCTGGTCTTCAGTAAGTCCCCCTCGTGACAGGTGGTCGTTACATTTCAGTGTGATGTGGCACGATTTCTTTGTTTAATTTCGTATAATGCAAACCCTTCTAATTATTTTCTGGATGGTAGATAAATAAGATGCAAAGCAATGGAATGATGGTTTTGCTTTTCATTAGGCTCCATTCTCTTCACGACACTCACTGAAAAGCAACGCCATCATAAAGGATAAAGCAGGTCTCTATGTGAACTATAAGAACTTTTACCAAGGAGAACTGTACTGAAAACGAGAGGCAAAGAGTTACTTGTGGCACAGACTTTATTAGCTGACCCTTTCAGTCAGTGAAGCAAGTGCTTATGTAGCTCAAGTGAATAGTCCTAAGGTTTGGGCCTGAAATCCAAGGGAATAGGTCAGTTACACTTCAGAAGGTAAATACCCCAGTTAAATAACCCTGCCATCAAATATTAGCACATAACCCACTGGGTTCCCTGTAGAAATACATAAGCAGACTATTCAGGCTCAGGGTCTTTACAGACTCAAGGGCAATAATGACAAAAATACAGCAACAGAGGAAGACTTTCAGTGTTTCAGTACCATCTGGGGTCTCATTCTTTACATGGATCAAATTTGTAGTAAATTAGTATTTATCTTGGAAAATCAGTGAAGTTTTCGCTTGTATAATCTGCAGACTAATAAAGCAGTAACTCTCTGGGCAGTGATATTTAAAATTTAAACGATTAAATACTTACGTATGTGGAAATGGTTTCTAATTAGTGACAAGCTAAAAAAAGCATACCTAAAGTAATTTAGGAGCAGATAGTACTGCTTACTGCTTCTCTCTCTCATCAGAGCGTGGGCAGAGACAAAATGATTTTCATCTGAGAAGAAATGAATTTGTGCGTAAGGTACAATTTCCAATTATTACAGAATCTGTATCAATTAGAAGGTAAGAATGGTTTGCAAGTGACCAGCAAACCAATTTAATCTTTGCTCTCTGCAGCAGTCGATTTTCTCCCCTGCAGCTTGACCCTGCTTTCGGCTGCTCTCCTCTCAAGCGACATTACATTCTGCCCATCCTCTTCACCCTGCACCTTGATTTTCCAACTTTCTAACTTTGCAGGTTGCGGTAATTACTCTGAGACAGCCTTGTGCCCAGCCAGGCACTCTCAAACCGGCTAACGGGTGACAGGTGGCCTCACCCCAGGAAGAGGGGGCCCAGAGTCAGCCTGTCACCACGCCTCACGTCACCCTCGCTTAACGCAGCCAGCACAGCTGCACCACATCTGCATCGTGCTACGATCAACGTTTGACTCTTTCCATTAAAGCAATTTTCCTCCCAGGGATCCAATTCCTTTGAAGGCTAATTAAAGGTGTCACTACTGGTATTTAGAAAGAATTTTATTGTCAACAACGGACGTTTTATCGTTCTGAGAGTTGTCAGCAAATTCCATCCAATGAATAAAACACAGTTTCTTCTTTAAAAAAAAATACAATAAAGAACAATGACATTTAAGGATCTCTGCTTTCTCAGTGTTTATATGGAACAAACATTAATAGATGTAGAATAAAATACCTCTGTTTTGTTAGTTTCCAGTCATTTCCTTGATCACAACTAAGATTAATATCGCACTGATGGTATGTCGGGAAATGGACATTTTTCATGCATTACATACCATAATGTGACACGGTTGGGTTTCTTTTCACACTGCTGGGTAAACTGGTGAAACTTTGTCACTCTTGACTTCATTAAGAAAGTTTAAATGAAAACTGAAGGAAAAAAAAACAGAAATACTCAGAATATCCCACTGAGACCAAAGCTTAATTTCCAATGGTGTCCTAGAAACATAAATCTCATTATAATTTGGAATATCAAGACAATCTGCAACTGAATAAGGCAACATATGAGTCGATATTAAAAAGATTTATAAATAAACATAATCAAAAGATTCAAATGACTTCAATCTATACATATGCATAAAAGGCACCATCCTCACTCAGTGAAATCCTGAGGAAAAATCTTTGCAGAAATCTAGTGTCAGAGTTTGGACTTACGCAACAATTCCTAATTTTAATTTAAATCTTTATCAAGTATCACGCAATAACAGCATTAAAATAGCATGTTAGCTTTCTAATTAGTAAAAAATGAAGAAATAAGTTTATGTCATTTCATAATCAAAGACATTTCATAGTTTTCATTATTATTTTGCATTTGTTTATTTGTAAACAAAAAGTTTCCTAACTTTAAAAGTTGAAACTTAATAATGCAAATAATTGAAATACAGGTTCCTTTAATAATTACTCCTGCCATACTGAATCTAGAACAATCATCATTATTTTCAGTTTAATCTGACCCATTTCTCATATACACAATGTAACTATCTTTTTGGGGACAAAAAAGGGACAATGTTTTTTGGGCATTTTGAAATAACAATTAGAAGCTATATATGAAGTGCAACTCTCATTCTTAGACTTCCAATCCTCCAATCTATTTTATGAAATCACATGACAGCATGTTTAGAATCCTCTTGCCGCCATTCTAAAATAAGTTTTAATTGTTAATTCTTAATGAAAATAAATAATTCCATCTATCCATTGACTGGTAATACCTTATTGTTTAGTCCAGGAACAAGGATAAACAGAAATGAGTATAATCAGGCATGATGCCATGCAGGAAAAGTATGGATTTGAACCAAAAGAATGTGTTTGCTCCCGACCAGGCACACAGCCAGGAAGTAAAATGAGTCTGAACCCTCCTCAAAATTTACTGGACTCCATTCAAAATTAATTCCTGGCTACAAGCCTGAGAGTAATATGTATATAAATATAAAATAAACAAATATTTTTTGATTCAATTTTATTTGTATAGCGCATTTTTACCACATCACATCTACGTCTCAAAGCACTTTACAGTATCCCTACCCAAAGCCCCCGGTGAGCAAGCCAGAGGCAACAGTGGCAAAGAAACTCCCTAGAAGGAAGAAACTTTAGAAGGAACCAGATTCAAAGGGGAATCCATTCTCCAGGGGCAAAACAAGATGGCAAAATCCTAATTTTTACAGTCCAGATTTTAAGATTTGAGTCCAAATGTGGTCAGGCAGGTGCTTCTGAAGGCAGAATACGATTCTGACAAAAGAATAAAAATAAGGTTGTTGATGCCTATTGCAGTGGCAATCCCCAAACCCTTTTGTGGACACCAGTGGTAAAGGGAGCTGAAAAGCTGAAAAAGGAGACCTTCCAAACTTGGGTAACTTGTGGGATTCCAGAAGCAGCCGACAGGTACCAGCAGGCAAAGTGGAATGTGGCTTTAGCAGTTACTGTACCAAAAAGTTGGGTTTGGGAGGGATTCAGTGAGGTCATGGAGAAGGACTTTCAGTCAACCTCGAAAAAAGATTCTGGCAAACTGTCAAGTGCCTCGGGCGAGGGAAGCAAGGCTTTACCCATGCTGTTTACAGTAGAGGTATAGTCAGGTGGTGGAAGAAGTATTTTGAGGACCTCATGAATCGCACTGATATGCCTTCCTTTTAGGAAGTAGAGTTGGAAGACTCAGAGGAGGACTTATCCATCATAGGGGCTGAGGTCACTGAAGTAGTCAAAAAACTCTTCAGTGGTAAGGCTCCAGGGATGGATGAGATTTGCGTAGAGTTCTTGAAAGCTCTTGATGTTGTTGGGCTGTCTTGGGACTCTTCAATATTGAGTGAAGGTTGAGGATAGTACCTTTTGATTGGCAGACTGGGGTGGTGGTCCCAGTCGTTAAGAAAGGGGATGTGGAGGATGTGTTCCAATTTCAGGGGGATCACACTCGCCAGGCTACTTAGGAAAGTATATGCTGGGGAAGTGGGGAGAAGCTTCTGCCTGGTGGTCAAACAATGTGGATTCCTAGCTGGTCGCAGAACTCTGGACCAGTTCTTTACTTTCACAAGTATACTGTAGAGTTCATGGGAGTTGGAAAAGGAAAAGGCCTATGATCATGTCCCTTGGGGGGTCCAGAGGGGGGTGCTTATGGAGTATGGGGTGTGGGGTCTGCTGCTGCAGGCCATCAGGTTCCTGTATAAATAGAGCAAGGGTTCTGGGCTTGAAGCCATGGTCCTGGACTTGAAATGGGTGGATTGCCCTGTCCAAGTTGGGGATAAGTTATTGCCTCAAATGGAGGAGTATCTCAAGGTCTTGGTCATGCGTGAGGGAAGAAGGGAACAGCATCAGTAGTAATGCAGTAGAGCTGTAGAACCTCTGCATCCAAGAGAGCTAATTGAGGTGGTTTGGGCCTCTATGTACAATGCCTCCTGGACACCTCCTTGGGGAGCAGGAGGTCTGTTCATGCCTGCTGCCCTGTGATGCAACCCCAGATAAGCAGCAGATAGTGGATGGATACAGCAATTTTCCGTTTTTAACAGAATATCAAAATCATTTTGTGGGCGGTAAAGAATTGTGCTCTATATCAAAAGAGAAAGTGAGTATTTTGAACATCTATGTCTGTGTATAAAATATGCCGTATCAACAGGATCACATATTTTTCAATAATTTTGTTATAATCAGTAGTACATCTCATGTTGTCAATAGTTAGCATAATAAACTTATAACTTTTAATTAGTTAAATTGTTTGTGTGGGAAATAGTTTTAAACAGTATGTCTATGTGTGGGGTAAACAGAACAAATCTACCCTATAGTGTGTGTGTGTGTGTGTGTTAATTTCTGCCGTGTTTCTCTGCAGTCTCGGTTTTCAGCAGAACTCAATATCGCTGCTCGAACAATCACAGCGTGCCATTGCTGTTAATTCAATTCAATTCAATTCCATTTATTTTTATATAGCGCCCTTTACAACAGAGTTGTCCCAGGGCGCTTTACATGGGTGTGTTAGAATACCAACCTGGCCTCATGACATTTCATGCAGCCATCACAACATAAAAATCTATTTCACACTTTAGGCCTTTTTCACGTGCTAGGACAATGCTTCACTACCATATGTATTTTAATGCGCAGTGCGTAACAAGGCCACTATGAACGCTAACTGGTGACTGAGGGACATGATCTGATAACGCTGTCGACAATGTTCGATGCGACCATGCAAAACAGCACCTGGTTTTTACTTCTGTTGCATGAATGAGTGAATCTATGCAATCTTGAGAAAATATACTACACATTTCCCACTAAAAGTGAAATAATAATGTGCTGATTCCTTATCGTTTTTGCTTGCAAAGCGGTTGAAAGCGGCTGAAAGGTAGTGTGACGGGGAAAAGCATACAACCCCCAGAATGCTATGGTGTTTTTCATGATCTGATAATGCTGTTTAACGATTAAGGCAGAGCATTATCAATGCGTCTCATAACAGTTAAAAGGTCACCATCAGCACATCACACCACACACAAATAATGAAATGCGTCCTCTGCATTTAGCCCATATGTGACATAGCAGTGGACAGCAATTTCATTGCCCAGGGCGCAGTGCTTGAGGGTGGAACCTTGCGCTGGGTATCTCAGTGGTACCTTGTAGGTCAAGGACCAGCAACCTTTCAATCACAAGTGTACTTCCCTAACCATTAGGCCACCACTGCCCCATACTGTCCAAGTTCCAAGGCTGTCATGTGTGTAGATCAGTTTTGCTTCTTGTTTTTGGTTATATGTTACATAATTACACCCAGACACAATAGATAGAAAAAAATTCATGGATATATTGCATTTTGGAAAAAAATTATCAATTTGTCTAATAAAATTAAAAAAATCTAAATCTGGATTTGAATTTCTAATGTGATTACAGCCTAATAATGTTATATTAAAGTCTGAAACAGAAAATAGTGGTTTTAATGCAATTTTTTTCTTGGTAAAGAAAAATCATTACAACAGATTTATAGTGTTTTGGAACCAAACTCTTCCTATATAGGATATACTTTGTGTGGGTTATATATTTCCTAATTGTGAAAAATGACAGTAGGCTAAACATGGCATACTGATCACATTAACATTGTTTTGTTGTTGAAATACATCGTACAGACATCAGGGAATGTCAAATCAATATTCAGTTTAGATGTCTCGGCAACATAGACACACTTTGCCAAAGGATTTTCAGCAACCGTGGGGACATCGCACCGATGCCAGTGTGCTGTCTGGGTACTTATATCATTTCATTGTTGCTGCTATGACACAGTGCTTAACACTACAGCTATCGAATTTCATCTATCAATGTACCTGATATCACCTATGCATCGTGCCACTATAAGGTCATAGATCATAAACAGAATATTAAGGGAATAGGCTGCATTTGTCCAATAATATTTTCATGCATGACAAAACGATTCATGAGCCCATTTATATTTCAGTACTTCATTATTTTGAATACTTTCATTATTTTGAAAAGGTAGTAACATTACTCATCATCGCCAAAAGTAGTGGAATTACAGTTACTGTGTAATGCTTTACTACAAACACTGTTAACAACATAATCAAAGGAACAGGAATTGATCACTAAACAAATAGTGGTTGTATTGATAAGCCTGGTCAGATTGTGGAAAAGAGATGTCAATCTCAAACAGAGCACGGGGAGATTAGGATAGGCAGATGGGACAGGCCAACTGCCCTACCCCCCCCCCAGGCCTGAAGACATGAGGAGGGGGGCCCTGTTAGTATACCTAAGCAAGGTGTACCAAGAAACATCCAACTGCATTGGCTGCCACTGTTTCATGCAGACATATCTGTTTATAATAATAAACCACATTCCTATATTTTCACATATACCACATATATCAAATTAAATTTTATACAGCACTCACCTTAATCTCAATTAAAGTTCTTACAAACTAAACATTTTTACAAAATTTAGTTGAGTCAGATGGTAAACAGAGCCATGTGACAGAGGACTGGCGATAGGAACAGAGGCTCTGTTTGTCAGCAATGGAAGGGACAAAAATATGCAGTTGCTTCAGTGTGAGCACCCAGAGGGTAAACTAATATACATGAAACAGAGATCTGCTCACGGGAAGGGCTTTAAATGAGGTGCCTCTAATGGCCGAGAGAAGTATCAACCTGCTGCTCGAGTGGGCCTGTTATCAGAGCTCAAAAAATAGCCATCTGTCATCTCACAAAATGACCATGTCACAAAACAGTCTAGTCTCAAAACGGTCATTGTTGTTTGGGTTCCTCTTTGGAAGATTCATGCATCATTTTTTTAATTCATGGGTCAAGCCAGGTCGTGTTTAGCAAAGCCTGCAGAGGTGTGTCTTTGGACAGTAGACCATTCCTATAATAAGGTTCAATGTTGTCCACTTTATCTTAGGCTGTGATTCAGACTTCTCCTGTGTACTCCCTTCAACTGCCTCCGCAAGTATCTGCAGAGGCAAACTGTAAACTTGGGCCAAGCATAGCAGTACAAAACATCCGTCTATGACTCTCTTAAAGTTCTCCACACGTGCCAGTTCTGCAGAGTTATATGGGAAAGCAAAGGCCTTTAGCCATACAAATTACACCACAGAGGCTTCTGCTGGGCGAAAGCAAAGCTCTAGAAGCACATGACACTTTGATTTAAGATTAAGTAAAATAAGATCTTTTCCATCTAAAATTCAAATAACCTCTTTAGAATTTTTGACTGTGTTCGCACCTTGGGCAGTGGGCGGGGACAAGGACTTTTTAAGGATTTTTTAATTGGCCACAAAGCAAACAAATGTGTGCCTTATTTCTTTGACCCAACTGCCGATAGGATATCATTTGCCAAAGCATGTTAAAACAATGTACTGTTATAAATAAGCAACCTTGCTATGGTGCCAAAATTAGTATGCAATTAACTGTCTTTTTCACAAACAAATATATATTTTTGTCTATGCGTTTTTAATTTATGTCCCTCCATGCAAACAGCAACACGTCATAAATAACTTAATAATATACTATATCTTTGTACTGAAAGTTTCTCTTTTCTTTTTAGCATTGACGCGGTATAAAAATGTAAGTTCACATGGGTTTTTTTTTTTTATTTATACAATCTACAAACATAGGTTACATCTTAAAAATATGATAAAACTGAAATTAAAATAATAATATAATAAGAAAACTGGCACCTCATCTATGGTGTAGCCCTGCCTTGTGTCCCACGCAGTCTGAAGCAGATGGCTGTGGATGAATGGATGGACGGATGGATGCAATGACAGAACACACCAAATATAATTACACATGTAAATCATCTTGAAATCCCTTCAGTGTGATTCTCTTTTCCAGCCAACATGACAGTGTGTTGTTCAAAACTGCAAAATCACAAGTGCATTCCAATGTATTCTCTCTGCATTTCTTTATTCAATCATAATGGTATATTTTCCTGCAGAATGATGTAATTCTGTCGGCAGCATCTAGGGGGGCCTACAGATGTGGTGGAGACCACATGGCAGTTAAAGTCTCCTTTTATTTAGCTAAAGTACCATTCACCAGAAAGTTGCATGGCTTGCATTACAGGCAAGAGGAGCAGTGAGGCAAAGCTCAGGCAGAATATTTATTCAATTCCTGGCTGTAATCTGATTATAACTTGCAGCGTGCTCCACCTAATCTGACGGAGGACATGGGAGGACAGGTCAAGGCTGTTATCCCTAAAGTACTGGCAGAGAGGCGTTCCTGTAAGCAGAGTTGTGAAGGAAACATGCTGGCATTTCCTGCTTGTTAATGGATGAAAACTGAACACTTATGTGATGAGAAACTGTCTGGGTAGTTATACTGGTCACAGGCCTTGAATGGTGAATTATACCCAATTACAAATGAAGTTCATAACTGGATTTTTATTTTATCTTAACTGAAATGAAATGCCTTTACACTCCTGTGATGGCAGGAAAATGGGTGCATCTAGGACATAATTTGCTGATTTACAGAGCAAACAGACAGGGTTTGAGATCTGGGTGCGAGGCTGATGAATTGCATGCATGCGGCGCGAGAGCAATGCCACAGATCGCTGAACACTCAGCAAGCCAGAAGAAGCTGGTGTCTTAGCCGGGAGTCGGAATTAGACAAATGCAAGACCAAGCGCTCGCTATCTAGCTGATATTAATGAAGATTCCTGCACGATGCACTGCATTCCTGTAGGACAGCACATGCACCCAGAAACCTAACCTCGATATTTAAAACATTCCACAAGACAGGCATGACCATTCACCATCAACCAAGTACCATGACCAAGGGCTTCTTTGAAAGGCTTCAGGTGTCACTGAGTCGGTAGGCCGATAAGTATGCATACATCCATGGGCTTTGCCCCCTAAGCTATGCAGCCAGATCCCTCTGGGGACATGGGAGCAGGGGCAGAGCTAAGAGCTGGGGGGCAGGGGGGCATGGCCACCTCATATAAAAATAATAGAGACGAAATATATATTATTTTTTCTCCTAAGTGGAACCGTCTAAAAGACAGGGTGCAGCGCAGTTACCCCCATAAATATTACTGGCCCCTGATGGCCAGCACAGTGGAGATTCTCTACGGGCACCAGTGCATGGGAGAACACTTAGTGGGTCATTCTGTAAGCATAAGCCATGCAGACAGTGGGCCCCGCACCCGCATTTAAAGTGAATCGGCAGCTTACCTTCTGTCTCTAGAACAACCAGCTTGAACAACTTGAACAATTTCGGCACTAGTGTCCAAAACAAACAAAAAAAACGGTTAAATACAAAATGTTTTTATATTCAACAACTTTTTGGGAACAGATGAAATCCTTATGAAAATACATTTCACTTATAGAAAAACTTAGCAATATGAGCATCTATCACTTAACAGGCATGATTTGGCGTTTTCCCACCAAACAAAATGATAATAAGAGTGCTTTGCTATGCAGATGAAAGGCCTGGCTTTCAAAGGGGGAATCAGAAACTTCAGCAGAATTTGTGGCCAGTCATGGATCTTAATTATTTGTTAGAGTCTGCATTACAGACGTCCTCTTGTCTCTTCCTATGCTGAGGTTTCCACTAGCCGACAGTTCAGCTGAAATGGTAATAGATTTCCAAGTAGCATAAGGAGCCAATTACACTCAGACAAAAACAGAAATAGAAAATGCAGCCTTGTCTTCGCAAACTCTGTCTGCTAGAAGAGGCTTTACAACATCAAAGTCTTCTGTCTGATAAACGACTCCGCGAATGCAGTTTTCATTTTCTTTGCTGCTCGACTTAATTGCATTCCCTCTGCATTGGAACAACAGTCATCCGACTTGAATTACCTGAATTATATTCATTACAGTTTGTACCCACCCACTAATTATTAATCATAAGCTTCTCCTTCTCCTGGGAAGAAAAAAACTGAGTTGCATGAAGGTTTATCATTAACCAAAAAAAGTCTGTATCAAGCTGTCTAATAGTTTTCAATGTGAAGGTCATTAAATAAAATAATAGACTCAAGACTGCAATGTATGCAATTTAGAAATAAAATCCTTAAAATCCAGTTTCAGGGTGCAGTGGTTAGCACTGTTGCTGAGACCAGGGTTCGAGTCTCCGGTATGATTCCGTGTGTGTGGAGTGTGCATGTTCTCCCAGTGTCATCGTGGGGTTTCCTCCGGGTACTCTGCCCCCCCCACACTCTGCTTTCCCATCACAGTCCAAAAACATGCTTAGTTGGAGTTGCCAGGTTGCCCATAGGTATGTGCCTGTTTGTGTGATTGGTGTGTAAGTTTGCCCTGCAATGGGTTGGTGCCCTGTACCTGTAGCCTCTGGGATATGCTCAATACCCCCACAACCCAGAATATGACAAGTGGTTACAGAAAAGGGATGGAAATCCAGTTTCTGTCCAATAACTATATCCATCCACCGTATATGAGCTCATCCAGGGAAAGGTCACAGTGGGGCCCCAAGCTTATGCAGCTCAACATAGACTACAAGTCTAGGCTACGTGCTGGATGGGACATGGACCATTACAGGGAACACAAACAGATACACACTCTGAGAGATGCTAATTTGCATTGTGAAAGAAACCAGACAATTTGCAAGAACATCTTAAATCCAAGCACATAGAATAGGTGAGGTATCTATATTGTGTGTGTGTGTGTGGGACCAAAGTACCTCACAAGGCAGGAAATTCTGACATAACATACCTTGCGAGGACCAGAGGCCTCCTCACAAGACAAAACTTTATTTTATAAATATCTGTGAATACAATCAAAAAAGTAAAAATGACAAAAGTCTTGTGTTTTATTTGGTTACTTATGGTTATGCTTAGGACTATGTAGGGGTTAAGGTTGTCGTCACTGAGGTTTTGCCCATAGACATGAATGACAGACCTCACAAGTGTAGGAATTCCAATATGTGTGTCTGTGGGTTTATATTTACCATATTGCAGTGTTTCCCAACCCAGTCCTCAGGGAACACCGGGCAGTCCACGTTTTTGCTCCCTCCCAGCTCCCAGCCAATCAGGAACACCAAATATGGAGCTGAGAGGAAGCAAAACCGTGGACTGTCTGGTGTTCCCTGAGGACTGGGTTGGGAAACTGCCATATTGTGTGGGCCAAATGCCTTGTGCGGGCCAAAAGTCTTGGATTTCATTTGGTTACTTATAACTAAGGTCAGGGCTGAGTAGGGGCTAAGGTTGTCATATTACAATTAGGGTTTTTCCTTAGAAATGAATGGAGAGTCCCCACAAAGGTATGAATATGAACCTGTGTGTGTACAGAGTATATGACATAAAATTGCAAAAGTTTTACACTGTCAAAGAAAAGTGTGTTATGATTTTACTTGATTTTTATTCATGAATAATAAAGCAAGTTTAAGAACAACCAAATTTTACCAAATTATTGTATAATAATTATAAATACTTAAAATACAATAAATATACTATAAACACAATATAAAATACCATAAATACAAGCATAAGATGTAGCTACACAATAACAGTCCAACAACAACTCCACAGGAGGGAGAAGGGAGAGATGAAAACAATAGACAATAAGAATATTGTTCAATATTTTGATTAAATGTCAGTCTGAACAAGTGAGTTTTCAAGTGTATACTTGGCTTTTCAACCCATTCTTCTCCTGAGGACACCCAAATATTTGCAGTTACCATCCAATACACCCATTCATTTGTTGACTTCAACCACTACCATAACATTTTGGCTACTACAACTCATGGACTCACTTAAGTAAGTTAATTAGCTGAGTAAGTTGGTGTTACATACTTGGTGGACCAGAGGAAAGCTTGGGAACCAAAACTGTATTCTTTTAGCCGCCCAGTGAGATATCAGTGACATTTTGGTTATCAGAAACATCCTAGTAATGTCTTATTATGTCACTCTTCATCCGTTCTTATTTGAGGCCACGTCCAAAAAACAAACAAAAAATATCCAAAATAGTTTGTTTCCAGTAGGATTTTAAGACCATAGGCAACAACAAACACATTCACCATTTTTGTTCTTTGCTTAATAATTAACTAAATAATTTCCTAAATTGAGGAAATGTGAAACTCCCCCTCAAGCTGAAAAAGGCTGATTGCACAATGCTTTCGATGAGGGAGGATGGATCTGCATAGTTTACATAATTAGTTGTAGAGGACCTTAGATAACAGATGTATGAATGTAAATGGATACGTAATGTAATTACTTAATCAATTTATCTAGTAGATCAGAGATTTATGTACAACAGCAACATTGTACAACACAAAGGAGCAAAACCTTGATTTAATATGATCATCAAAAGACTCAATGTTAGCACATCAACATCCAAAAAGAAAATCAATCAGTTTGTAGTTCATAGGCTTAAACAAGTTTAAGTATCCAGTTTTTCTGTAAAATAAAATGCCCCTGCGTCTTAGTAACCAGACAACTAAATCAACAAATACATTTGTATCTTTTTTTCCTCATACACCTGGTAAAAATAACACAGCAAAAGTATAATCACAAAAAATGACATATGTGCTCCATTCCATATTGGCTAGGTCTGTCTCTTGCTAAGGCATGATTTGTCCCTCAGTAGGGCTCTCCTATATTTGGAGTAGCCTCAGGCTTTCCAAAAACACGTACTTCCAAATGCCAGTTGCAATGCATCCCTGTCTTCACAGCTGGCAAGTAAAGGACTTTAATAATTTTCTGATTTCAGCCTATTCCCCATACTCACCATTTCACTCAACTGGAAACATCTAACAAGATCCCCAGGATCTACCTGTGCAGCACAAAATAACCACCCTGCTCACTGCCCTGACTACGGCTTTGGGCAGGCAGTATGCTGGGGGAAAGGGGTCAGTGAGCACACACACACACACACACACACACTGATCTGTGCAGTAAGAAAGAACTTTGTAACCCAAACTTTGAAACAAATTCAAACTCTTACACTTGTCTCTTCAGCTTTTCCACCATAAGAGCAAAGACCACTCCGACTGCAGAAAAAGAAATTGCTATATCTTTTTTAAAAAGAATTTTAAATAAGTTCTGAAGATTGCATGGGATGTTAGTCCATTGCCATATTCTGTTAAATTGAACAGTACCTGGAGGAACCTACACAACATTATATTATATATAAAGCTATTTAAGGCCCAACTACCACCTGCTAAACCACACAGTAAAGCAACAAAGCAACTCGACTTCTTCTTTGATGCAGCAAATCACATCAATTATATAAAAAATCTGAACCAAAACATTGGGAAACAGGGAAAAGCTGCACAAAATGTTGCTGGGGATGGGAGATGTGCAGAGTGTTTTCCTAATAATATTGTACGACGAACGACATTATTCACAATTCATAATTGATCTTCTTATTTAATGGAGGATTTCCCCGCCACGTGAATCTGGCCCTGGCTAGATTCATGTAGAACAAGATAGTATAGCGCCGGCGGGGATCAGCATTTCCCAGCACGCTGGCGGGCGCTCGGTTGTTCCTTGTGTTGTTGCTTAAGTAATCGTATTACCGACTGTGGCTTGTATGTTTCCCATGTGCTGTGTGTACTCTGGTCCATCCTCGCGTGTCCTTAATGTTCAGTGAGCTCCCCACCGCGTGTGTGCCTGTCAGTCCAGCATCTGACTTCCCAGTGTTTCTGGCATTATGAGGGGGTTCGGTGCTGCTGAAGCTCTTTTCAGAGCTACAATAAAAGAGCTTTGTATTCTCTCGTACGAGTCTGCTCGTCATTCGCTGCCCTCACGATGCCCCGGTCTGCTTGGCGCTACAATAGCTTCTTTAAATTATCTAAACCTGTGATGATTTATACTTAAGAAACTTGTTCTCAAGAACCTCTAATTCCTTCCTCTAGTCCTATACTATGCATGAGCTATTTCTTCATAGTGGCTCAAACTTCTCATTATGCTCTCAAACAGGAGAAGACTGCAACTCAGCTGAAGAGTTCCAGCTATGATGTCTCCTTCCCTAAGATCTCCTGCCCCGTCCTGCTGCGTTACCTCCTCCCTCAAAACTGTGAGCCTGCTGTCTGCCTTCTCCTTTTTTTCTCATGGCACTACTTGATCCTCTCCAACCTGGCTCCGGATCAGCTCACTGAAATGAAACAGGCCCTCTCTCACTCTCTCTCTCCGCTGACATCTTGAACAGCTTACCCCCTTCTCTTAATCCTGCCTGATCTCTGTGTTGCTTCTGACACTGTGGAGGACTTGTTCTCCCTGTCAACTTCTAGTTCTCTCACCGTCTCAGTGAACACACAGATGCATATCATTGTCCCCCCCCATTTCCCCAACTCTACCTCCTGCCCCCCACATTTTCCTGTTTAGATCTTCATAGAAGTTCACGATTTAACTCGCATAAGGTGTCCCTTAGTGGCACCTTCCAATGCAGCGTTGCAGGGGCAGAAACCCCCACTTCTCAAAGAATCCAGTCTCTGGCATCCAGACCCCCTTCCCTGCTATCTCCTCAGATGCCACCTGTGATTTTCTGCACCAGATCATTCATTTGACCACATTCATAATTCAGTGTCAACAAAGTAGGCTTGGAAGGAGACGATATATTGTAGTCCATTTTCATTTTAATAGACTTTGGTAAGCCTTCTCTTACAAACAGAAATGTTTTACTTTTATCAAGAAACTGAATCATCTATTGCAGAATTATTCTGCTTTTTGTAATGTATTAAATAATTAGCTTATCAAGGCTTTTAAACCTTTAAGGTTATAAGAACTATAACTTTAAAAAGCTTTACTCATAATATCTGTTTTCTGTCATGTCCAGTATATAATGACAGGCTTGCTGTATTAAATGTGAAGCAAAGTTTAATATGTGAGTCTCTCACTATTAGTTCTGCAAGATTATGATTACTTGAATGGGTGACCTTGTTTATGACCATATGCGATGTTAAGTGGGAATAGATAGAGTGAGGATTTACAAAGGTTTCTGTCCACTTAGCAGATTGGTTCCATCTGCTTCCATTTTGCTATTTAAGCCTCCCTTACAAATAAGTGCATCTCAGTGTTAAATTCTCTAAATCGCTTCTGCAGGCATCGAGTCCTCCGATAAAATTGTTACAATTTAAGTACAGAATTTTTTATTGACCATGATTATATAGTTAAAGAAACACAAACCAACTGTAGTAATTCAAATAAATTGCTGAGTCAAAAACAGACTTAAACATGTTAGGTTAACATTTTCAAAATAATCAGGTTTTTTTTATCAACTTTACAAATACTATTATTCAAATACTAATAGTCGCATAACCAAAATTATTCAAAAAATATTATATGTATATAGTATTATATGTACTATAAATACACACATACTTGGGATGCTAGGTGAGCCAAATGAGCACTGATTTATATGGCATTTTAAAGATATCACTGTGAAATGGAATGGTTTATCAACATATCGCAGATTCAGCTGTCTTCTTAATGTTACATCTTGCATGTAATTTTGCAATTATCCACAAAACGAATAAATATGAGAATATGTACTGATGAATTTCCAGTGAACTCAGCTAAACATAATAATGCATAACAGTAATATTAGACCAATGTGATATATTACTATGGTCCTTGTATGTGCAGTTGAATGCAATAGTGCACAGTAATCGGCATAGAAAAGTGTTACATACTGTATGATCCTATGCCTTGTAAAGGTATTTCTTCCTTTGAATCACTGGTGTGTCCTTGAGAATGTGACAAGGTTATTGAGCTGGGGGAAAGGGCATTATTTATTTACCTATTTGTTTAATTAGACAGTGTAGTCTCAGGGAAAGTTATATAAATATGGATGCCAGTCCATAATAGGGGACAAGACTGGGGACACCGTGGATGGGATGCCAGTCCATAATAGGGGACAAGACTGGGGACACCGTGAATGGGATGCCAGTCCATAATAGGGGACAAGACTGGGGACACCGTGGATGGGATGCCACTCCATTATAGGGGACAATGCTGGGGACACCCTGGATGGGATGCCAGTCCATAATAGGGGACAAGACTGGGGACACCGTGGATGGGATGCCAGTCCATTATAGGGGACAATGCTGGGGACACCCTGGATGGGATGCCAGTCCATAATAGGGGACAAGACTGGGGACATCCTGGATGGGATGCCAGTCCATTTTAGGAGGAAACCCAAGGAGACCGGCAGGAAGAACATGCAAACTTCATAGCCATAGGTGTGAGGCCACAGCGCTGCCCACAGTGCCACTCCGCAGCCATTGATTTAAATTGTAGAACGGGAATAATTCTGGCATTGGAAGCGTTCACGTATAGTGTATTTGGCACTTCAGATATGCTTCTCACCTGCTTCTACTTTGCATCGCCTCTGAATAAGTCTTCCCTGTGAAAGCAATGCATTTCTAAAATGTGGGACAGCAGGTAGTCTAGTTATGCAGTTAAAAACCTGGGTTTTGCAACCAGAAAAAAGGCAGCAGGCTCACTTCAAAAGATGGTGCCCTACTGTTGCACCCCTGAGCAAAGTACTTAACCTGAATGGATGCAATAAAAATACCGGCTTTATAAATAGGCAGGAGTGTGGAACAGTAAGCTATAGAAGTCTCCTTTGGATTAAAAAAAATGTCAACTAAGCATTTTTTTAACCAACCATTGACAGTAAAGTTCCTTTTCCCTTGTAGAGTGAAAGGGTTGTATAGATAGGATACTGGAGTTTTAAAGCAAGCTGACAATGGGGAAATAGTAAGCGGTTGGTTGAGCATACTGTAGACCTCATTTATCTACAAAAGTTTCCAAAATCTGATTTTGAATGGGGGTGCCGGTTTAAATTCAGTTCAGTATTTCATTTTGGAAAAAGCATTTAGGCACCTTCTGCAGCCAAAATTTAAGTTCCTACACACAGAAATCATTCCCACCATTCACTCTACACCAGTGGTGGCTGCTAGTCTTTCTAACAGGGCAAACTACATCATACAATTATATGAATATTATATTATATGAATGAACAAACTAACACATTTTACAAAGCTGAAACAAAGAGCAAACTCGAGAACGTTTTTTTTTTATTTAAAGAATGATTTATATATATATATATATATATATGTGCAGCAGATTGTCTCACCACTTCACTTGCAAATCCACATGGGACTGAGCTCGAAATCTTACCCAATTCCAGTGTATATCTAAAATTGCTGCTTATCAAAAAAGGGGTCCCGCCCTTTAGACAGTTCCTCGGATCATAATGCATCAGCCCAGCATCCTGGCCCGCCCGCTGCTCCATTCCTTCCCAGAGACGTTACACTTCCCTGGAAGTGACGATTTTGCTGAATGTATCCAATAAGCATCTAGCTTCGCTGCTGTGACAAAAGCTATTCTGTGCCGTGCCATAGAAGTCCATGGAAGCTGTGCTGCAATAGGGTTTAATGCACTATGCTGCCATGGAAATGCATGAGAAGACAATCAATGATATATAGTTCTGAACGAGCTCATCAGTGAGTTAAATGCGTTTTAGTGCACTTTTATTAAAAGCAATACCAATACAATAGTGCATATCTGAATACTTATTTTCTGACTTATTTGAGGAAGCGGAGCTTCCCTTGTAGTCTTAGAGTCCCCATACCCCATGGCAAAGCATTTTACCTTGGTCATAGCTGTATTTATATGCCATCATGACCCAAAGGAGAGGGAACTTTGTACAAGTAGCATTAGAATAACTGGCAATTCACACTTGTTGAGTTGGACACCCATGGCATATGTTTTAGGGGCACCCTACACATTGACACTAATCCACCATTCAATTCAAATTTGCACAGATTCTGCCATCTGGAGAGGACACAGCTGGCTCTAGATCTGTCCCTTTTAAAGATAACCTTATAGATTCCACTGAAAAGATGTGCGACTTCAAATCTAGACTTATATGTTAAAAAGAACAGACAGTGTAGCCGCCAGGTTAAAAGAGATAAAAAGCTGAAAGAGGCAAAATTATCTTACTCTCAAATTAAACATCCAGGAAAATTTAATACAAAGTCAGATTGTTACTGTCTTCTAAAATGTGTACAAGAACATATAACACAAAAGTTGAACGACATGTTTGTCATTGCTTGGTTATTTTACTTATTTTTTAAGTTTTGAGTGAAAGCAATTACCTTTAAATTATTGCAGCTTAATTTCTTAAAGTAGACGTGCATTTGAATAAACTGTCACAACCAGGGAGCTAAACAAAGTTCAAAGCATAAAACACGGACGTCAGCTAAAGGACATGCCCCAAACTTCGTACATGACGCCAGGCCTTCTGTACGTCAGGCTGCTCTCTGAGTACTATACTCAGTGCTGACAGGACCAGGGCCGCTAACGGCGAGCTATGCCGATGAAACACCTGGGGGGGCCGAACCGCCAAGCTGAACCGGAATAACCAAGGAGGAGGCTAGAGAACAACGCAGGGTCAGGAGCCAGACGACAAACCCGAAAGCAGAGACACCAGGCAAAACAAAGCTTAAAAATGATATCTCACACACTGAGATATCTCACACCTGCCTGAACACTAGCCATGATTTTGGATTAGTACTTTGGATTTGGAGAATCCAAAGTCCTGTTCACTTTGACTAACTTTGACAACAACACTAACAACATGGAATGGGCCAGAAAACTAATCAATGTCTATTTGATAAAGCAAGTGCAATTTGTTTTTCTTCTGCATGTTACTCCACGACACTGTCATACACTACACAAGCCCCTCATTCAGATTTACGCTGCCCGCAGAACAGTTCTATTGAACACCATTTGGCTAACAAATGTCACAGTGGAGCGTTGTTTTGAAAAATCAAATGTTTTTCAAAATCAATTGTTTCGACTTCGCAAAAGCCCCACGTCTGCCATTTTAAATACTGAGCCAAGTGAAATTATTGCCAGAAACCAAGGGGTCAGAAGCTGATCAAAAGCCAGACAGACAGGCAAATGCAAAGATGAGCAAAGTGATGGCAGCAGAAGGAATCGCTGGCCAGATTGAGCTTAGATGGGTTAATAGATGCTATATGAATCAACTAGAGATGTGAATGAATGCTGCTTGGCCAATGCACTGGAAATGGGTATGGCTTTGGAGCATTACCATCCCATGCTAGGGACTGGTTGTCTGGACTGGATATAACACAAACACAAGTGGCAAGTACATGCAACATGAGATATAATTATTTTGATGTCATTGTATAAAAATCAAATGTTTGAGGAAAAAAGTTATTTGCCATTTGAGTCCTATACAAACAAGGAAAATCTGCTACATTGTTTTGCTTGGGGCTCCGTTTAGTGAGATTGGGAATTAAGTCAGACTGGCTTTGACTTTGTCATCATTAGCCTTTTTATGGCTTTATAATAAATAACTGAATTTCTTGTTTATATGTATGCATATATCTGTAATTATCACATTATTTTATATTTTTATCATTCAAGGGACAGATTGTTTTGGTTACCAGCTTATTAGGAACAGTACATTTTAGATAATGTAAACATTTTGAAAGTTAAACAACCATTTTATTGCTTTGAATTTTGGCTCATTTTTTATTTTTAATTACCCACCCCCAGGTAAGTGTATTTTCCTTCTCGCCCGGCTTATCTTCCCAACATCTTTCACTCAGCGTTCTTTAACAGCCAGACAGATCTCAGGAGAGTCACACCAAGGACACTGGATGGTAATCCTCCCTTCCACACCTCCCTCCTCCTCTAACCCTTGACACTGACCTTTCCTCGCCCGGCTTAGCTTGTAAACACACCTCATTCCTACAGGGTCCAATTCCACTCGGCTTCTTCTAAGGTACCACCACTAATATGCTCCCGTTCAACCCCTTAATCGCCAGTGCATTTGCCACTGCTAACTGCTAATCCGCATCTTTCAGACTGCTTAGTTTTTATCTGTCTTCAACAAAAAGCACATTATTTATAAAGCATTCGTGCTGGGCTTGTCTTCTCGCTGTGCTCCTCAGTAGGCAGAATAACGTCCTGGAACACTACCCGACTGCCCTCCCAGGTTGCATCTTGCACAAATGGTCGTCTCGTCATTGGCTGATTCTTTTACTCAGCACACACAGCCCTCGCTACTCTGTGTGATCATTGTCCCTTTTAGGTTCTTACCATTTTTGTATGGGTCGCCCGGGTATCTCTTTTACCCTTGCCAAACTTGAGAGGGGCTCAAACTCCACTCAGATCCGACACGATTTCTTCCGTGTTTCTTTACTGGGATTTATCTTAGTTTCTAACGCTAATTAAACGCACATTTATTTGGCTGGAAGGCTCATTAATTTGTCTGCCAAGGAAATGTCTTAAAAACTATTACATTTAACATAACAAACATTGCATTACACTACATTACATTAGACATAACATCACATGGCACTTTGAGAATGATTAAAGTATTTGCCTAAGATCCTAAAGTCATGCGTGTCTTATTAGCTATTTATATTTATTATTCAGATAGCTGCATGTGAATTATCCATCATACTCCTCAGTGATCCAAAATGTAAGGATGTTTTCTTAGATCATGACTGATATCTGGAATTTTGTCTTGAAAACCACAAAAAAAGAGCTATATTATACACATAGCATGCATTAAAAGCTAAATTTAAAGGTTGAAACTTATCTGTAACATCATCAGTTACTGTCAGTTCTGTCTGTTAAAAAATTATATTGAACCTTGTAACTTATTATCATTTAGTTCTATTCTGGGGCTGAATTGTAGCCTTTGGTGCAGTACAATATCTTCACTAGTTTATGAGTTTTTTAGATTGTTCCTATTTTTGATTCCTGTCTTTATATTAATACATATAAGTATGGAACTGATATACCAAAAAACTAAATCACCTACTACAGAAATCCATCTGACGTTCTTATTTCGGGGCCAATGGCTTCTCCTAGATTGATACAGCCTAGATGTAAAATACAGCCGTGCTGTGACTTTTGTTATCTACAAGCAAATTCCCAGACATGATACACTAAATGAAATTCAGGTTCTTTCCTTATTGATATTATATGAGGAAGTGAAGTTAGGAACTGAAGAACTGTTTATCCCCCCTAAGTCTTTATTTTTAATCAAGAGATCCTCGTCTCTGGCTACAGTTCAGCCTGGGCTCATTGACATTAAAGGCCAAACCCGATGAACACAAGGTCTGAGGCGTTCAGTGGCAGACCCTACCAGCAGCAGGTAGAGTCTAAATTGAGTAGAAGCATAAGGGACTCACTCCGCTGGATATGGGGGGGGGCGTGGTTGCAGGCAAACAGGAAGGTGCAAGGCTAGAGGACTGGGGGGGGCGTGGTTGCAGGCAAACAGGAAGGTGCAAGGCTAGAGGACTGGGGCTCACACCAGCCACACCAGGCAGAGGGCCTGCAAATAATATAGCTCCATATATGGACAGAAGTGCCCACAGCACCTTTTTATGGAATTTCCCTGCATCATGTATATTTCTCAGCCTGCTTATTGTCTTTTCTACCCTGCTACGCTTGGTTGTGGCAATTATGTGATTCAGAAACCAATCACTGAGACATTTACACCGTTTACACCGCGAGTCCCCATCCGATTTAATGGACTCATTATTGTGGTAAATGTGCCCTCCTTTTTGTGTGGAATGGTGACAATCCCAGACCTTCGAGTGCGCAGATAATGCCAGGATGTACCCCGGGGAAAACTCGCACTTGGCAGAAGATGACAGTGTGGGTGAAAGAAATGTTATTCAGTCTTGGGAGCACCTTCAAACCACTGAGAAAAAAATTTAAATAAAATAAAGTTAAAAGATGCCTGACCATCATTCACATGGTTTATTCAACTGCATCCTAGCAATTGTCAATGCAGAGAGACCGGAATGAAGCCTTAACTGACTTCAGTCATTAGACTGTGATGCAGTCCAGTGTGTTTACACATCACCCTCTTCCCCTCCTTAGGGGCTGCGAGGCACAAACAAGCACATCCATTTTAACCTTCCCTGTCTATGTTAGAGGCAAACAGGACTGACTTCAGGTTTTACAGTTATACTGATGTTTTTTCTTTTAAAGTCAGATTGTAATATGTGGTGATATATACTGTATGTTTGGCTTTAAGCAGAGCTTTCAAGAGTATGTTCAAAAATTAAGAATATAATATCATCTCTAGTTGAAGGATATGACGGAATTGCTACATTCTGTCCAGTGTCTGTTTCCCGGTTACCCCGTCTCTCAGGAACCCCGTTTCTCGGTTACCCCGTTTCTCGGTAACCCTGTTTCTCGGTTACCCCGTCTCACGGTAACCGTTTCTCGGTAACCCCGTTTCTCAGTAACCCTATTTCTCGGTTAACCCCTTTCTCAGCTGTAACAGTTCAACACCACGCTGGAGAACAGGATCCTGCCAGAGAGGGCTTTTAGCTAGTCCAGGGAATTCTTGAGTTGTCATTACTAAAATCTAATTCTAGAACTGTCAGATTCTATTATGTGAACAGTGCTCACCGTCCAATGGTTATTGATTTAACGTGCAATCTACAAACAAATGTATTACCCGAGGTTTCCGGAACGGTAGAAATGCTAAACTGAGCAGCATAGCTGCAGTAATGCCCACAGCTAGGTCCTGCAGGAAACAAAAGCAGGTTTTCTGCTGCCCACATATGATTCATTTATTATTGTATTTTCTTATTTTTTATTAAGTGATGCTAATTAATACCTTTAAAATGATTGATCTTTGACGTTGGCGGAAAAAAAATGCTGGGTACATAATAGACATACGGCATTTTCAGCAGGAATGATAACGTTTGTGGGACAGACTCTTAAACTTCAGAGGCTCCTCCAAGGATTTCACAATCAAAGCTTCACAATTTTTCCCTAGTAGCCTTGAAAACCAGGAAACGGCAGGAGGTACAGATATCAGTGGAAGCTTCTGAGCATTCTGCATCCTCAACCACAATGATTAAAGTGCACATTTATCAGTTTTGTCAGCTCATGTGGTATCAGCAAAATGAGAACAAAGAGATGTGAAAAACACAAGGGAGAAAGGCTGGATGCATGTCAATCAGCAGAACAGGAGCGGCCCCCTCGAATCATCCGTGACAAAGGTAAAATCGCTGTGGCGATACCTCCCTTTATGTGCTGGGGTGCAATTCTAAAATGCTCCCTGCTTTATATGTATAAAAATATGGGGAATAGACCCATCAGGCATTAATGAGCAAGCTGCAGAAGCATGCTTCTTCAACATCAAGAAGTGCAAGAGTGCCATCTACTGCTAAACCAGACTGGCAGGAAGCTACCAAGAATACCATTCCTGTGCATCTATGGCGCATGGGTGTGTTGAGGAATAAACACAATTCAAATTTGATCAAGAACATTATTTCAAAAGTTTTATTATTTTTTATTCCATAGATGCGATTAACAGAATTATGAACTATGGCCGAAACCTATCCTATCACCCTTGTGTCTCCCATAGTATCAAACAGTGACTGGTATTTCTTTGGGAAAGTTATCGTTAATACACATTCTCTATAGCTACTTCCGTTTTCCCATGACCTCTTTGTAAGCATGATATATCACCACTAATTCAGCATATTGCTTTTGGGACAGAATAATTGGTGGCATGGATTCAAACCAATAAGGATTAAAAAAAAAATTGTCCCAGAAATGAAGAGGACAGGTGGTCCTAGCATCTGTGAAGACATAGTCTACGGCAGCATCCAGCAAAATTCTTTCACCTTGCGAGCAAATTGGCAATGTGAGAAAATATTGAAAGTGTAAACGATCGTGACAATCATAGCACAGAAGCCACCAAGGACACGCTCATCCAGAGCCTTTGTAATTGCTTTAATAGGAGGAGGGACATCTGGATGTGTGCCTATAAATTGTTGGAGTGTTATTTAAAGGTTTTTTATGACCCAAATGGCGATGCCCGTTTTTCTGGATGCATCTGAAGATTTATAGACGCATGCTGTATACTTAGGGGGTGCCTGAACTGCGGTTTATCCTTTGATAGCAATTACAGGCTTAATTTGGATAAACAAAGGATGCTGCTGGAATAATAAGAAGTTGTGTGTACACTGTATTTCAAAAAGTTCGTCGGAGATGACCTTGTGACCTCTGGGAATGTTGTATTGCAAGTCCTTTGCTGAAAGGGCCAGCAGGTTAAATCGGTCTGTCAATTGGTCGAGGTCAAGTGAACAAAATAAGAAAACCTGGCTGTACATGCTCTTTAAACCCCAACCCCCATCCACCACCTCCCAACCCCACCTCCCAGTTCCTGCACCGCGAGCACAGGCCTTAATGTCACAAATAGGTGATCGAGTCAAGAGGGCATCTTGTGGTGCCCTTCCCTTTATGCCCCATCATAAGACGAGGCACAGGAAGCATGGAAGAAGGTTACGGAGAGAGTTATAGGAGTCAGCTGGGTACCCATCTGCTGTCCATGCTACTGGGGACAGCAGCTAAGGAGAGAGTGGTAGGTCACTATGAACGGAAGTTGCCTGAATGCAAAGGACAGAGAGTGTGTCCTCCTCTGCATTCTAAATGCTCCTCACCGTTTTATATGCGCGGCACATAATAATGCTGAGAACATTGCATTTTAATTTATTCATCCATACGACATGACCATTCTATCGGTCATTTCACTTTCTGAGAGCAGGAGATCATCAGTTTACAGGCTCTCTAAAATGGTTACGCCCGCATTAGAATAAATATATAAGTACATTTATAAGTATTCATTTCTGCATTAATTTTTCATATTCTCAAAGCCATATTTCAATTGTCATATAATATCAGAGCCCCCCATATTTCATTTTATGGCTTTATGACTATTCTGGTATAAATGTGCTCAAGCGATTTGCTCGGCACCTGCTGGTAGCCGGTGTTCCCTCTTCATACATGCGAGGGAACTTTGGCAGTCATGAGTCTTGCATGCTGAGCCATGTAGACAAGGTCAATTTTTGAAATTAACGGTTCTTGCAGGCCAGCAAACCCTGCAGGTGACAAACTGCACCTGAAATAATACAACGCAGCGAGCACAGCAACCTGAATTATTACATCCATGTAATTTCAAAATGTGTGCAGGCAGGATCCAGTGATCTAACTCCAAAACGAAACATAAGACAAAAATGCAATCTCATGCCTACAGGTGACCTTGACCATTTTACTCGCTTAATCTCATAACTGTAATGTCAGTTGACAGGAGAACTGAGGCTCCAGATCATAATTAGCAATGTGGGTTTTAAAAAGCATCTGCTTTCTGGGTGATACTGCAGTGCCAGAGTCTCTGAGCCTTTCGCCTGCATTCATGTGCGTCCTACAGGGACAAAGTGGAGCTTTTCAACCATGCAGCAATGTCACTCACCCAGGATTATGGGGTCTCTTCCTCTTGATTCCATCTTGTAGCATTACTGGATTTCAGAAGAGGATTTACATGTCTTCTGTGAAAAGTTTCCCTCAGCATCACACCTATAATGGGCGTGGGCACTTTGGTCAATCAACTTGCATTTTGTATTTACACTCTTGTGCACTTGTCTCTCAGCATCATGAATGAATGTCCACTGCTTTAATGCTCTCTTCTGCAAAATAATCTTCAGCACAAGAAAATTCTTGTAGCCTTCAAAGCGGGCAATTAAAGACCAAGCAGCCCAGTCTTCCCAGCATGCACAGACATCTTCAGATGCTTGGCTTCTGTAATGTGCTTTCCACCTCCCCCCTCGACCTCCGATCCATGTTGCAGGTTGGGTCAGTTCTTCTATGTCCATTTAATGTCATTCTTAAAGAGTTCCTTTAAATAGTCTCCAATAATTTGTTCCTTAGCGTACACAGATCTGAAGATCAGCACTAGAGCAGGCAATACTTATAATGGATTCTATTAATTTATTTATGCAGTTACTGGTTTATTTATTTTTTGGCAGTACAGAAAGCACAATGAGTACATAGGCTGATATTCTTTGCGAGGACGATTGCCGATATGGATAAGTGTTTTTCCTGTCATATTGAAAAGGGAACAGTGTGAATTCATGCTGCCCACTCCATCAGCAGCCGTCACTCGGACAGCTTTCAGAAACTTTCCACATTCATTATATATTTTATTTCTGGTAGCCACTCTGCAGACATTAAACAGCTACATATTCTCGCTTTTCCTTCTCTCAGTGGCAAGACCATGACTGTAGACGAAAATGAGTACAAATGAATTTGCGGCTTGGTATTAGCAACATTACCCCAGAGGTGCGCTTCTAATTATCTCCTGCAAAGTGACACTTCCTACAAGACTCTCCTGGATTAAAGAACCAACCTTTGATCCGCATTTTAATTTCCCAAGGAAGGATATTTTTTTTTACTATTTTTATTAAATGGGAAAATGACTTAGATGCAGTGGTGATTAGCTATTACCAAAACAGTGACACAGAAGGAGACAGATAAAGAGAAAAACATGGGAACAAGCACAATTTGAACACACTGGGTGCATCTACACTGTACACCATTACATTTTCACACTGAAGCTTTGTATTCTGTCAAATGAGATTATGGTCAGGCAAAAATGACATGAATTAATTTGGAAACTATTGTGAAAGGTTTATAGGGCTCCCTGAATTTGCCGAATCTTGCCATATTTATGAGTAATTCAGCAACAACTACTGGAATTCCATAAACATCATAGGCACTATTACAATCATGACGTGCACCTTCAATGTCCACAGCTAAATCCCATTACATTGATTTCTATTGGAATCCTGTCTTCCATAGCGATGTGCTCTTTCTGGAAATGGTAACTGCACATTTTCATTAAATATGACGCAGAATACGGAAAACATGCAGGATATGGATGAAATGCTGGCATTGCAGAGCCAAATACCTTGGAGTTCTACTACTCCATTAAGTTTCGAGGATAATATCACACTTTCCGCATTCTCCATATACATTATACTTGACAAATTGTTGCCAATGTCAAATGCACAGTACATATTTATATTGATATATACATATTGTCTTATGTAGTAGAGACACTCTGCGAGTCCTCCAGCAACACAGAACACGATCAAACAATAAACAAAACAGCAAGAGACAAAAACAAACTAGATGCAAAAGGGCAAACAGCAAAATTACACAAGTGCATGTGCAAATCTATAAATATATTCAGTGCAAAAAGGCATGTCAGCCCTGTAGACACAGGCCGGCCTGCAGTGCTGGAGGGAGGGGCAGTGGATGGGGTTTATTTACCAAACTGACTGAATTGGGGTAGTGTTGGGGTAATGGTTAGGCATGTGACTGTATAATGGAAAGGTTTCTGGTTTGAGTCCCTGACTTGCAAGTACCACTGAGGTACCCTGAGCAAGGTACTGTCCCCAAGCAGTGCTCCCTGGGTGCTGAAATAGCTGCCCACTGCTGTGTCACAATGTCACATGGGTTAAATGTAGAGGACACATCTCATTGTTGTGTGCTGTGGTGTGTCAACAATGACAATTAATCACCATACGTGTCACAGAAAATGATCTTTCAGCCTTTTAGTTGTTCTGGATGCTATGCTCTTGCAGCATCACCCTGATGGTAGCAGCATGGACAGTTTATGTTGTGGGTAGGTGGTAATGATGTTATTGGGTCTCCTGAGAGCTCTGCTGTTATAGATATCCTCCAGCGCAGGGAGTGCTGTTCCAATGAGATTTTGGGCCATTTTTATCACCAGCTGTAGAGCCCTGTGGTCCTGTGCGGCACTGTGATGCAGTGGCTGAGGACGCTCTCAGTTCGCACATCTGGAGAACTTGTGTTTATAGTTTATAAAAAAAAAAATAATGCCTTTGGGACATTAACTGACTAAAAAAAATAATATTATGATATCACAGAGGAATAATAACTTAAAAATCAAGCTTAATTGTTTCTAAAATATTTTTTTACATCTTTATCTTCAGATAAAGATATTTCAAGGTGTTTTTTAATTGATAAAACGACTAAATTAATATGATTAATTAATATGATTAAATATGAATATATAATTAAGTAAATCAAAACACAGAAAACGGCCTAGTTTAGCTGTTTCTCGCTGTATTCCGGTGATCCGAGTGCCTGTCTTACAAGCCCTTTACCTTCCAGTTAAGGCTGCGCCATCAGACTCATGCTATACCCTGAGCTGCCCAAGTGACAGAATTTCATTTCATCTTCATCTTCACCTGCCTAATAGCATCAATACATCTATTTTGGGTGTGCAGACACCCCCCACCTGAAAATGGCTGATTTTCTGTACGGTTTATACAATTAGACAGGCAGGCCGTGCACTTTTACTTGAAAATGGAGCATGCTCTATAGTACATTTATGGGCATCACATACCTACATCTTCCATTGTAGTGTGATTAGCAAGTGGGTACAGTTACTGCTCTTCAGAGTAGCACTAGTTATATGAAATATTGATTGTCTGACTAAAAGGTACTAGTGTTTCCATGCTTTTGTGGGCACACTAGTGGTCTTCTTGTTTACAAAGGCTGAAGTTTCATCCTACTCATAAAACTATCACTTCTGGCAGGTTTTATGGAGTGCTCTTCATTTCCACCTTTCATTTCTTGTTTAAAATGTATACAAAAATATTTTTTGGGAATGTGGTTGCCATGCCATGTCTGTTTATGAATCAGTCCTGTAGAACAGCTGGTTTGACGTTTTAGCTGTGTTTAATGCATGATAGCTTCATGAGAAAACGTTAATGTTTTTGTGAAGCGATTAACATGGAAATGCTGTACTGATATACTTGCCTCGTAAGGCACTTAATGAACATTTATAATGAGATCTGCATGACTTAAGCTGAATGCTGTATACTAGGCACAGAGAGCGTCCTGGAACAGCTGGTGAGTAGTCTTCTGTATATCTGTGGGAAGACTATATCTATCTATCTATCTATCTATCTATCTTACTGTCTGTCTGTCTGCCTGTCTGCCTGCCTGGCTGCCAGTCTATCTGTCAATTAGATCTACATGTATCTTGTAAATCTGCAGTTTGTCAATGTGAAAGAGTGAATGCTGGAGAGAGCACTTGAACGATAAGTCAGAACATTTTTAGAATTTCAATTACATATTGGACTTATTTCTGAATACAGTTCCAATTTCACAGTTAGTACTGGAGAGAGGAACAACTGCACCTTTTCTGTGGCCTTTTAGTCACTGTGCTTTATCAAGTATTTTTCATTGTTTCAGATTAATTATTGTCAAAAGAAAGTCAAAAAGTCAATATATTTTGTGTTTTCATTTTACTCTCGTTGAGAAGGTAAATGCCTTCCGAAGATCCCATCCATTCTCTAACAATTGCTGCATTGCATCATTTATTTGCAAGTGTTTATGAGTTTGTGGCAGTGAGTATGTGTACACAGCCTAACACAGTCACAGTTGTGCCATGTTTCTTGTGTCTCAGTAACAAATACGTGACATTCCCTCTTCTACCGGCCTCCCCCAGGCATCTTCTTCACTGTGAGAATTGACTCCATCAGTCATGTTGCTGATCATCTTCTTCCTCTTTTATCTTCAACCCTTTGCAGTATTAAGGTTTTTTTTCCCAAAGCACGGGATCTTCTCATAATGTTCCAAAAATAATACTGAGTCAATTTCTTCAAGTAAAAGTTCAGACTGGATTTAATCAGGAATCCAATAGTTTGTTTTCCTTACAGTTGATGGTATCTTTAATAGTCCTCAGCAGCACCCTAGCTGGAAGGCATTAGTATGCTCCCTGGCCTTCTGCCCCATTGTCTGGGTTTCCCATTCATAAAGAGTCACAAAAATGCCATATTATGAAGCACCCTGACCTTTGCAGCACTACCTTTGAGGATTTTTTTCTCTGTCTCTTACTGCGGCTCTGCCCACTTCCAGTCTGCGGCTTGTTTCTTGACTGCTGGATCCTTTGCTGTTCTCTCGAACTGTGGTAATAGCAAGTGACTTTGTCTAAGTTCTTCACCGATCCCATCCTGGGGTGCATTTCCCAAAAGCATAGTACATACTACATTAGCAACTTGCATAGTTAGAGCCATGCAACTGAATGAGTCCACCTACGTTAGTTGCTAACAGGAGCTTTTGGGAAACACACCCCTGATTGTGGCTTTTGTCATGTGTAGAGATTCTTTATTGTCAAAATAAGATGCCCTGGTGTTTTCCTGAGAACTTTCCATAGTTTGACATGGTCAACACAATATTTTTGTCGAATCAATAGGCCACTATATTGTTATTATTATTATTATTATTGGTATAATTTTGTCATAATTTTTACAGAGTTGCTTTACCTGATTTCCATGGCTGATAATGAAAAGGACCAATGAGCAACAATGCTCTCTGTTTCATCGATGCGTTCAACAATATTGTTCATTTTATAAGAACAGTCAATATAAATTTTTTATATTTACCATTTATTTATTAATTTTCTGTTTTTTAGTAATGAAAAGTGAGGATGGCTTAAGATCAGAGAGCAGCCCAGTCTGTGTCCCTGAAGGTCCCCTGTACACTGCCCCCAATATGCCATATGAAAAGGGTATAATATGCAGAATACAGCTGGCATCCCTAGCTGCAGGAATTCTGTTATGTCCACCAAATCCATAATGAGAGTCTTTTTTTCTCTTGGCTTTTAAACTATGCTTGAAAAGACGTCGTGTCAGCAGTAGGAAGGTTACAGAAGCTCCTTAAGCAGATCCAACATGGTACATCACATGCACAGTGATTCTGCCTGCTATCAATTGCAACCATACTAGTCACTTGAATCTTGTCTGCAAAGTCCTTCAGGAATATTTTCTCGTTCTGATTAAATCACTACGACAATATATAGCCAGACTTTTTAAATGGGTAAAACGGTGCGTCTCAATGGACGAAAACATCAGAAAAGGTGCAGGGTTTCTCATCTGTATGAATCAATGCAAGCAGCAGGTGGCAGTGTTTGCTGTATATCTTTTATATTATAAATGAATGTCAGCATTCCAGCATATCTTCCCGTCAAGGTAACTTGCAGGGGAATTATCTGAGAGGATGGGAGACATTGCTCGCAGTTCACGAAACTGGCCATGTCTCGATCCATTTATGAGAAGCACTGGTAGTAAATGCAGGGCATTGTTCAAAAGCAGTACTGGCTCACACTTTATAACATCATCTTAAAGCAAAGACTGGAATGCTCCAGGGGCTTCGAGAATAACCGCAGTAAAATGGTAAGATGGGCGGCAATACGAATTGAGTCTGTTAAGCGTTGACATTATCCGATTCCTAATGCTAGAATGAACTTGGTTTCATGAAATCAGCATCTAACCAATCACTAGCCAGAAAATAGATGTTAGAAAAAAATGTATCCATCTCTGTATCGCACATACCCAATCAGGCTACTAAACATCTGCTGTTGCACATGGCCTGAAAGTGATAACCAATTTTTTGCTCTATTCTCAGATCCGGTGTATAATTCTCTCCATTATTAACAGTCACACTGCACCAGGATGGAAATGTCAGCTACTGGACTAACAGCCCTGCTTCATTTATTCCTTATTCAGTGTTATATGAGATTTTAAATAGCTTCCCTGTCTATTGATTTTATTTGCGTTTGATTGAGCTATATTATGTCTATATATGCCTGCTGTAAGATCAAATAACTCCATCAAACATTAATTCCTTAGGACCTAGGAAACCGATCTGTGATACATCACATTGTCCTAATGAGCTGTAACAACCTGAAAATTGTGTGCCATTCATAAGGCCTACTGACTTGTTTAAAATATGAGGTCCTTTGCCCTGCTAGTAATTCTCAGCATGTGTGCACTTAGAAATAACCTTGAGATCCACGGGCCAAAGTGAATACATACGGGACGCAAGGCCTGGGCTTCAAGCAGACCTGTCCATCTGTTCTGGACAATTGAAATGGCACTCCCCCGCTGACTTTCCGGAGAGCGGACTCGATGTGGCCCGGCTGCTGGAGTAAGCGTCATCCTCAGCGGAACGGCAGGTGGCGAGGGCCAGCACGGGCCAGCCTAGGGGCTGTCCTTGAATGCCCCACGGCACGGCAGAGTGCTGCACCGCGGGCACATCATTTGCCGCTGGCAACATCCTGGCCTGTCAGAATGATCCATGAAAGGTCCTGAGGTCGCCCGTCTGGCGGGTGGTGGGTGATCAGGACCTCTGTAGCTTCCCCTTCCCGCAGTCATGCTGCAGGCATCTTCGAGCTGATAATCTTACATCACTGCACTTCATTCGCTGCCAAAAGAGCCAGAAGAACCTGTGGCCTCTCTTAAGCACCTCCTCTGTACCTGGGGGACTAGACTGTGCCGAGTAAAGAGCAGAGTACTAGGTGTGACCATTCATGTTCCCAGATGTATGCCTGTATGTTCCAGCTGAAGTCCTGTCACATCTCTTCTTCCTGTTTATGATTATGCAGATAATCTTTACATTTGTATTTGCATTGCACTATTTATTTCCAGGTTAACAGGTGTTTTGTGGGAGTTGCTTGATATTCAATATGGAAATATGGTTTAGCATATTGATTTCTTTTTTCTATGTTGATAGCATATTTTGATATTAATTTGATTTTATCGGAAACAGTTGTGATTTCTTCTTTCCCGGCCAATCAGGAGTCAGGAGCCGCATGCGTAGATCTTCAGATTCAGTCTTTATTGCAACAGCGAGGTTACGAGACTGGGCACCTTGCAGGAGTGTGTTCGTTACTCATTTACACTGATTTTTATGCTCTTTTCATATCTCTTATCAAGATATTTGAATGTTCTTTCTGGACCAATTGCTATCATTGTACTTAACCTTCAGGGACCAAGTTCCCCCCCTAAGTGTCTTTACTATCATTCCCTGTCTTTTTGGGGTCTGATTACTTCACTGGCCCTATATGATAGGGCTGCCAATAATTTCTGTTGTTTGTTGAATCTTCTGGAAACATATCTGAGGCAATATTGTTTCTCTGTATAATTTTGGCAAGACGCCCAGGACCCTACAGTGGGACAGTAAAACTTTCCAGGTGTCACTGACAAAAAGTAACACATTTTGGCAGTTTCAGATGGTCCCAAGATCCTTGTCACACAACTGATTATTCTGGGGCAGCAAAACAGTGATAAGCTTCAAAGCTAAAGTACATACTAATTTAAACAAAGCTAACACACAATACCAGAAACTTTAAAATAATCATAAGATGCAGGTGCAAGTAAATATAGATATTGGTTACATTAAGCATCAGTAATACTATAGGTCTCTTTTCTCTAAAGGTTACAAGGTCACACTCTGTATGGTCTACATCAGCTTCCAGGTACATCTCCTTATTAGATCCTAATGTTCACATTCTCTACGTGTTATACACTACTAAATGTTATACAATATTAAATGCTATACAATGCTAAATAATATTCCATAAAACAAAAAAAAAAAAGTGAATATCATGTAGTAATTGCACTGTCTGTATTTGGCGAAGCAGGAGAACCATGCTAACTTACAGGGAATGTATCTGTGGATATCCAGTCACTGGTTTTTATTTGTCATATTACATGCAAATGCAAAATTATATAAAGATGTAATAATGTTTCTTGATCTAGATATTTAGTCAGTGATTCTGAACACTGAAGTATTTAAATAATCGTGTTGGTTTCGTTTTGCATAAACCAGAGACTGATTTACCTATCAAAGGCATGATAACTTTATGAACTGCTACTGGATCAGCCACAACAAAGCCTCTTTCAAATCACGCCGCATCAGACCTGACATGGACCTCCCTCTAGGGGGCGATGTGATTTAGTAGCTCCCCAGCATGCACTGCTTCAGAAGTGCGGAGCCTGCAGTTTCTTACTGGCCTCTGCTTTGTATATGACTGTCAGATAGTTCTTAATTTTTATTTAAAATTGTTATTTTTTATTTAACCTGTAGCTACTCCAGCTTCAGTCCATTATGACAATGCTTTAGCTAATGTCAGTAAATACTGGGCAAAAAGTAATTACAAACTACATTCCTGAATGTAATATCCTCTTGCTGTTTAATTTAAATTTCTTTTATGATTAATATGCAAGCATTCATGAGAATTGCGGTTTTATGAAATACTTATTTTAGGGGCTTGTGGTACAGAGATTACTCTGTGTATTACTGAATAGTCCAGGCAGGGATATAACACATTTGCACTCTTAATCATATATGCATATTTATTTCCTTGAACTGAGAATGTGGAGATGTCAACTCTACTCTGCTGGACTAGGTGGCTTCATGTAATGTTTCCTGGAACTCAACATATTTTTATTCTTTTTTTTAACTTTTCATGGGTCAAAAACATTTCCTGTTTACCCAAGCAAGGGATTAGAAACTGGAAAAGCTATACCCGTGATAGCCAGCAGAGGGCGGTATGTCCTCAGTAGTGACTTTGGTTGAGGAGCTTATATTTGACTGCTTCTAGATTTAATTTTTTTCATAAGGAAAAAAGCGGAGATAAACAAATACTCTAGGGCAGTATTTACTAAAATGTATTTAGTCTATATTAGGAATATTAACTCTTGGGATTTTGGGACTATTTCCAAGTTGTTCGTTATTTAAATTATGCATTTAAAAGAGCATTAATAATGCGCAAACCATTCACTTTCATTATCACTGCACTGAAAGACAACCGCGCTCCCATTACATTGACTATGCTGTCAGAAGTGCAGGGAGACAAGGCACCGCACGTGACTTATGACAAAGCAGCAAACAACACACAGTAGAAACACCAAAAAGAGCAATTTATTGGCAGTTGCCCTTGTAATTTTTGGGACACCGCGTGCGAACGGGTGCCATGCATTCCCACAACAGGTTTGTGCAAGCTGACTGGCTGCATTCGTTTATTGTTTACAATGGAACGACATGCTAAATCACCAGGAGCTTCACAGGCATGTGCGAAAATCTAGCCAAAATTCGGTGCATGGACACAGATTAATAGCCATAGAGCGGAAATTAAAATTTCCACAACACAACAGATGGCAAATTAATGATGCCTCCGTCGGAGGACTGATGCAGAGCTTCTGTGGTATTTCTATAAACCGTAAGGCTTCTTGCTCGGTGGTGCTTGTGCTGGCGTTTGTATTGAGGCTCCCATATTCTGTACGAACTAATTTGTATTGCGATTTTAAGGGAATGAGCTCCCTTTTTCAAAAAAATAGTCTTTTGTTTCGGAACAAATGCTGCATGACTGTAAAGCTGATTGCTGTTATTGTTGGTCTGATATAAAAAAAATAAGAAAATGTAAGTATTTTGAAATATTAATAATTTTACATAAAACATAAATTTCCACATTATTTTATTAGATGGTAACCTGTTGAACTCACATGGTTAGTGGTGTGCGCAGGGAGCTCATTACGTGCTTTGTTATGCAAATAAATGTCAGCAGACATAAAATTCAATATAAAAGCATACCAGTAAAAGATACATGTAAAAGCTTGAGATAATTTTAAATATAACTACTGGGATTAATGTGATACTTAAAATTATGTTTTACCAGGGAATGACCAGGGAATATTCAAGCAAAAGCTGGATCCTTCGATATGTTTTAAATTTGATTAATGCAAATTGTTTTCAATATAGTCGAATTCCTTGGATTTGTTTCTGCGAAAAACTAAATATAATATCTAAATATAAAATAATTATTATTTTAATTGTCTAATGATGATGATTTGGTTGTTGTAACTGTGGTTTTGCATTCAGAAATGTAAACTAGCATAAACTTACCTTTGATGTGAGAATGTACTAGACTTTCAGAATATTCAAAAGCATTCATGTCCAAATTACATCACTGTTTAAGCTGAACTCAATCGACATGTGATATATTATGTAACTGTAAGACTGCTCAATACCATTCCTTTAAATCACATATTTATGTAACAGAATTATTTTAGCACGTTTTAATACTGTATTTTTATTATCCATATGTTCATAAACACTATAACAGCCTCCACCATCTTAAAAAGAGATTTTGTGTTGTCTGTCTTTGTGTGTGTGTGAGTTACAACTGACAAGGACTGAATTAAATACAAGTAATGCAGGTATAAAGGGGCTACCAATAAAAAAAAAAAACAGAATACATAATATAATATATATTCAGTATGTTATATGTGTTTTATTTCCGTAAACTGGGAGTATGCATCAATAAAAACTAAATAAAAAGCAGAGTTTAAGTCCATCAAACTGATTGGTTCTTGCTATGAGTAATTTGCATAATGGGTGTGTCCACAGTGCCTAAGCTGCAAATGACTTTACCAGTTTAGATTCTGCAGAGAACACAATCAGAGTTCTTCCCCGATTCAACAGAAAATGGATTTGGAGCTTCAGAGCTAACTTATAATCCAACTTCTAGGGCAAATGTGTAGAAACATGTCTAACCAAGATCGTCCCAGCATACAAGGAAAGTTATGGGTAAGTGATTCTTTTTGGGAGTAGGGTTTGTTTCACATGCTTTTTCTGCATCTGCTGGAAATTACTTTGAAACAAGCTGGCACTTACCATTAAGTGGAGATACCTTTAGAAGGTAAGGCAATTTTTAAAGATGTGCTTGACAAAGTACTTTTAATTTATATTAGATACATTTTATTTGTGAGTTTTGCTACGTTTTATAAGTTTTGCATTGCCCTCCCATTTTATAAAACAAAAATCAAACCTATTTTTTATTTTTTTTATGTCATTGTTATTCTTCATTTATTTCAGGGACTGTGCATTCTGCTGAATGTCATCAGGCCTTTCTCCTGCTTTTAAAATTTCAGCCAAGCAAGAGAAATCATCTACAAAATAAAAGAAGGATTACCGAAGGGGACCCTGATTGGGTCTATCGGTGCAGACTTAAAGCTAGATTTCGCAGTAGATCCCCCTTTCATATTCAGTCTGGCTTTAAAGAAGATCAGTGAACAGTATGTAAGCCTAATTAACACAACTGGGGAGCTGTACACATCTGCCAATGAAATTGACAGGGAGACGCTTTGTGTGGAAAATGTCGAAGGCCAGGGCTGTTTCTTGTTCTTGGACGTGTTCATTCTGCCCCAGCAATATTTCCAGCTGGTGAAAGTAAAAATCATTGTGGAGGATGTCAACGATAACAGGCCCTCCTTCCCATCAGATGAGATCCGACTGTTCATCCCTGAGAATGCGCAAGTAAATTCTAGGTTTGCTGTGGAACAATCCGCCATTGACCCCGATGTGGGAATCCATGGAGTTCAGACGTACTGGCTGGTGAACGATTATGGGGTCTTCACTTTGGACGTGGAGGAAAATGAGAGCAGAGAGCTGACGCCCTTCTTAATCGTGATGGGCGCTCTTGACAGAGAAGCTAAGAGTGAATACATCACAAAGATAATTGCGGAAGACGGCGGGAATCCGCCACTTCTGGGAACGGCCGTCCTGAAAATCTTCATAACGGATGTGAATGATCACTGTCCACAGTTCACGGAATCTAACATCAATGTCACCATACATGGGAATGCCACCAAAGGAGTGCATTTAACCCGCCTTCATGCTTTTGATCCTGATCAAGGAGTCAACGCCCAGATAACATACGTCTACAGCGAACGAGTGCCAAGAGAGGTGAGCAATCTGTTTCACTTGGATAAATCCAGTGGAATCATTAAGCTGCAAGGTAAAATAGATGCAAAGATAGCTAAGTTCTACAAGCTGACAGTCCTCGCTAACGGACCAGGCTGTATACCAGCTGTTGCAACAGTATTCTTATATATTAACAGAGTCTTGGGGCCACCATCTATCATTCCTCGGTATATTGCCCCTGAGAAAGGTGGCGTTGTGTCTCTGAAGGAGTCTGAGCCTCCGTTTACTCCGATTGCATTTTTCACTTTAAAAAATATAGATGAAAATGAAAGGATAGACTGCCACTTAGAAGCTAATGGCCCATTCCGAGTGTCACCTTACAAGCACTTCAGAAATGAATACTTGCTGGAAACAACAGCCTCTCTGGACTATGAGCGTAAACAAGAATATGAACTTTCTGTAGTGGCCATAAACGTAGATGGGCTGATCATTAAAACGTTTTTTAAACTGCAAGTGATAGACGAAAATGACAACGCGCCAGTTTTTAGGCAATCTCGAATGGAGCTGTTTATTGAGGAAAACAATGCTCCAAATACCTTCCTGACAAAACTGTATGCCACAGATGAAGACAGCGAAAACAGGGGAGAGGTTTCTTATTTCCTGGGGCCTGATGCACCACCCATTTTTTCACTTGATAACTGGACTGGGGTGCTTGTCATATCTACATCTCTGGACCGAGAAGAGAAGGAGGTGTACAGGTTCACAGTGAGGGCAGTAGACCACGGATCTCCTCGCAAAGAAACGATCGCAACTGTGATTCTGACTGTTCTGGACCGAAACGACAACAGCCCCCATTTCACGAATAAGGACTTCACCTTTTTCGTCCCAGAGAATTTTCCGGGCTACGGGGAAATTGGGGTGCTCTCCGTCACTGATGCTGACTCTGGGAGAAACAGCCAGGTGGCTTTGTCGATCATTAACGGAAGTGATGTTTTTGTCATAGACACTGGAAAAGGGACCTTAAGGGCCAAAACATCCCTGGACAGAGAGCAGCAAGGAACCTACTTCCTGTTGGTTGAAGCAATCGATGGAGGGGAGCCTTCGCTCTCCTGTGTCGTCATGGTAACTGTTTTGCTCCTTGATGTCAATGACAACCCGCCTTTGGTCCTGTTTCCACAGTCCAACCAGTCATACATGCTGGTATTGCCGAGTACTCTTCCAGGAACTTCCATAACAGAGGTGTACGCTGTGGACAGAGACACTGGCATGAATGCGGTGATAGAGTACAGTATCATTCAGCGGAGGGGTGGTGAACCAGGCTCATTTGACATCGACCCCAACACAGGGAACATCACCCTGAGGAAAACGCTGATAGGCCGTGGTCTCTGCAGCCTCCTTGTCAAAGTCAGCGATCACGGTCAGCCAGAGCCCCTTCACTCCACTGTGATGGTACATTTTTTCATCAATGAAACCGTGAGCAACGAGAGTTACATACGGAATCTCCTGACACGAGAAAAAGAGATTGAAATGGAGGAACACTTCCTCGGTAGGTTAATCAAACATGCCGAGAAGAGGGAGCTGGTCCTTCCCTGCCAGTCTGCCCTGGCAGCACTGACCTCAGCGTGCCTGGGACTGCTGCTGACTGTGTTTCTCCTCACCGCATACATATTCTGCACAAGGCATAAAAACAAAGGCAAACGGGTGGAGGCAGCCATCCCCTTAAAGATAAGCTTCCCAACAATGGAGAAGAAGGTCATGGAGAGGTCAGATACCCGGCTACAGTGACACGTATCTCCACATATATTTTTAATGACAAATTTCAATATGTGAATGATGATTATTTAAATCCACAAATATATATGTGTATTATTTAAAAGAAAAACAAACATAAATTGCTTATATTTTTCTGGTTTCCAATTCAGATTAAATATAAATTAAACTATAACTTCTGTATCAGTACATTCTGGCCATTCTGGGATTATTTTTTCATCCGTGTCACAGACTGACTGCATAATTAGTACATATACCAGAATTTTGTCTGTACTGTGCATCACTGTATTGTGGTTCAAAAGAATCCAGTTTTCAGAGCCATCGCATTCTTTCTGTTTGACAATTCTCCTAAAATATTACAAATGCATTGAAAAGCCAGTGTAAATATACACTTTTGGTTTCTTTGAGACCTAAAACAATTCTTGGGTGTTAAGCGTAACTAACATAGTTAGATACATGTTTATTGAAATAAACAGAAAGTTGCAAACGCAACTATAATTCTGGTTGGTGAGAATCGGCAGATTCAATTGTCCCAAAGCACTTATGAATTATTTTCAAGATGTTAGTTCTAATTTGTGTATGATCCGTTAACCTTAAGTAAAAACGGCATCAGCATATATATATTTTAACGCATATACAGCACATCAATAAATACGTATTCTTTTTCAATATAATAAATAAAACTATTGATTTATTTATGATAATGTCTTCAGAAACGTCGACATATTATCTATTTCTAACCCTTTTTGAAAGTTTTTAGATTAAGTTGTTAGTCAGTTTGTCCTAACATGATGGAAGGCACTGTATTTATAGTAAGTGACAGATTATGTACAGACAGTTTTTATTGTCATAATCTCAAACAGCGCACAGACACAGAGCTCCCAGAACTGGACTGCCCCATTGGCATTGCCAACATTTTTGGCCAAAAGTCATTAGACTGTCGTTAGTCATTAGACAGGACCTGGGGTGTTGTAATGCACAGGAATGACACTGGGTCTTTGGCCAAAAAGATGCTCAACTTTAATAAAAAGTCCCCCCACCCCTACCAGCATTCGACCAAATCATATGGCAGCAGCAGTGGGAGGGCCTCTGATTGTCCACTCTAACAGCCTGGCGGCCTCTGGCAATGTAAACAGGTGTCAGCACTGGACAATGCAGGTGACCACCAGGACCCAAGGTTCTAGAAAAAGACCTAGGTGGATGGCCAAGGGAGCCACTGGACTAGCACCAGGAAGAGGTACTGAAAGGCAAAACTCAAACAAAAGATTACAAACCACTCTAACTACAAAGACTGAGATGACACAGACCAGATGGGAGCTCTGAGTCTACTCCGAGCACAGTGAAAACTTGCTGCTTGGATTTATCAAACCTAGGATGTCCAGTTTAAGCCCCCAGAAAATCTATACTGGATTGCTAAGAACAGCTAAGACCAAGCTAGTAATAACATAAAAACAAAAAAAACAGTTCAAGACCAGGCCGATAAATCCTATTTTTAGTAATCTTTTATGATGCCAAAAGTCTTTTGGTTACTAGTGGTTAATATTAGGGCTGGGTAGGGGTTAATGGTGTTATGATTTAGATTACGGTTTTTCCCATAGAAATGAATAGAAATGAACGGTCCTCAATAAGATAGGAATACAAATGTGTGTGTGTGACAGTGTGTGTGCCTGTGTGTGTGTTTATTTCATACACCTTTCTTGTGAAAAGTGGCCTATATCAGAATTTGCAAGCTATGAGAACACTACATAAGATCATTTTCTCTGTTGACTTTGGGCCCATGAAAGTGTAACACATTATAAAACGTGTCGCCATCAATTATTCATTGACTTCCAGTGTATTACAGTCCCTGGACCCAAATACCCAAGCCAGACTTTAATCTCCAGTGCTATTTTGTGCTAATGAAAATAACCAAGTAATTTTCAGCTGGCCACATGTTGTAAGGCTGATACCACTGATGACTAAATCCAGGCTAGTAATCAGTTATAATGACATCCAGAGGCTAGTTTTCAGTATTTAATTCATATTTAGTCTGAACTGGAATCTCAACAGGGACTCAAAATGTATGACCCCTGTAACTTTAATTAAATTTTATTTTTTCACCTTTAATCAGAAACAAGTGCAACTATTTATTCATTATGAATTTTGGATTGCGTATGTTATTGTGTGTGTGATATATCATCCTGCTACAGTAATATTAATGAGGCACTGGTAGAATGTCAGGTAGAAACGCTGGATTTAGACGCTTTCTACCACATTGGGGGATGGTAAATAGTAACAATACAGTATAACTAAAAAGGGGCAAAACGTGTGAAAGAGCAAAAAATACATTAAAAATATGCAACCACCAATTAAACATCCATAAACGCCTGGAACTTTTGAATGGTAAATTTTTCATTAGTTAAGGAGAATAAAGCTTAATTAACTACAGTACAGGATGCTTCATTAAACAACTCTCAAATTCTTATTTTGATCACTTTTTGGTATTTCTTTAAATAATTAAGAATAAAATGCCACACCGTTTTCAAGAGGATGTAAATTTATTTTTGTGACCATGTGAAGCATTGAGGTGAAACAGATAAATATACTTAGCAGGAATTTGCACTGGTTAATCACTGACCTAAACAAATAGTAACTTTACCCCTGAACAAGAAAAGTTAATTACAGCTGTTATAGTGATAAAGTATCTTTGTCATACTCAATAACAAACTCCAGTTAATAAAACGACATATATTGGCCTGCACAAATCAGATACAGATCCTGGTAATCCCAATAACATTCATACCACGCTAGATTATAAAAAGGAAACACACACATGCTTTGGAAAAGAAATAAGAAATAAGGTGATATAAGATTTGTGTAAGTTAATTCCTTCTCTCGACAATCAGACTGATTAATCACTATATCGACTGATAATATAATGTAATCAGATTTCACACATGTTGGCTGGACATGGAAACACTGTTATTATTATCATGGAGCTGGATTTTTTGTGTAGTATCCCAACCAAGTGATGTTTAGATGATATTTCTCTCTACTGTTAGCTGCCCTCAACTTGCTATGGATGACATACTTATCAGCCAAGGGTTAGGGTTAGGGTTCCTCTGTAAGGAAATGTTATCATTACCTCTTTGTTTTCACTCTTTGTCTTCTTTTTTATTTTGCAATAGATATAACTGCAATCACAAAGCTGGCCCTAGGTTCCTGGAAACAAGTCTATCTGAAATTACATTAAATTATTAATTGTTCAGACAGCAAGTAATTACTATCAGCCATGGGTCGGATTTCTAGATTGTCTTTATTGTTCTGTCATGCCCTGAATTCCAACAAATGTGGCCACAATAATAGGACAGGTTTGGTTACATGGGCCTGAAACTCCTATGAACCCATGTTCCCCCCACTTATGATACAAATCCTCTTCATCTCCTGTTTTGTCTTGAGCCTCAATAATGCATTTTGATATCATTCCCCCTTCAAAATCTCTGTCTTTGATTGAATAAATTCTGCTGGGGCATGATGCAATAGAAATAATTTAATCCGAGTCTTTGATCCCTTTTGGATTATGTCAGGAGTTTTTGTGCCATGCATGAAGAAAGCGATTTGTGATTTTACAGGACAATCCAGTTTCTTTTTGCCTTTTGGCTTTTAGATGATAGCTCCAAGACAATTTGATGGATCGTTTTATATATGGCACTATTCATAGAACATTCCCAAGCTGCATGGATGTATACAGTAACATCCTAACAAACCCTAACAGATTCAATATACATTAAAAGATTATGTGATAATAACAGACAGTATAATTGTCTAATCATAGCCCTGTTCTCCCTTTAGAGCAGCTTCCTCTTCATGCTACCACAATGCCTCAGTCTTCCAAGCGCTACCTTACTGTCATTATTTCAGTGGCATAAAATTATCTTAAAATTTCAGTTATATTATTTCAGGGATAATATATTATCCAACAGTTATCCAATTATCCAACAAGTAGGTTTCATGACAGGCCTAGTATGGAACTGGCCCTCTGTAGTATCACTATGCAGTGCTGCTTCAGTTTTCTGGCAAGCTGTCTGTTAACCAGTGTCACAGCCAGGAAGAACCAGAGATAAGAGCAGGTGTCGGGGAAAACAAAAGGAGCTTTATTAGGCTCAACAACCCGGAAAGGAGAAAACTAAGGGGCCACACAGGGCCAAAAGCTTAGGCATGGGGAAATCACAGGCACACGCAGGGGATGACATCCGTGACTGGGGGGCACAGGACTGGGAGGCACTCTTATACGCAGTTGGTGAGGGGGCAAACGAGCGGCAGCTGGAGTGAGCCGCACGAGCACTGCAACGAGAGGAAAAACAAAACAGGCAACAGGCTCATTAGCCACCTTGGGAGGAGAATGGGAAGGGCAGGAAGGCAGGACCTGACAACCAGCTCCAGTCCATCACTTATACAGTTCTGCAGCAAAGTTTGAAAAAGTTCTGTCAAATTTTATTTGAGTTATCGTCTTAATAAAAAAGTGTTTGTGGGGGCAGCAACAGACTGATCACAAAACCATGGGTTCCCTATCTGGGGAATACAATTATTTCTTACTACACTGTTTTTTCACATACTTAATTGCCAGATAAATAATGTTCATTTCCATCATTTAATTTCCATCAATTCTAATGCAAATTAAGCTTATTTGGATTTGAATTGTGCAATGCATTCACTCAGTCTCAGACAAGGCTGTTATCAAAACTGACACAACCCATAGCTGTCTAGAAGTAGTGCTGCCAATTCCTGAATTAAATAAATCAAATACAATTCAAATTTCTGTCAAAACTGTTATTTTTTTAACAGCCCTGTCTGTAAACCCTGTAGACAAAAATGATCAGAAATGTTGGCCATTTAATACTGTTAACTGTAAAAAATGTGATTTGAACATGCCTGATGAAAGTGTGTTTCAATCAATTGGCCTTGTCAAAAGTGACTTCTTAACACAGCCAAATGTTGGAGGGGATGACATGCTCATTAAGACAGGGAGCAAAGGGATTTAAACACTTGGCTCATCTTAATTATCACTTGAAGCAAACATGACCAGGCTAACAGAAAGCCTTGTCACTGCAGTTAAGCTACAGTGGGGTTTTTCTCCAGAAAATATCTGGTATTACCAAACCACAGCAGTCGACCCACAAAGAGCAAAGACCAAACACAAACTTGCAACATTTCTGTTTATACATTTTGTCAACCCTTTAGAAAATGTCCTTATCTGCAGACAAACTTCAAACGTACCTGGACCTAAAAAATTGCTTTCTTGTGATAAATAATGAGATGTGAAATTGTTTTTGCTGCGGGAGTTTAACAGAACCATTTGATACGTGTAATCAGATACTGTTCTTTTCAGGGACAAAGGTGTTGGATATGAATGGGACTGACAGTAAACAAATGATACAGAACAAGGAAAGTGCCATTTCATCAAACATGTAGAACCTGCAGAGGAAAATGTTTATTAGTGGTTGGATAATTTCTTGCATATATAGAACAGAAAAAAGATACACCAAATGAGGCATATTGCAAGGGATAAAATAGGGGGCTGGAACTAATCAACACCAAATTCTCTGGTGACTGAAAAGTCCCCTTTCGAGATGACGTAGTCCATCCTGACCCACCAACACCCATAGTACATACACATAGTACATACACTTTCAGAACTTATATTTATTCTATTTGTGTGCATATGGTTTGTGTCAGACAAGAAATGTAAAGTCATTTAGCAATTACGAGGACGGAGAATTTGTTCATTAGGTCATGGGTATACATAATTTATAACCAAAAATTTTGTATCTGTGTCATACCTGTCAAGGTTTGGATTTGAAAATAAGGGAAGTTTCCCGGCACCCCCGCGAGCCATCCCACCCCCCCAACCAAGCTCCAGTATCCCTTACATTCTAAGACATACAAGAGTAAGGTATACAAGAAATCTAAAATAACCACTTGTCATTTACGTTTTATTTTCATTACACATTTTCTTTTAATTTCTCTGGCATGTTCCTGTGTAGCCGGCGCTTGGTGGATTTTTCATGACTGACATCGTTCCTTCCCCCGTGGGAGACACTAAAACCTGCTCCTTTTTAGGAAAGTAAATTCGCCGTCCCATTTTTCGAGATACACAACTTCTTTGTTTTTTGGCAGGAATGTCGTCTCCTCCTTCACATCCATCCACCTCTCTCCGTTGCTCCGGATTTGTTCCCGCGGTCGGCACTAACCTCGCGATAACTGCCCCCCAGGCTACAGCAGGGGGCAGACCTCACGAGGCTACTGACAGCTCAGTTTGGAGAGGCAGCGGATTTTTTTCTAAATGATATTATAATACGGGAGATTTACGGGAAAATACTAATACGGGAGGGCGGCGGGAAAGGGGGGTAAAATACGGTAGTTTCCTGCCAAAACGGGAGACTTGACAGCTATAATCTGTGTATAAACAACCCAAGTGAAGAAAATGGAGAAGTGGGGTTTTGGCCATGAAAACAGGAAAGGCCATCAAACTCTGCTACAAAACAATCCACTTGCTTATAGAGAAGAGGCAGTTTGCTGACTCACCAATAACTTGTTGGTTGTCCTAATGCAACCTTTTATCTGGGCCAGGCATTACATTTAGCTGACACCCTTATCCAGAGTGACTTACAGTATAGTCTCCCTGAAGCAACTTGGGTTTAAGGGTTTTACTCAGGGACCCACTGGTGGTAGATGGTAGAGAACCGGCAATCTCTTGGGCTGGAACCAGAGCCACATACCACTAGGCCACCACCATCCGAGAGTATTACTGAGAGGATAGTTACATACACCATATGGCAGAGGGATTATTTACTCAACTATTTTTTTCTGAAAAAAAATCTCCCTATTGGAAATGCGGCATCAGTAGTACATCAGCAGTCACCTAGCAACAGACATTTAGTGTTATTTCCCACAAAAATATCTCTGCAGAGAGAAAACCATTTACAGTACTAATTTCTTGAAAAGTGTTATTCTAAGTGCAAAATGTATTCAAATACAAACACTGGAAGAGGTATACACCTTTAAAGTGGTTGTGATAATTATCCCGTTACTTAATGGACAAGTACATAACATTCCTGTCAACTCTGGATTTTGAAAATAAGGGAGAATTTCCCACATTGGGCTTTGAAATTAAGGGGGATTTCCTGGGGTCCCACTCCTGGCCTTCCCAGCAGCTGTACCCATTATATTTAGAGAAGGTGCACACAGTTAACTCTGTAGCTTGATTTTCTTTTATTGATTTTAATCATATAATATTAGTGATTTGAGCGATATGCATTTAATCACATACCTAATTACGTGTAATCCAGAAACACCTTTTCAAAACATCTGTAAATGCATTTCATTGATTGCTGCTGCTATCGAGCTAAATATTCCTAATAAAACATGTCTGTTATACTATCAAGCTAAACTTAAATTATTTTTATATTAATAAAACACCTTTTAAAACATCTGTAAAAGTCTATGAGTTAAAAATAGCCATTGTAACTATTTTTAATTAAAATTGAATTATAACTAGTCACAGTTTCATTCCAGATATCAGGTAAGATCAGGTCAGGCTAGGGAGCATGCACTGGTGCAGTGTGTTGCTGCATCCACCTAATGATGAAACACCTTGGGGTCCTAGTTGGCGACCACCCCAGACATACACATGGTCCAGTCCCACCCTCCAGAAATGGCTATCTGCCACAGGCAGGTGTTGCTTGGGCGTCCCCTTGGCTAGGTCCAGCTACGCGGGTCCTCGCCAATGAGGATCCTGCAAGACAAATCGCCCTCAAGGAATCACGCCATGTGGCCGTAGGGCCGTAACTGACACCCACTTACAATGCAAGTAATGTCCCTCATTTGGGATTCCTAGAACAACCCCTCATTCAACACAAAGTCAAACCAGTGGTACCCAAGGAATCTCCGAAGAGACACAGTACCAAAGGAGTGCAGTCTTTGTTTCATGTCACTGGATAGCATCCATGTCTCAGAACCATACAGCAAGAAAAGGAACCCCAGGACTTCAAAGACTTGGACCTTTGTCCTCTTGCAAATATATCGGGAGCGCTATACATCCCTTTACAGCGACCTCATGACCCCCCATGCTCTTCTAGTCTATTTACTGACTTCATTGGAAGAGACACTGCAGACATGAAGTGCCAAGGTAAATGAATCTCTTGATGTGGTCGACGCTTTCTCTGCAGACAGGCACACTACTGATGGCTGTTCCCAAGAGGTCATTAAAGGCCTGCATTTTGATTTTTATCCAGGACACTCATAAACACAGACACCTCGCTCAGTCTCTTCAGACCCCCGATCAGAGCCTTCATTGACTCCACAAAGATCACAGCATTGTCATCAAAGTCAAGATCAGTGAATCTTTCTTCACTAACAGATGCCCACCAGCCACTGGACCCCACCCAGCATGGAAAAGAGTGGGACCAAGAACACACCCCCAAATGAACCCTAGAATCAACGGGGAAGAATGCAGAGGTTCTGCCTGCACTCTGTACAGCACTCACAGCACCAGTATATAGGCCTGCCCTGATGTCCAGCAATTTCGGGGGGATCCTGCAAAGTCTCTGGATGTCCCACAGGGCAGCTCAAACAAGTGAGCCAAATGCCTTATAAAAGTCAACGAAATATGCAAAGAAACTCCCTGATATTCGTGTTTGTGCTCACTGAGAACCCTCAGTCACAGGATGTGGTAGGTGGTAGACCTCATAGGCTCTGGTTTCTAGTAGGAGAACAAGTGATGAGCCTAGCAAGGACCATACCCAGCACTGACAGCTGCATGTATCCCCCTCTAGTTACGGAAATCACCCTTCCCTTTCCCGTTAGAGACAACAAATCTTGTTTTCCAGTCAGTTGGGATGATGTCCATCTCCCAGATGGAAGCAAAGATTGCTTGCAATGCCAGGAGGACAGCCTTACCAGCAGCCTGGAGAAGTTCACCCTGGTTTCCACTGATCCCTGCAGCCGTCCCCACCCTCAGCTGATTCGCCACCCATACAATGTCAGTGAGATTGGGTGGCTCACAGCTAATCGGTGGATCGGCCTCAGGAACTGTGGACCCAAAGACATCGAACGTCTTAGCTGGAGGATTACCTTTAAACAGCTGTTCATAGTAGTCGGTCCAGCAGGTCACAACTACAATGTCATCCGTCAAGACTGTTCCATCACCTGCCCTGACTACGGATTTGCATGATGCTTCAGTTCTTCTATAAGCAGGATGTGGGTCGCTAAACCGCAGATGGTGTGTCACCTGCTCACAGATTCTGCTAACACAGAGCCCAGATCCTGATCCTGGATTTTTTATCTAGTTAAAATTTTATTTCTGATATAAAAAACTGGCATTTCGACAAGTTAACATTGAATTCCTGATATCATATTGATATTTTAACTTAAATTTTTTAATCTCACTAGCTCTAATCTCACAACATCTATGACATCAAGAATTGGCATTTTAATTAGTTAAAATTGAATTTCTGATATCAATATAATGCATTTTATTTAGTTAAAGTGATATCATAAATACACATTATGACTAGTCACAGCTGAATTTCTAATATCAAGAATTTACATTCAAACTAGTTAGAAATGAATCTGACATTGTCTAGAAATTAATTAAGGCTAAATGCCTTACCCCACATGTCCACCATGTCTGCAAGGATACCTAAAAAAAATAAAGATATAATTGTGCAGTATCTAGGAAACCACTGACATAGTAACCCGTCCTCCTATGAAAAAATGCCAGTTATGTTCAGCTACAGTGGATCTTCCAGTAACTGATCTGATGACGTAATACAGATTTGAATCACAGTATTTTTACTAACTAAGCTACTTTACACAGTTGATCTGTTAAAACTTTAAATAAATATGAATGTTCCACTACCAAATTAAGGCCTTGAAAACATTTTTTGTCTTCTGTAGGTTGATTTATTACAACAGGGATACAATATCACAAGTAATGTTACAAAAAGTAAAACAAAAAAATGGATCTTTAACATGGAATTTGTATCGCTAACTCTTATCGCCCTTATTCATATCTCCCATACACCTTTATGAATAAAAACTGCGAAGAATCCCTGGAAGCCCTAGAAAACACTTTATTAATGAAAGAAAAAACATCCACACCTATTTATAAAATTATTAGAAAATGATTGTGATAAAAATATAATTAATTCTACTAAAATAGTTTTTCTCTAACTTAAGTTTTAAAAATAAGATGAAATACCTCATAAATAATTCAATAAAATGTCACCATTGGCAGTTTTGTCATCTTTCAAGCTGTTATGTTTCCCCTCTAGAATCATGTGTCAGGACATCATGTACCAAGGTTTCCTTCCAATCCAGATGACGCTTTGGTCTGCGCAGGTTTACCAGCAGTGATCTCCAACACACCATCACCTGGGTCAAATAAATCTTAATATCCTTAGCAGGAAGGAAACGGAATAGTGACGATGGCTGCAAACATGGTGAGAGCCTTGTGTACTACAGGGCGATGGTGCCGTCAGTGGGTCACTCTCATAACACTCTCAGAACTTATTCCATCAGAGTTATAGGGTCCTGCTTCCTCAGCTCGTTTGTTCTAAACAGGGTCATTTTTATGACTGTTCCATCATAATTAAAATGTGGGTATTCTGTTGGATTAATTCTCTGTCGGTACTGATCGGTATTTGGCTGAAGGTTTGAAATAATCACTATCAGTAATCAGTGAAGTTTTGCTATATTTGTCATGAGAAAATAAATGATGTATGTAAATATTAAGGTATAGGAGAATGCGGTGACCAAAATAGTTTGTATTGGATTGTTGCACCTTCCACTCATCGTATGTACTGTATCCATGGGCTCTGGTTTGGTGTGTGAACCTCGATCAGCCCCTTTTTGTTGTCCCCAAAATGAATTTTATTCTGTGTCAAATGGTTTGGTACAGTCTATTCTATCCTATTCACCAGGAGTTCCCACATATCACATTAGAAACAAACAGTAAATATATTTTAAAAAGTTATGATTTTATTTCACTACTGCCATGTGGTGTGTTTCCCTGAGGGTAATCCGGCTAGCAGGTTCCTCATTGCAGAGGACCTGAGGGGCTGAACCAGGCCAAAGGGACGCCCAAGTAACCCCTGGCTGCAGCAAATAGCTGGTAATTTCCAGGGGGTGGGACAAACATGCATGTTCTTGTATATGTAAATAGCTTGTTTACCCTGATTAAAAGGAGGAAAACCACTATTCCTCTTACATCTCTGACCCATGCCATCCAATGCATGTGGTCCTTGATACCATTTAACAAGTACCTCTAAATTTATTGAACTAAATGTTCTCATTATACATCACAATGCATGCAATATCTGACAGAAATTAAGCTTCATGCTTCAACAATCAGTCTACAATGATCAAGTCCATCCCTCTTAAGGCCTTTCATTAAGGAGCAGAGGAACTCATAAGGATTCAGCTCACTGACGTCCAGGGGCAATTACAGATTTCAGTTTAACCCCGTGATGCACGGGGTCCTGTGAGGAAACGACAGCTAAGTGGCGCTTTAACAAACCAGTCCTTTCTTCTTTGTCCCTCGTTGTGGTAAATGCTCTAATGTGTAGTGAACTGAGGTCAACAATGCTTAGTTTTATTCATTAGACCAGCATACAAAGAGAACTTTATGTGCTATTCAGCCAACAGGATGATAGGAAAGTGATTAGAGTCATCCACCTGTAGAATCTGGCCAGCTGCCATTACTGGTGATTCACGGGGGCTGTAATTAACATCAAGGACTGGTAGGGGATCAGTGGAGCAAATGGAAATTGTGAGTCCAGAGAAAAGGGAAAATCAGTATATTCAAACTTCAAGTAAGGTAGTTAAAAAGATCTGATTAAAAATATCTAAATAATTTTTGTCATTGAAGGTCATTAATCTTTATTGACAGTCGTTTCCAGTGATTTCTGAATTATAAAATTTCTATCAGTTTGAAAACTGAACGCAAAAGACAAGAAAAGAAATTGTTAGTCCGCGTAATGAAAAGAGAAACTCTTATCAGTGCCCCATGGAAACTACACTATCAAGAATGTATTTGAAAATCAAGTACAAAATAATGTAAACATTTGTACATTCAAGCAGGTATATTAGTTAATAGAAAATGAGGTAAAACATTTGGGAGTTGGTTTCCAAAATACTTTTATATTTTTAATGTTGTAATTTGATGTTTTGAACAAAGCTTTCATCCTTTGTGATTTCTTCCAATCAAGAAGTCTTCCTGTTTGTGCCCGAAACCTGGCTACAAAATGAGGATTATCCCTCTCTAGCTGAGCTCAGCCCGGACACACTGTATCTGCTCACCCAGGACTTCAGGTAGAGGTTATGGGCTTGCTGCGGTTTTTGGGTCTCACTTCATTCTCACTTCAAGGTAAATATTGGAACTTTCTCCTCCTTAGAAGCTAAACTATTAAAACTCTCTTTTTTAAACCATCTATATTGTGCAGTGCTCTATCTGTCCCTGGTCGAAATTGTTCCTTCACCTCAGACTTTTCACGCTTTCTTTCCTCCATTTATATGTTTGATAATGTTATTGTTGTTAGGAACTTTAGCATCCATGTTGATTATCCTATTGAGCCTTTTGCATGTGAATTTAATTTTGTTCAAAATATGTCTGGATTTTCCCATATAAAAATGTCACAGGCTGGATTTATTTTTTTATTTGGGTTAAAATAGACTTGGCATAGTGTACAGTGGTGTGTGGTTAGCACTGTTGCTTACATGCAGAGGTTGACTGGAGTTACCAAATTGCCCATTAATGTGCATGTGTGAGTGAATGGTGTGTCAGTGTACCCTTCAATGGGTTGGTTTTACCCATAGGCTCCGGACCCCAGTAACCCTGACTAAGATAAGCAATTACAGAAAATAGTGGGATGGGTTCAAACATTGAAAACAGAAGACATTTTTATTTCAGATAAATGTGAAATCTACAGTACTCACATATTGCTGCAGACAAATTGCAATATGTCTTCTGCAAATACCGATTTGTCGATCAGTCCTATTGCTAACACTAACTGTGATCTTTTAGTTTTAATGCTCTTTGCATTTCCGTTTAGGAAAAAGTTGCCCCTTGTAAAGTACAAACTTCTTCTGCAATAAATCATACTCTGCAGTTAAACAGAGACATTCACTGTTTTAAAAAACAATGTATAAAAGTCGAGAGGAAGCCACTTAACTTCATATCCACTATTTCTGTCTAAAAGACATGTTACTAAGCTACAATAGCATGGTTAAGAATGCCAGAACAGTACCTCTGGTTGTGTTCCGGTATATTTCAAGAACTGTAATTCAACCTCTCTTTGAAAACTCTAAAGAAGATCCTTCCCACCCAGAAAATCACATCCCCACCAGCAAACATCCATTTATATTCAAAGTTACAAAAAAGCTGCACAGTACCTAGATAATATTAGAGGTCATGGAAGCTCTTTTTTTATAAATTACATAAAAGGCATAGTACCAAATCTGCTCTTTAAAAGGTTATTAATTATATTGGTGTGAATCCTGAATCTGGTGAGTACTCTTTGACCTTAGTGTGATTTTTGATGTGGATCATAACATTCTGATTGAGGTGCTTATTGTGCAATAAAAACTCAACAAAATATACTGTTTTCAAAAATGGATTCAATTAGGACAGATGAACAACCATCCACAAAAAGTGAATGGCAAGTGAAAGAAAGCAAGAGAGAGAGAGCGAGAGAGAGAGCGATGGGTGTATTTCAGTTAAGCGACAATTTCTTGTTATTCCAGAGATGTTGTTGTTCTGTTTCTCAAGCCAGTGACACAGTAATCCCAAATATGACACATAGCCTTTCTCCCAAATTTCGCCACTGCAGCCATCATAATAGATCAGCAAACCGACAAGTTGAGAACTTTTTCACCGCGCCAGTACCATATTTTTGGTACTTCAAGAAAGTACCAAAAGTACTGTACTTCAAAATGCCAGTTTTCCACTAGGAATAGAAGCTGGTACTGGCCCTGAATAACATCACAACACGAGCTGGGGTATTTACTACTGAATTTGAAAAATGACTATAGTGTATTATGGGGCTGGATGTTGTGTTTCATATCAATACCGACATCGCATGTTATACACATGCAGTTCTTACTTTGCCAGTCAGCTAGATTAAGATCAGGCTTTTTCTTACCTTCAAATCTGTACAAACATTATAGCATGGGGGGGGTTTTGCTAAAACACAGGAAAAAACAGTCACAGGAAAAAAAAATTGAAATTTTAATGATTATTCCTTTTCAAAATTAGGTAGCATATGTTTAAAAATCTGTTTAAAGTTTAATATCGCCGTTTTTGCATGAGCGCTGTAAACGGATTCTGAAACTCATAATTTTCATCCTTGCTGTGTAAATCACTCCTAGACGGATTTGTGAGAAATTTATATTTCTCCTTTTTGCTTTATAAATACCACAGTATTTATTACAACAAAATCACATTGCTATATTTGGAAATTTTCCAATACCGTGCTGTCATAGTATATCAACTTAAACTTACATTTTTTGTCATGCCATCCAGATCTTATTGTAGCTATTCCTCTGACCAGATAATTTTTTATTTCAATTGTTTTCGAGTTCATAATTTTTTTTTCATAACGGCTGTTGTATTGTGTTTCAGAGGAAGGCTATTCACATAACCAATCGACAAAGAAGAGGTTTGCAAGTGCTGCCCCGAAGTAGGCTTACTAAAAACAGTATTGTCGGTTGCAAGCGGAAACTGACACACCTAAAGAAATCATCCACCTACTCATGTATAAAAATAAATTGATGAAAACTGAAGACATGTTCTCTGTAGTTTTACTTTATTGTGTCTCGATTTGTAAACATACACTGCTGTTTCAGTTAGTTACCGTTTTTCGTGAGGCCTCATTTTTATTTTTAATTTCCGTTAGTTCTGCTGCTGTTAGGCTATGTTAAGCAGAACCAGCTGCAGATCACATATTTTTCCTGCTCTGGCTTGTCTACAATGACTCCCAGTAAAATACAGTATAGATTTCAAGATTCTTTAATATGCTTATGAATACTTAACAACCAGGTGCCCACTTGTATCTGTGCTCTTTTGACCCCATACTCAGCAAACTGGATACTAAGGCCTTATATCAGGGCCCACTTATCAACCCCAGGTTGAAGTCCAGGACCGGGGTTGACAGGGCTTTTGTGGTTGATGCTCCAAGGCTGTGAAACAGCCTGCCCATTGACACTAGATCAGCCAGCAGTGTAGACTCTTTAAAATGGACAAGGTTTATGAACAGACACCCCTTCTGTTGGTGTTTGATCTCCTTTGTTTTATTTCTTGTGAGGCACTTCGTGACATTTGATCTACAAAGGTGCGATGTAAATAAAATATTTATTTACTAACATTTTTAATCCATGCTCATACTGTTGGCAATTTAGACACAACAGTTAGCCTACCTGCTTGTCTATGGACTGCAGGAAGAAACATAAATGAAGCAAGAAGACACACAAAAAAGAGTAGCGGTTTAAAATGTTAGCCCTGGAGGTGTGAGGTTAACAGTACAACTGTAAATGTGTAGTAAATCAATGTATATCTTTGGTTCTAGAGACACCTGGTGGCAACTATCAGTAGTATGTCATTATTCAGTTACTATTATTTCAGTTTAAACAAGGAAACACCTTTGTCATAGAAATATGCAAAAAATTGTCTCAAAGTGTTGTATTTATTCAATAATAATATTATTCAAATAATAATACTTATCAAAATCTGAAATCCAATATCAAATCCAAAATCATTTCATTTACTTGACTGCATATATAAAAGGGAGATTTGATGCAAGGCCATTTCAGTGAAACTGTAACAACAAAAATGCAGAAAACAGGACCCACGATTTTTATAGTCCAAAGGGTGGACCTGTCCTTTAACCACTGAGCATGCAACTTAATATAAATTGCCCCTAGGCAAAAAAGCAAGCAAGGAAACAACAAGTAACACATAACATATAAAACAAAACATTGAAATAAATTAAAATTTAGCTGCTCAGCATACAGATTAACAACTTAAAATTTGCCCAGGAATATCATCCTTTAGTTAAGTCTGCCTTATCGAAACGGAGCCACCTCAAAAGGATGATCCTTTTGATTTAAATAAATAAATAAATAAATAGGTTATCCTTTTAGGTTAAGGTTTTTCTCACATTGTGGGAAAATCCTACAAAAACGCACTTGCGCGCGCACACACACACACACTGATGCCTGCCTGTAGTACAGTGTTACAGTAATACTGTAATGCAGGGGATACCCATCAGGACCCCAGCCATCAGTGTAAATAATGTAAGTAGCCGTGTGTGTTTCTTATATATTGTGGCGTTATTAAGCCGTACATTAATGCCATGGGTAATGTTACTTACCTGTTGTAAATAGTGATGTGTGTAAAATGTGGAAGGGCCCCTGGAACCCTACCTCATACAGGTCTGCCAGGAGGCGGCATTGCTGAGCTGCACCTCTTTCAAATCATACCCTATATCTAACTGGTGAATTATATCCTGCCCCTTCACCCCCTTTGCTACTGTATGGTGAGTGTACAAAGTGTATAAAGTGCTTTGAGTGTCTTGAAAAAAGTGCTATATAAAAGTAATGTTCAATCAATCAATCAATCAATCAACAGCTTCTCCCCCGAAGAAATGATGGGCACCAGGAAGGGAGGCGCTGCTGACTCTCCAGAGAAACAGGGCGATTGCCAGCCCTGATCACCGCACTGAAGCAGCAGTTTGGCTTGTGACAAAAGATGATGGAGCAGCTCCTGGGCTGGCAGTGGCATGCCGATGAAGTCTGAGGGCATTGGCGGCCAAGCCGGAGGATCTCCAAGCTGCAGGGCTACCTTCACTCCCCCTGCATGGCACAGGATGTGTGGCCCTCCACACGTTCCTGCAGGCGCTCTCCTTGGAGCACCTGCGACAGGATGTGTTCCTGCTGAAGCCGACCAGGCTGATGACAGCCATGGAGCAGGCGGAGGAGGCAGAGGAAGTTCTAGGCACAGTGCTTCGTCCACTTCCGGGGCAGGCCCGAACCACAGAGAGCGCAGAGCAAGAGGAGAATGGCTGAACTGCTGCAGTACAGATCTGCTTGTTTGTCCACACCACCAGCGTTTACAGCTGCTATTGCACGCCCTATCTTTCTACATTGATCCACACATGCGACACAGACAGTGTGTCCTGGGCTTAAAGGAGCGACACTGAGCTGGCTTCAGCCTGGGACTCACTGGATGCATTGTGCCTATGTTAACAGGTTACAGCAGAGACATGTCTCAGATGCGGTAAATGCTTTCCAGCAGCAACACACCACCCAGAGAGTCGGAGTAGTGCCTATTTGTCATGCAAATAAGCAGTTTTGAGCAAAAACAGACTATTAAGGGACCTGTTTATAATCACTGACATCATAACAGCAAAATTACATAACTGATACCTTTCACAATGGTTTCAATGTCTGGGCAATATATCACAGACAAGGTAAAATTAGGCTATATGTGTACTATACGATTCAGAGCAGAAACCCCAATATATGCTAAAATTAAATTATGACGATACGTTAAGGGAGTAGGCCTAGTTTACCGGTGCACTCTCTCTCTTTGAACAAGGGTGAAGAGCAGCAACCCCGGCAGTGTTTACTATCAGAGCAGCAACACTGGCAGTGTTTATTGACAGAGCAGCAACACCGGCAGTGTTTACTAACAGAGCAGCAGCACTGGCAGTGTGGACTAACAGAGCAGCAGCACTGGCAGTGTGGACTAACAGAGCAGCAACACTGGCAGTGTGGACTAACAGAGCAGCAACACTGGCAGTGTGGACTAACAGAGCAGCAACACTGGCAGTGCGGACTAACAGAGCAGCAACACTGGCAGTGCGGACTAACAGAGCAGCAACACTGGCAGTGTGGACTAACAGAGCAGCAACACTGGCAGTGCGGACTAACAAGCGTATAGCAACAAACACTCTAACAAACATTCCAACGCCGCAGTCACCACACACAGGCCACATGTCTGGTGTGTCCCAGACCGTCCTAACAGACTAATTGATTGATTGATTAGATCGATAGATAGATAGATAGATAGATAGATAGACAGATAGATAGATAGATAGATAAACGGGAAGTAAAACATGGACAGACTTGGGGTAAGGACAAAAACAAAAGCCAGTGACACTTCTGAGCTTGTCACTCAAAGTTCATCCATCCATCCATTTTCTACCGCTTGTCCGGGTCGGGTCGCGGGGGCAGCAGTCTAAGCTGGGAAACCCAGACTTCCCTCTCCCTGGCCACTTCGTCCAGCTCTTCCGGGGGAATCCCGAGGTGTTCCCAAGCCAGCCGAGAGACATAGTCTCTCCAGCGTGTCCTGGGTCTTCCCCGGGTCCTCCTCCCAGTGGGACATGCCCGGAACACCTCACTAGAGAGGCGTCCAGGTGGCATCCTAACCAGATGCCTGAACCACCTCATCTGGCTCCTCTCAATGCGGAGGAGTAACGGCTCTATTCTGAGTCCCCCCCGAATGACCGAGCTTCTCACCCTATCTCTAAGTGAGAGCCCAGCCACCCTACAGAGGAAACTCATTTTGTCCGCTTGTATTCGCGATCTTTCGGTCACTACCCACAGCTCATGGCTATAGGTGAGGGTAGGAATGTAGATTGACCGGTAAATCGAGAGCTTTGCCTTTTGGCTCAGCTCCTTCTTCACCACGACGGACCGATGCAGCGCCTGCATCACTGCTGACGCCGCACCGATCCGCCTGTTGATCTCCCGCTCCATCCTTCCCTCACTCGTGAACAAGACCCCGAGATGCATTTTACCGCGACAGGCACACTTACGGCCACAGCTCCGGTCAGCCGCCTCCACAATGGAGGCGCGGAACATGGCCCTTTCGGACTCAATGTCCCCCGCCTCCCGCGGGACATGGGAGAAGCTCTGTCGGAGGTAGGAGTTGAAGCTCCTCCTGACAGGGGATTCCGCCAGACGTTCCCAACAGACCCTC
>JAODKM010000034.1:23833637-23843889 GCA_026780845.1 Petrocephalus sullivani
CTGCCGGTAAGTGTCCTGTGTACTCTTTGTATAGTAATATTTAAATGAGTTCATGCAGTGTCTCAAAGAGGCACTGCTGGTAAGCGTCCTGTGTACTCTTTGTATAGTAATATTTAAATTAGTTTTTTTGGGGAAATATTTTAAGTTAAATACCTGCAACAGTGTTACCAGACTTTTTTTTTTCTTGTGGGTTCTTGTTAAATGAATACAAAAATGGATACATGCAACAGAATGAATAATTAAATGACTAAAATCTCTTTATAACTAGCATAAGGATGGAATAATTTCTGACTGGTTCATTTTGTTATTTTAAAACGAAAGCCTTTGGGCCTAATTCCCAATGGAGGTACAAAATGGAGGAATCTGATGTTTGACTTCAGAAACCTTAAGTAGTGTTTTTTTCCAGTGTGTCTATTCAGTGTTTATTTCTGTCATAGCGTCTGAATGAAATCAGGAATGAAGCATTGGACATTCAGCTGAAGGTGTTTGATGAGCACAAGGAGGAGGACGTAACTGAGCTCTTCCATCGGCTGGAGGATATCCGCAGTGAACTGGAATATCCTTACACATTTTTCTTGTTTTTATAACTTTCGGAATACCATTGTTTTTTTGAGGGGATATGGCCATCTAATTTTCCTTATTATTTTCTTATTTTTCTTAAGAATTTTTAATTTTGTTTTCATCTTTTAAATGATATACGAAGTGGCAATTTAGGTGTTTTATATCAAGCTGCCTCATTACAGCTGTCTTGGGACGGTACTGGGGATAAGCATTTTAACCTCTTTAACGATAAAAAAGGAAGACTGAGATGCTTGGATGACCTCTCTCTTCAGGGATTCTATGCGGTTCTAAGTAATGGTGCAGCCTAGCTTAAAATTCCGTAGCAATTCTGCATTTTGTGAAAAAGCATATAATTTGGTACACTTGTAGCCAACAGCATTCCAAAAAAACTGGATATTGAGCCATCTAGAATTTTTAATGTCGCTTATGGCAGCCATTTTTCAAATTGGCCACCAGTGACAACTGTTTTCAGTCCAGCTTTCTTAGCAGCATTGGATATGATATGATATTGAGCATGTACTTAGTTAAATTTATGTACTGTACTGTACTTGGTTCTTGAAAAGTTCCTTTTGCATGCTGCCCTATTGGAGTATGTTAAGAGGGCAGTTTATCAAGGAGACTATTTGTGGGGTGAGATGCTAGCGTCCACACCAAAACTACCTTCACCCTGTACATGGGACTGGTCAAAGATGTCTGAGGGATACAACAAACCTTTCTGGACATGCCTATCAGGTGTTGACCAGGCCAGCTATGAACTTGTCTTCTGCAAAAGTGAGAAGGGTTGTGTTAGACAGTGCAAAAAAGTACACAAGTACAAGTACAAAAAAAGCTGCCTTAGACTGCACAGTCCTCTGTTACTGTGAAGGGGAGTGCTGAATACACTTTTCTAGGTAGACCCTCAGTTTGGCAGTTATTGTAAATACTTATTGTTTAGAATTGTGAGATGTGCCCTGTGATTGGTTTGGGCCCCATCCTGGGCTCTTCCCTGCCTGCCTCTGTAGCCTCCAGGATAGGCTCCAGACCTACATTGACCCATGTGCCCAAGGAGAGCTGTAAACTCATATTTTAATCAGCTGTATTAACATGATAGCAGTGCAGCTAACTGTAATTATGAAGCCGTTGATAACCAGAACAACAATATGTAACGTTATCCTGCGTCAGTAATAGGGTTGTAACGGTATGAGATTTTCACGATATGATAATCGTCTCAGAAAATATCACGGTTTCGCGGTTTGAAATGTAACAACTTTTGTTTCTCTACACGAGAGGTTTACTAAATTAAAACATGGGCAAAAAAGCTATACACAACAGTAATATATTTCAGTCATTACTTCTTCAGGCTAAACCAAACTTTTTTTTTGACAGGTTGTACTAAACACCTATGAGTTTTCAGTTAGTGTATTTGATTATTATTCTGATTATTATTTTAAAATAAAATTATAAAATGATCAGTAAGTGTTCTCTGAGAGTAGCTCTGGATATGTTCACGTGTTCACGTCTTCACATAGTGAGTGAGACAGCAGACACTTTAAAAACCATGAGCATCATACAGTGGTGGTTTTAGGCATCGGCGAACGGGGCAGCCGCCCGGGGCGGCACTTTTTCATGTCACATGGGGGGGCGGCACACGAACTTGGAGGGAAAAAAAATAATCTAAATAAAGTGGTTTTCTAGAGGATGAGCGAGCGGAGACGATAAGGGATGAAGTTGGGAGGGTGTCGGGAGGAATTCTATGGGGGGCGGCACACGGACCTGGAGGACAAAATAATCATCTGTGCTGCTGCACGGGGTGGGGGGGTAGTTGGTTAATGAGCGAGCGGCAGTCTTTTTGCGCTGTATATTCAGACGCACATCGCGATTTGATTTACTGCACAGCTATATTTTGATTTATTCATCCATCTATCTATCTATCAAATCGCACATTTTATGTGGCATCTGAATTATACTGTAATTGACTCCAATTACATGACTTGATTTTGGGATTCCCTCTGCATCACAGAAATAATACGGCTTTAAGTTATAAATGGAAGTTAGCTTTATCTTCACGGAGGGATGGTGTCCGCGAATATGGGAGAACATGTTCGACGTATTTCCTCCTTTTGCGGCCACTCGATCTTCGTCAACATTTCTTGCAAACTAAAATATTCCCATACTGCAGATTTTAACTTTTTTTTGGCGGGAGATAGAGATTAGAATTTGCAGCCATTAACAGCTACTGCTGCACACACATTAAACTAAGTATTAATAAAAAAAAATTTTGATCGATAATTGGACATTTTTCCCTCTATTTGCATGGTAAAATATGACACTAATAATACACAACTCAACATTTATTGAACACTGACTTAGAAGTGTATTATCTGGTCACTTGATATTTATATTTAATAAATAGAGTGACCAGATAATCCATGTCATCCAGGACACTTTGAGCTACTTCAGGTTTTACAAACTACTTTAACCTGAAAGGCTCCTTTGCTTGGCTAACAGTTAATTTCTGATGTTTCACATTAACATTAAGAATACGTGCATTATTATAGGCTGATCAATCAGGCCACAGCAAAAATGCAGCGCAGAGAGCGAAGCAGGCGAGCAAAACCTAAGCAGATGGACTTATTTTTGTATCTCAGTTACATTAAATGCATTAATGAATACCTTTTTCTGCATGTGTCTACAAATTTCTGCCATAAACAGCGTGTTGCGGTTGAGGTACAGTAACAGGTACCTTAAATTCTTACAGTCTTTTGTGCAAATGCTAAGGGAACTTTAAGGGATTCCATAAGTATAGGACCAAGATAAGGAGAAAAACTTAAATACTGGCCGACCTCTAATGGAAATGACCGTGATTCTATTCCGTTAATGTCAATATTTGGAAATATTTACCATTTCCATGACTCTGAAGTTTACTGAAAGTTTCTCCACCATTTTTTTGTAGAATGGGTCCTAGGGGAGTGTTGCTATCGCTACCTGATCTGTACAGCCTTGTTGCTGCCCAATTTGTACAGCCTCGCCACTCTTTTTTTCTATCACTGTGTGACAGTAATAATCCTCCATGTGAAACACAGTGATCACTGAGCAGTAGGTAGTCGTGTGGATTAAACGAGGCATCGAAGCGAAGAATTTGCATTGAGGATTTTTTGTAATTGAGTTATTCAAATTACTCAATGAATCGTTGCAGCCCTAATTATAATTTTCAAACCAGTCTTGGTCGGCATCTTGAAAAATGGTTGCTATCTTAAATTTTCAGTAACTTGCATTGTAGTATGCAAATAGAAACTCCCAAGAACTGTGTATAGTAAATAAATTCAGCTAACTATGTTCTCAGTGTCGTATTATATCCATCACTGATAAGAAAATTGATAAATATAACTTACTATGCTCCGGAAAACAGTTGTCACAGTGGTGATCATTTTGAATACCCTGGGCTAGATAAAAAAAATTCTTGATGGCTCAATATCCAGAGTTTTTGGAATGCAGTTGGGTATAAGTGCACCAAATTTTATCACAAAATGCACAATTGTTATGGTTATCTACACCAAAAAAATACTAATTTCCTTGAAATTTTATTAATTATAGCATGCTGTTTTTGTTTTTCTTTAACATTAAGTACCGATGTTACCGATGTTTTCAACATTGTTCAGAGCTCTGTGAAGGGCACATGTGCAGAGGGTTATTTCCTCTCCATTCTCCAGCACTTGATGCTCATCAGAAATGATTATTTTATACGGTAAGTCTGTGGTACACTTTGCCATTTTTTTTACGTTTAAACACAACGCAAAATCTTCAACACACTTCTCTGAAGAATGAAATCAGTATACACACTGTATTTGCATATTGATCAGTCTAAAGTTTCTCTTCTAGAGTACAAGAATTTAGTGCCGAATTGTGTAATGTGAACTACTGTGTCAGAAATTAACAGTTTGACATTCTCTTAAACTTCTGTGGCATTGAGCAACAAACAGAATTGAGTTGCTTTAATCTTCTTACCATCTGAAGTAGTGGAAGATGAGAGATTCTACTATGATTTCAAAGACCTTTTTATGTTTCAGTTTCGAATAGCAGGGACGGAGTTAAACTATAAATTGATCAAAAATGCTTTCTTACCTGATCTATCCACAACTTGAGATTGCTTCTATTTTTAAGGGTTTTTGTTTAATATCTAATAATACCTGCAGTAATGGGTCGCTAAATGTATAAAATACCAGCGTTACAGTGTAACACCATATGCCTTTAATTACATTTGATATATCATCAAAACTTAAAAATGTGCATGCCACAGTTCATTGTTTAAACTGCCCAAAGCTACAGTTTGCAGTGAGCTCTTTATTGGTGCCTGGTAAGATGGCTTAAGTGCACCATTATTGTCGTATACCCTCTTTAATCCGGAAGCTGAAGAGGTGAATGCTGTGAATGAGAAAGATTGATGCAGAATTGTTCTCCCTCAGAGATTAAGTGGGCAGTCTTCCTCATTGATTTTTTTTTTTCCATCCACCACAATTGTGTTGTACTACATTAAGCTGTTGTGTGTCTTGTTAAGTTCTTATCTGAAATTGGGGTCTTTTACAACTAAACCTCCTCCACATGTCTATCAAAATGTTACTGGATATGTTGTTAAATGAACCAATTATAATATGGGGTAGTGTCTGTTCATAAAAGTTAATGAAAAAGAATGTTTAAATATAGCATTCACTTACAATTTTGTGGAGGCAAAGGTGTTTAATGTTGATTTAAATTGAAAATTACTCCCTGGTGTTTAAATTGGTTCATACTGTAAATTTATTTTGTCAGTTGCCTGCGTAATAACTGCTAGATTAGTAGTTATAGAAAATGCTTCCCTGGTACCTGCAATGGGTTGGTGCTCCATCCTGGGTTATTCCCTGCCTTGTGCCCTTAGCTTCTGGGTTAGACTCCAGAACCCCATGACCTTGGATAGGACAAGTGGGCACACAAGATGGATGGATGCATGGGACCTTCCTTTTAGCCTTAGAGATATATCCAACATACTTCATTTTATCCAGGAGTATTAAAAATATAATTTTATACTAGATGTAAAATCTTAAGTAAGTTCTTTTTGCATGTGCTTTTTTAAACAGAACAGTAGCATTGCCAGCTGTTGAGTTAATCACTAATCGTTTACAGGCCCCAGTACTTTAAGATTGTAGAGGAATGTGTTGCCCAGATTGTACTGCATCGTAGCGGCACAGACCCCGACTTCACCTACCGCAGACGCCTTGATGTAGACTTCAGTCACCTCTTAGGTGAGCCCTTCTCATTGTTCCCTGTGCCCAATAGCGCATGTGTGAGTATACCTGTATGTATGCATGTGTGTGCATTTGCTCGCTGAGCAGCACTGCAGACTAAAACTGTCTAACCTACACTTGCAGATGTGTGTGTTGATAAAGCACAGATCGATGAATGTGAGCAGAGGCTGTCAGAACTGGGAGAGAGGGTGAGTATCATCCTTCAGTTTTACACTTATACATTCTCTAAAGAGCAACACCTCTCCAGGGCCCTTTAAGTTTATTATATGCTTCTCCATGTTTCTTAATGGCCAATCACTGGAATTCAGCAATTTTCATGCGGGACACCTTTTTCCATGTCTACCATTTCACTATATTCCCAGTTTAGTTAAGCTGAAAAGTTACGTTTTTGGAAGCATACGATTTTTCACATCCCTGGATTATAGAGGGTATGTGCAGCTTAAGGAATGATGCATATTTGGTTACAAATGATAACGGCATAAGGGAAAGTTGGCGCAGATGAATGCTTGATGCTCTAAAGGGATTTCAGTGCTGGATCACCAACAAAGGCTCCTTATCCTTTCTGTGACACAAAGTTCACCTGTCTGATGTGTAGCCCTGTGTGGCAGCTAAAGGGGCTGGTTTTACAGCTGTACACTGGTAGCTGGTCAAGATGGGCAGTTAAATAGGGTGAATTGAACTGTTGAAGTGCTGACCTTTACATTTCTTTCATGTACCATCAGATCAGGGATGTTTTTATTTATCCCCATGTAGGTGTAAAGCAAACACTATCAGAAAGGGGTTCTTTTAAATACACCTCTGTAATGCTGATGATTTTCCAATGACATGGTTTTTGTTTTCAGCTTGATGAGGAGTACATGGGTAGGCAGGAGGCACAAGCTGACCTGGCAAAGAAGGATGAGAAAATCAGAGAACTTGAAGCTGAGCTACAGTCTTTTAGATTACAGGTAATTTAATTGCTGACTATGAGGCAGGGGGACTGTTACATCCATTAACAGTGTTTGTGTTCTTTGCTTGGGTACCTCTAACATGGGATCGGAGAACCTAGACATATTGAAACATATATAAACAAATCCTTTATTTTCTTTAGTTCACTTCAATCAACAAAAATAGAATGTGCATATAGTTCCCTTGTTGTTTTCTTTATTCCAAAATATGTATGAATTATTCTTAGTTTCCTTTGATGACAGATTGTGTGTTTGTGGCATGGCTATTATTTTACAACTGAACTCCAAATGGAAAATTAAAGGAGCACGGCACATTCTATGAATGTGAAGGGTGTTCACTCCTAGAACTGCTTTACAGGAATTGTAGTTGTAAATTCAATGCAGGTTTTATACCTCAAGAGGTAGTGACTGCAGAGAGACCATGACTGACCTTTTGTGAGTCTTTAATCTAAAACTGTTGCACAGATCAATAAGCCATTTGCTTTGTACTACACAATTTGTGGAGCTTTGTTATCCTGGTTACAACATTTGATTTTACCTTCGGAAAACTAAAATCGAGTCAAAACTGCCATAAGGACTGCTTGGGGATCCGGTGGCTGGCTGGTAAGTTGTCATTTTCACCTGCTGTTAAGTGGTGTCAAAGAAAACGACCTGAATTTAATAGAAAGGAGGTTCATGCATACTTTGATTTATTGGAATCACTTGGTTAGTCAGAAGTGTCCCCTCTATCACATTTAAGTGATTCAATGCAGCCTTTTGGTTTGGAATGTCCATATCTTGTGGCATCCTGTGGTAGTAACTTGCCTTATGCAGCCTTTTCAAACTGGTGCTTACATTCCAAAGCAGTTTTTATATGTTTTTAGAAGTATTGTCTTCTATCTAATCTAATATAACCATAAGTGCCCGGGTGCTTGCAAGGGAAGGACCTCTCTCTCTCTCTCTCAAGGTGCACCAGAAGTTCAAGGCTGAGAGACAAATGAGTTCTGACAGCACAGCCTATGTTCCTGTCTCATGCACGGTGATCTGCTAGTGCATGGTGCAGTAGGCATGTGCTTGCTGTCATTATTGTTGCCATGTCAGGCTGATTTCCATTCTCCTAAATGCCTACGCTGCCCCCTTTTGGCTTCATCCCCAATGCAAGAAAGCTGGTATGCTGTGGGGCTTTGTTGTACCAGCTGGGGCAATGCCGCTTGCTCTGTGTGCAGCAGGCTGAGTGGCAGAGATTAAACACTTTTGGTGTCCTGCTCACCAAATGGTGTATTTATTAGTAATGGTGTATTTACTGCTCACGAATGGCATATTTATTCTGAAGACTTTGATCTCTGAAGTGGCGTTGAAAAGGAATTTGACTTTATAGCTGTAGTTTGAAAGGCATTTTCTTTGTGTTAATGCCCAGTTTCCTTTGATTTCTGTTTGCTTTATTTTTTGTGTTAACTTTAAGTACCAAAGAAAGTCATTAGTGGAATCATTTCATTTTCCAGTTCGAAATCTTGATTTACGCTGCACTTGCCTGTGTGTTACGGCCTAGTCTATGTCAGTCCACGCAACACTAATGAAAGTGGCACACAACAGGTTGTACAGGCAACGGGCCTGTTTTATTGGAGGAAACTGCTCCTTTATTTTGTCACAGCATGTGCTAGTTGTCTGCCCTGCTGTTTCAAAGGAGCATTAAGGGCCAGAAACCACCTACTGGTTAAAGTTTCTTGCCATGCATTTACTATATATATCCAAAATAAATTTGGTGACCAGTTCTTGTTCACTTTTTTCCTCCTCACTTATTTTGTTAAATTTGTCTCAGACACGTCACACTGCGAAGAAGAAAATGACAGTGATTGACTCTGAGAGCACTTTCAGAGCTCATGCATAATAAGCGGTGTTAAACTACACTTAATTCTCCAGCAAATACTACGTTAAAAAAAAAAAAAACTGTCACCTACAACAGTAAAGACGTTTTACTGGCAGAAAGAAATAAAAACCAGTTTAGAGAATGGATGGAAAAACAACACATGCACACACACGTACATACAGGCGAAAATCTGAATTTCTGGAACAAAACAAGTGACTGTTCTGAGTAGAATAAAGTTGTATTAAATGAAAGTTTATATTAAATATTAAGTGTATTTTTGCTTCTTTTTCGGGGCATTTTTCACCCTCATCCTCAACATTTTTCTGAACTTATGAATATTCTCTATTTGTCATTTTGCAGCTTGGAGCCCTTCCTGTTGGCACTAATCCTCAGGTGCCCCTGCCCCCTCCACCTCTCCCAGGGGGGTCAGGGCCCTGCCCCCCACCACCTCCTCCTCCTCTCCCAGGCTGTAACCCTGCAGCTCCCTCTGGAATTCCCCCGCCTCCCCCCATGCCAGGGCTTGGTGGGCTGTTCTCCTGCTTACCTCACAATGTGCTGCCATTTGGCTTAAGGCCTAAGAAGGAGTTTAAGCCCGATGTGTCCATGAAGCGGCTAAACTGGTCAAAGGTAAATTTTTGCCTAATATATTTCCAAACACCTAGTGCTCATCATTTGGGATGACTCGGTGGTTAACTGTGTAACCTTGTACCTCCGAGGTTAGGAGCTAAAATCACAGCCCAGCTCACTGTGTGGAATGTTTCTATGGGTCTCCTTCCATTTTTTTCTGCAGCCCAAATGCCTACAGTCTGGTGAAGTGCTGAATTTCCCACTGCTTCCAAAAATAGGTTCCTGGCTTGCAGTGACCCTGTATTCTATAAATGGTTATGGAAGAGGGATGGATGAATATTGGTTATGGGTTTCTGATTCTGTGAACAAGAATGCCTATTTCAATTGGATGGAAGTTTCCTGTAAGACGCACACAGTCTTATGCTAAATGTTTATATCAGCTGAGACATTGCTCTTAGAAGAAGGGTGCATGCAATTAGGGGCCTCAGAGACACATGATATCGACTGCTCCAACTGCGAACTGAGGTTGTAAACAAGAGCAGACTAGTTGATGCTATATGTTTTGCCATTCGATAACATCAGGATCTGTGGGATGTAGTTTGTATGTATTTACACTCTGCTATATATACGGCTGTCTATAATAACGGCTGTAAATCCTAGTCTAAAAATTGCATGTGCCCAAACATAATAACATAAAATGAAAGTGGGCTGTCACTGTGCATTAATAATACAAAAATATGGTGTTCACACATCAGAGGAACACAGTAATATTGTTGACTTTTAAATACTCTAATGTCATGCCATTACATTTGTAGTGATTCAGTAATGGGTTATCCAGTACAGAACTGCAGACACCTGCTGCTGTTGTATTTTGGTAATTGCAAATAATTTGCAAATACTACTTAACAGTTAGAGTGCACTGGGATGAAGAAAAGTATGCCTTTGTGATGGATTGTGTGTGTGTGCGTCTGAGAGTGAAAGTGAGACGAAAAGTACGCCTTTGTGATGGATTGTGTGTGTGTGCGTCTGAGAGTGAAAGTGAGATGAAAAGTATGCCTTTGTGATGGATTGTG
>JAODKM010000034.1:23862162-23876695 GCA_026780845.1 Petrocephalus sullivani
AAGCAACTGCCATGTGATTAGATAATTGCATTAATGAGAAATTGAACAGGTGTTCCTAATAATCCTTTAGGTGAGTGCATGTTGTAGCATGAAATGTTCTTCTTGTAATATTTGGTGGAAATAAGTCAGTGTTTTTTAATATATTGGTTAGTGAGGTACCTGTAAGTTATATTATATTAAAAGTTGTATTAACTTTTCTAAGAAACAAAATTAACCAGTTTTTGTTAAGGATGAGTGTGGGTGGGATGTGTGAAAGATTCAGGTGCTAAATGTTTGCTGTATGCATGATGAAGGATTCAGCATTTTTGATTACTGGTCACTTGTAATTTTTGGGTTAGGGTGATTTACTTTCATCTTATTTGTTTGTTTGTTTACCTATCTATCTATTTATTTGATCGATTCACATTTTTACTATCCCCTATTGAAGCTGATAGAAATTGTCAAGACAGGGTAGAGAACAAAAGCATAAAGTGGCCTAATTTGAGCTGGTATTGATAATATAGATTTGTCACAGTCAGTAAATTGAGCAAAACTCTTAATCTGCCCATAAAGCATTCAGCAGTTCTGTCATCTTCCTTCTTCCAGTAGTTGAATTGAGACCTGCTGAAATGAGATGTCACATTACATCCTCCTTTCGGCTTTTAGACCAAGTCCAGTGTGCTCTCAAAACCACAGGCAAAATGTCACAAGGCAGGAGATTTAGAGAACTATGGATGCTACTACAGCTAAAGTGTACAGAAACGTGCATAACATCAAAATTTTGGCAATGGAGCACATGCAATGCCTATGACCTAAATTGTGAGTACTAAAGCATCCTTGGAATTCAGTTTTTGAGTCGTCTACATTAAGAGACATAATGCCATTGCATACTGATGTAAAGATGGGGATAAGGCACTTAAGGCCTGTTATACATGTGATTTGAATATGGATGTATCTGTGTGTTTCCACCACAAATTATATATGAAATCAGTTCATTTCAGTTAATTCTTCAATGAGGAGATTAAAAGAAGTAAAAGAAAAAAATCTGAAAGACTGTGCATGGCAACAGTATATTGCAGTATTTGTCATGGCAATTAAGAGTAGGTTTTGAAGATCTCGTATGAAGTTATGTTACGGTGGGCTCTGTCTCACACATGCATTGCATAATAATAATAATATGTATGAAGGTCCGATGGAACAAATTAATATGATAGGCTTGGTCACTTGAGTCTGCCTCCTGAGATGGCAGATTAACCAATAAGGGCACCTAATCATTCCATCTGTTTTCTAATATGATTACATTTCTGATGACAGTCCATTTCCTTACCAAAAGTTTTTTAATGAGCACTTTCCCCACTAGGCGATGGGTAGCCAAAACTAAGCAGAAGTTTAACATCTAGTGTAGTGCCCTTAACGGCTGGGAAATTGTCTTAATTTTTTCAGGTATAAGAAGCAAGGAGTGCTGACTGATGGGGTTTAGCCTGTGCTGCTGCAGTGTGTATACCAGGAACTGCTGTTGGCGATAATGTCTCTTAGGGATTGAACTATTATGTTTTTTTCAAAGCCAATACTGATTATTACTAAACAAGGAAACCGATAACCGATATTTGAGACCAGTATATGTCTGCTCTAAAAATCAAAGTTGACATCAAATTAAAAATAACAAATACTGACACGAGACTTTATTCAAATGCCTTTAAGAGTGTTTAATTTTGAGAACATTTCACAATGAACTTAACTGAAAAAGTATAGGAAGCTGCTAGCATATTTTTAAAGAAAATAAAGTTAAACAGGTAAACAAATGAATGCATGAAAGAAAAAAAAAAATTACTCCCAGAGGTTTCATGAACTAAAAATGATTAAAGCAAAACAAAAAAACACACTTCTATAACATTTATACAGTACAGAGAGCTTTTTAACATCTTTTGTCACTACTAAATACACTCATTATTAAAGCCACGAATGTCTGCCTGCTACCTTAGAATTTCCACTGAATAAGTGTCTGAGGAAATTTAGGCTGAAATCTGGGCTTATAAATTTGTGAACTGAAATTATATTTACAAAAAAAAAAACCTTTTCGGACTCTAAACTGCAAAAAGTACTGCCACATATTCTACCAGTGCCATTTTACCTAGTTTAGTGCAGTGTATCAAAACAGTGGTATGCGATGTGCTCCACTAACGAAATTTAATGTCCAAATACTGCCAGAAAGCCTCGGTCTGTTATCTAAACCCCTCCAATGACATACAGTTTGTTGTTGTCAAAATAAAATTAACTTAAATGAATCACAGTTTGATTTTGTGGAGGAAAGTTAATCATTTAGATTACAGACCAATCAATAAAATAGTCTATAGATAAATCGATAGAAAACTAGTCATTAGTGGCAGGCCTAGTTACATTTACCAAATTGTTAGAATGTTTAACCTAATGTTACATTTGCCACATGGTGAGATTGTCCCATGTTTTACTTGCACTGGCACCAATAGGCTATATTTGCCTATTTCAAAGACGTGCATCAATCAGGAATTTGAACGGGGTAATAATGGTTTTCTAAACACATTATAATGTTGTGTTTTTCCAAATTCAGTGTTGAAAATTGCGGTTTATTGCAACTTCGGCAATGTACGCTACTTTACCTTCTAGAATAACTCCGCTGAAGCACAGTCCATAACTGCCTTAGCTTCTGTGCATTCGGCCAACTAGTGGCCCTTGAGCTCTGCAACCAACTTGACTTTCAGTGTAGTGCTATCCCAAACGATTATTCTTTAGACGATTAATCTAGTGATGGTTTTATTCGACTAATCTAACGACAAATTTTTCAATAAATCTGATTATGGATTTATTGATAAGCAATTATTTTCAAGCTAGTCATTTAATATAACAATTTACCCACTTCCCCCACACACACACAAAAATTTGAAATTCTCATTAACATTTCAATTTATTAAAACATTTCTTAAATATTAGAGCATCATTCCTTAACAAAAAAGGCAATCGTAAGCGATATCAGTGCAAGAAACAAAACAAAAAAAAAGAAAAATTGAGTATAAAAATAAATCAATCGATTGACTGAGGTAATGTTACTAGTAGACAAACATTCTGTGTGGTAGTAACTAGGGATGGGCCGATCCACATTTTTTCAGTTTTGAGGCGATTCCGATACACAACTGGCAATACAGAGAACTATTCCGATACAAGAGGTGTTTTTATTTTAATATTTCTATATTTTTAACACTAGTAAATACAAATGAAAAAAAATTCCAAAAAATTTTTCATTAGAAATGAATATCATGTACTGTGCCACCTCATTTTTTTGTTTTAAGTGTTTTTGAGGCATTTGAATATCTTCCAAGCAAGTACACGCAAGTGGTGAATACTTAAAATGCTCTACAATTTTTCTCCCACTGGCAACAGCATCACTTTGGCATTGCTACGATCACAGACCGTTGTGTATCACAAGCAGTAGCAAATGTGCAAATCAGCCCAAATCATCCATTGCTTTTTTCATATTACTTGCATTGTCTCGCACAATTGTGTGTGCTTTGTTTAGTGGGATTTTCCGCCAAACGCTACTTCCACCTCTCCAAACTTTGTTTTTACAGAGATTGCAAATCACTGTGCTACTATTTATTGTTAAAAGTGTAAAATACCTCCAGATTGTCACCCTCTTATCTGATTTTCTTATGCTCCACATACTGCCAAGTGTATGACGCATGACAGAAAATAAATGAAGATCAGGCACTTTCATCTGTATCTCAGAGGTTTATAATGAGGAAAATGCTTTGGACTCCGTCTGATTGCTCATTGAATTCCTTATTTGTTTTTGAATATATAAACAGCATCTCCCTCAGTTATCACAGAAATGATGGATTTGAAGCTTGAAAACTCGCCGATGGAGCACAGAGGTACAAGCCTAAGGCAGCATTTGACCAGTGTTCTAGGACAGAAATGAATCGGCTTTTCATATCTTGCTTGCAGCAAGGTATCTGTCTGTGGCTTTGTAATCTTTTCTGTTCTGATCATTGGACCCTCAAATCAGCTGAAAGACGCGTTTGGGCCCAGACTAATGATGGCATGTTTCAGAAACACAAATAGCTGTTCTATCTATTGAAATACATTTTCAGGGAACAGGTGTACCAGGATCTATTTGATATATTCAGCTGGGTATAGGCTGCACTCTGTGTCCTCCTCTAACATCCAGAAATATGACTTTTCATGTGTCATTAACATAGATTTGTAAAAGCTTTTCACACTGTAGAATGGCTTTTCGCATCTTAAAAATAAGAACGTTATTTTCTGTTTTTCTTCCAATTTATTTATGCTTATTTCAGAAAAACGTCACTCAAAACCTACTGAATTGTGGCTGCAGATTGGCAACTGTTGGCAGAATAAGATTTACTGTGAAGATCATTGGGCACACCAGGTGAAACAGCACAGTGTTTGAACTTGCAGATAGTCAGCCTGGCAAAACGGCTGGGGATTTGAAGCCGTATAGTCATTTTTGTGAGTAGAAGAGAGAGTATTTCTTCTAATACTCATTTGAGAACTTCTGAAAAACTCAGTGGTCTTCTTTTCATTGCCTTTTATCTAGACTTTTATCTAGACTGGTGGTGCAGAGGAACAGACAGGAACATTTTTAGCAAGTGTGCAGTGTGCCGAATTCCCACATTAGGCATCCCACTTAACCATGACATTTAATTTGACCTTGGGAAGCGCAGTAATGAAATTGTTTATTATATGGCACCAATGAAATGGATTTCTGATATGGGTTGTTTAGAAGTATCCCAGTCTCTGAGTTGCCTTTACATTATACCTGTTATCTTCTTTCTGTGTGTGTGTTTTTTTTTTCTCCAGTTGAATGTGGTGCTCTATTACTGACACCACACCACTTTGATTATTCTTACCATCGTGATGATTCTTACTGGATTATCATTTAAGCCTTTTTGTAGCCTTAACCCAACATGTAAAATAAACAATCAGCACGGCAGCCTGCTGTATGTCCTCGTTTGTACAAAGAGTTGAGGCTCGCAGCGCGGAGGCAGCTCATTGAGATGCAAGGGCATACCTTGTCATCCCTACTGGCTCTCACCTCTGTTCTGGGCCTGTTCTGCTGTTGTCTGAATCAATTAGGGGAGGAACACAATCCCTCGGCGCTCTGTGTCATGTCCACTTGTGAGATGACTTATGAAGGAGCTTGAAGGTTTGTTGGGTAAAGTAAAGCACATAGCGAAATACATTGACTCCACTTTACAAATATGACCTGAATTTTATGCAATGCCAAATCTATATTAACTAACCAGCATTGAATTAGTTATTAACTGCTCATTAACTGCTCAATTTTTAAGATTTTGGGAAGGATAATATGCTTATGCTAGTAGAAGAAATATTATGACTTGCTTAATAAATAGAATAATACAGCATACAAGTGCATTTGCTATGCAAACAAAGCTGTATATAATTTAGCTTCAGAGGAGAAACAAATTCCATTTCATAGAATTAATACATTGGATTGCTACTATACAGATTTTCACTGTAACATTGGAAGATCCTATTTGTGGTTAGGTGTTAAATGAATAAAGTATTTCAGAACAATATTTAATTCTAGGGGTATCTGATTTTTCATGTTTCATTATTTCTCGCCATATTTGCCAAATATAGCTGAATTATTTTTATTTTCCTGTAACATTCTATGTTTTAGGCATTGTGTGTGTTTATCTTAGCTTTGTAGCTTGTTTACCAAGTTCCGGTCAGAAATACAAATACAACCATGTAATGTGGACTTCAGACACGTTTTATATTTTTCTGTTTCAGCATTGGCCTCAAATAGGGTGGGGTTAGGTGAAGGCGAGAGAAATGCCAAAACACATGGGGAAATTATAGGTGTTGGGAATGGTATCTGCTGGAATCCAGGGTACAATAGGCAAAGCAGAACACAATTTATACGTAAAGTGGAGAACGAAGCACAGGGACAACTAATCATGACAAATGATCCTCATTTTCCCTCCTGAGAAAATAGGAAAACGTATCTGTGTCCAAGACACAACAGCCCACTGATCAGTGTTGACCCACAGTATGCAAAGCGGAAAAGCAGTTCCATTCAGAATGCTTGTGAATTTTGTGTAGGTGGGTGGGTGGGGGGCACAGTATATAGTCATTATTTGATAGGGGGCAATTATTTCATTTGTAATATGCACCTGATGAACTATTCTCAGTTCTAGTGAGTCATCAGACCTAAGGAGCTGCAAGGATCTTTTCTTCTACAGAGTTCCTTATTAGCGTTGTTAATTTGATCTTAGATTTGGTGCGGGATTTGTTGAGGGCTTTAAAAACCTGAAATACTGGAATAGATGCTCACATTAATGGATATTAATGGATAATTGCGATTTATCTGACAGATATTGCGATTTGATTTGCAATTTTTGTTCAACTCTGTATTCACTATATGTGTATAAAACTGTAATTGAGCACAACCATATATTGAAATCTGAACTGTGCTATACATAAAAAATGGAAAAATTTGAACTGAATCCAAAATGTATTTATTCTAACAAAAATTATATGGAACACACACCTAATAAACCACAGAACAATTCTCCAGCAACCCGAACATGGTAAAGTGATTTGTATTTTTACATGCACATTTTAAGTGTTGTTTGCAAACAGCGTTCGATCCCTTTTGTTTCTTTTACCCTTAGTAAAGTACTTCCGGAAAGTCCCATGTACACAAGGGTCAAATTAGCCAAGAGCAATGACGTATAAAACTACTATCACAAAAGCTGCGACTGTTTTAAATGAAGTATTGAACAATTCCAATACTAAAAACATCAGGGATCCTGCAGCTAACACTGCTTGGACCCCTAATAATAGGACCATTCTGTGAACAATCTCTGATCATTAAATAAGTATGTGAGTCAGCCACTTACGGCTCAGCAGCGTAACCAATCTTTTTTTGCTCTGCGAACGTAACTGTTTTCTTGGGTTTCTCATGTCTGTTGTTTGTGTGTGTATATGCAGTCACTTTGGGCCAAAATTGATTGGTGATACTGACTCACACAAGGAGGACAGAATGAATTTGCAAAACTATTCTCAAGACAGTTTTGAGTGCTTAAAGACTCCATTAGTGAATACTTTCTGATACTGGTTCAATAAAACCCAGACTAAGAATACAGTGTCTAAGACTCTTGGGAACTACAGGTTTTTTCTTTTTTTATAAAGAGTATAATACTAGAAGTGCTATTACAAGTACTTCGGAAAGAGGTAGGTCTTTAGTCTTCATTTGAAGATACACAATGACTCTGCTGTTTGGACATCTAGAGGGAGTTCATTCCAACACATAGGTGCCAAAACAAAGAAGAGCCTAGAACCATGTCGTCCTTGGGCCTTGAAAGATGGTGGGACCAGTCGAGCAGTGCTAGATGATCAGAGAGAGTGTGGTGCAGTGCGGGTACTTTTATGTCGAAGGGTGCTGGACTATTTTTATAGGAGGGAGCATAGCAATGGCATGGTGTGGTGGAACTTGGGAAGGTTAAAATCGAGTGCGCAATGCACTCGGTAGCCAAAGAGCAGGGCAAGTTGTCTTCTTGGGTTTAAATGATAGTGGACACAGGTGATCCATGGTTGAGGAAAGTGAGGAGTGGAGATTGCCTGTTGCTGACTCCAGTGCAAGGGAGGAAAAGGTAGGTCTAGAAGATTTGACAGGGTGCCCAGGTATCCTGGTCTCTGTTAGATCCAGAAAGTCAAGAGAGTGATGGGAAGCGTGGGTCAGCTCCCTCAAACAATTTATTGGCAGGAACAAAGAGACACTAGTGACTACCACCATTATAGTGGCTAGACTAATTTAAACTGAGTCTAAAAGAGAGTACACAACAGACAGTCCCAACAGAGCATTGCAGCACACTGAATACTAAGCTGAATTCACCTTCAGTTATATAAACTTAGTAAGCCCTGCCCCCTAATTCACACCTTCTGGGGGACTCAAACTACTGTTCATCAGCTACCTGAAACAATTAACATATTTAAGAGATACTGAAGAATATGCTGTTTTTGCTGCTATTTCTTTCTGTATTTATTTTTTTGGTTGTTCAGTTCAGCTTGGATAACAAGGGCATATGTTCGTCCAAAGAATGCATTTCAAAAGGATTGAGGGATGCTTTGAATGTAGATGATTTTTGCATTTAAATACTCCTAAAAGGCAGATATTATACTCCATATTTACATTAGCAATTGCATATTAAGGGTCTTAGACATTCTTACTTATATCAGTTGTAACACATCTGTGCCAGGACTGCTCATAATCTGATGCACCCAGGCCATTAATAGCAAATTTGTATTTGAAATGTATATGAGTGTAAAGACAACTGGCCCAGTAATGATATGGTTGCTATGCTGAGCTGAATATTTAAAATCTAATAATGTCAAAGTGAAAACAAAGGGGGGGGGGGTCATGTGGAAACTATACTAACACCATTAGTATGAAGCTTCTACGTTAATAGCTTGCTAAGGATCACATGAGTGCCAGTGTCTCCCATCCTTCCTTAGTGCTGGCAGGGGTACACCTTTAATATGCAGATCATTAATTCAAGGCTCTGTCCCATTGTAGATGGTGTAAATGTACTGAAGCTGGTGTGTAAATGTTCTTTGTGGCCCCTGAGCTGTTAGGTATGTCTGTCTCATACTGGAATTTGTATGAAATAAGATTTCACCATTTGCTGACCACTTAGGATACTTGGTTATTTGGATAATAAAGCGCACTCTATTCTGGATAATAATATATCTGTCACCCTTCTAATGAACTTAGTGACCAGGGTATCATTGTAACACAGCCATAACAGATACAGTTAATAACTTTAACAAAAATGTACATTTATAATATATAATGGATCACACATCATTTAGTTTTGTTACTGACTTATCATTATTGTGGATCATAATAACCATAGCTGCTGTTTAAAATATACAAAATGATTAATCATATACAGTACTGTGCAAAAATCTTAGGCTGTCAAAGGAAATGTTTAAAGCTGTTAATCAGCCTAGTAAGTGTATATTTGCTCCAAAAAAAACTCCATTTAACTTTAGAGCATATGCAAGTAAAGAGTAACACAACAAAAAAAGAACAGGAATATCTTCTGTTCTCCAATAAGTCACTGATATCTTGCTTGATGGCTAGATGAACACCGCTTCAAATCCCAAACTTCTCCTCTGGGGCACCTCAATGAGGTACTGATTACCCTAAATACCAGTTTGGTAGTGGTCAAGTAAAAAAAAATGCATGAGTATATTGGATGGTTGCTATAAATACTGAGGCGACTTTAGGAGATGCTTTGAAATAATTAAGATGGCAGACCTTGGCCGAAAAAAAATCATAGTTTTACACCAACATGAAGGTGAATTTAAAAATCATTTTCTTTGACTCCCTAAGACTTTTGCACAGTACCGTATATGATCCTTTATGACCTCAGAGACTCAGGCCCGTTTATGTCTCATCTGAAGGACTGCACCATTTTAACAACGCTGTGCACTGGGGCGTTGGGATCCACACTGACCGCAGGATCGGCTAACCTGCTGGCCAGGCCAACACCTCTTCCAGCAGTACCCCAGCTTTCCTAGTTGGTCTCCCATTCAAGTACTAGTCAGACACTAACCTGCTTAGCTTCAGATGGATTACCTAGTCTGAACTACAGGTGGTACCCACGCTGTACCCAGCTTTTAATGGCTACTGCCAATAGGATAACACACCATGTCACAAGCTCATATCACCTCAGACTGGTTTCTCACTGTGCTCAAGTCATTGTCATTGGTTCACAGTCATTGGTTCTTAATCTGACAGAACACCTATGGGAGGTGGTGGAACTGATGATTCGTGTCTCGGAAGTGCAGCAGACAAATCTGCAGCAGTGTGTGCTGCTGTCATGTCAATCTGTCTCTGAGGAATGTTTCAAGCACATTGTTGAATCTATGCTGTGAAGAATTAAGGCAGTTCAGATGTCAAAAGGGGGTCTTAAGCCAGTACTAGCAAGGTATGCCTAATAAAGTGCCCAGAGAGTGTGTCTGCAATGTATTGTGGCATATTTTAAAATGTATACAACAATTTTTTCTTCTCAAGTTTGGATAGGGAGTTTAAAGATTCCACACCCTTGAATTCAGCGGTAATACCATGCCTTCCCCCTGCTTAGCACCGACGATGGGCAGTGTTTTTATAAATAGGAACAAAGTAAGTTGTATTTTATCTTGTGGTATTTTTCCTATGGGATTTCAGCAGTGTGCAACAAAACACATCTAAACACAGTTCAGCAGTTTTCTAATCTGATACTAGACGAAGAAAGATGACAGATGGCTGAATGCTTCATAGGGAGATAAAATGTACTGCTCACGTTACTGATCATAAATGATTTATATTTTTGGTCTGAATCAAATGAAGAGAAAAAAAATCCTCTTATGCTTCCAAAACCCTAGATCCATTAGAGATTTATCTTTTGTCATGAGTTCAGTAATTACTGTCTCTTTATGGGTTCTGTGGGGTTAGGCCTCATTCACCAACCATTCTTACGAACAAATTTGTTCTTAAACCCAGTCTTATGAACTTTTTATGAAGATTCTGGCATTCACCAATGTTTTCTTATCTGGAATTTGTTCTTAGCTAAGAACAGAATCTACGCACACCCAAGACTACTCTTACGCACATGTCAGTGATGATATTTTAATAAGCCTTTTAATAAGACAGCAAGGTTGACTGTTAGCGCAGCACTGTTTTGGTAATGCATGTGGATTCCTTATAGAATACTTCTTTGTTGGTGTCAATGAACAAAGCGGCAGCACAACAGCCATAACATCAGTAGGAGATATTGTGGATAAACAAGGTAAAAAGATATCGCTAGTGTAGAGGTACTTTAGAAACTTATCACCAGCAATAAGGGATTCTACTTTCAGTCGAAAAGGTGTGACAAATGGCGTTCTGTTCTGGTTCATTGCAGTATGCCATGTCAAACCCAGTCAGAGAAAAAAACCCACCAGCAAGCTGCACTGTTGGTGTTTTTTTGGTGCCATCATCTACCAGGGTTATAATCATTAATGAAAAATAAAATTATATTAAGAAAAAAAAATGAAGGGGGAAAAAAATAAGTAAAAACCACACAATTTCAAATGAAAGTAATATAAAAATTTTAAATTTAATTAAGAACTATAACACTACTCCCTGCAATGGCAACGTTTATTTTTGTATGTTTTATTTATTAAAATTAGATGCCATTTTGCAGTTAATTTATTTTGATGTCTTTTTCATGTGCAAATCCTAACGGCATTTGAAGAAAAAATAGAGCCTAGAAGTCAAGAAGTAATTGACTTATATTGTGATTATTGATATTGACTGAAATGGGGGAAAACATTTATTGTGATAAAATATTTTGCTATATCGCCCAGCCTTAAATACTTGTATGTACTACTACTAGTATTAGTGTATTTGCTTTTCAAACTACTTTGTTTTTTTAAGAGTAGGTTGGATTGTTCTCAGACAATAAAACAGTTTGGGTATCTAATCTGAAAAAGACACATCGCTAACAATTTTATAAGCTGAAAACTTTTACAATGCATATGCTCTGAGTTTTAGTGTTTAATATGAAAATGCGTCAAACGTAAACTCCAGGAGGAGTTGTGGTTGTTTTTTATGAATCTAGTCACACACTTCATCCTATAATAGCATTCTCTATGTCATGCAGTTCAGATTTTGCTCTTGTATAAGTAATTGTCTGTTACATGGACTGGTGTGAAATCCATTGTTGCTTGGCCTCTCCTAAAAATGGGGAAGAGAACTCTTCTTTGTTGCTCACCTCAGAAAAAGCAACATCCCCCTACTGTAAACATTGATTTCTTGTTTGCAGTCTTTCTTGATTGCAGTTTCCATACATATTTTTTTATTTATTTTTATTACATTATAAAATTTGTTCCAAAGAACAAACAGGTACATATGGTATATATGGTTTTCAAGACGGATGGATGTTACCCTGTGGTGTATATTTTGAGGTAGCAGATGTAGTATGAAACTAACATTCTTTCTTTTGCATTTTTGGACACTTCCTCTTACCTTTCGAATGGACCAACTCTGTGCTAAGTCAATAGGCCAAAAGATGCTTGTCTCGCCTGAGACCAATATCTCTATAGTTACCCAGCTCTAAATAAGCCTTCATACATTTATGGTGTTTTGATATCAAATATCATGCCTAACCTGAACCTAAGTTAAAATTTAGTGAAATGTAAATAGCTGCAAAAATATTGAATATGGCATAAGTGCTAGCTGTAAGAGAAACGGACAAACTTGCAGAAATCATTTTTCTAAAGCGGTACTGGTTGGGTACATTTATAATGATTGGTTTGTCTTTGTTGATGTGCTGGAGTCGCAGCAGGGCTGGGCTTATGTGTTACAGCTTCAGGAAAGCGTTGACACACAGCAACAGTCAACTGAGACCCGGCACTGTCAACTGTAGCCATGTTTATCAAGACACAGGGCCCTAACGGAGGCTGACAGCACATGGCGATACAGGGGTAGCTGCATTTCAGGGAGACCCGTCTCTGCAACTGGAGGAAGAGCAGCTTGAGAATCAGTCGTCCACTTCCCATTCTCCCCTTTCTATGTGCGTTATACAACCTACATCACTTCGGTTTGAGTCGTAACTGACTGACTTAATTAACCATTAGCCGCAAAACACTGATTTAACATTACTTTTCCTAGTCTCTACACACTTTTTCATGTCAGTATTGAAAATTCTTTTTTGCTTAACACCTGACAATTAGAACAATCATGATTTTAAGGTTGGAAAAATGAATGATGAACTCACATTTAGAAAACTTTTTCAGATTCTGTTTATATTTGATACAATTTCATTTGATTTATATTTGATTTAAAAACAAAATAAAGACACTCCTTATCCCTCCTTTACGCCCCAAAAGACACTCCATAACTAGGTTGTGTTTTAGTGTGGTGAAGATGCCGAGACAGGGACGAGGCAAGGCAAGTCGGGGGCTTTTCACGAGGGCTAATGCTAACTCACTCACGTCCATGGACACTGATAATTCCGTTACTGCCTTTGCATCCTATTGGTGCCAAATGGACTTTGTATTCACATTCAGACTTCCCTCTGATCAGAATTTGTTTGTACCTGTTTGCATTCAAATTACCAACCCAGAGTACTGGGCCATCTGTAGCACTTTTCCTTACTGCATCCTTTTGTTGTCATAAAACATCTGAAGGTAAAAGCAGATGCCATCAAGCACCCATGCTCTAAGCTTATTATTCCTGTGAAGTAAATAAGGACTTTTTTGGTAGACAGGTACACTCTATTCAGTGAATGAATTGTAGTAATATGTGTTGCTTCTGTGTAACTAGCAAACAAACTATAGTAATCTGTGTGGTGCATATGCTTGTTCATGGCTCTACTACCTCAGTGGTAGTAGTGGTACTTGGTTTTTTGTTTGGGGGTTATTAGAGAACCCCACCAGATAATATCATCAAGTTTAATTTATTCCAAAGGCTTATTAAATTGTCTTTTGAAACCCAAAGGGAAGTCAAACTGTTTGATCATTTACATTGTTTCACACACCTGTGTCGTGGAAAAAAAAAGAAGTCTCTCCAGAATGAATGTGCCTGTATATAAAGTGTGGTGTTCCAGTCATTCTATCTATATAGTTTGCATTTCTTCCTCTGGAACATGGCACCCGTGCTTCTTTACAATATATGTGGGGGTTTTAATAACTGATTTATGTAAAGTGAAATAATCTAAAAATTACCCGCAATAGGGGAAATCCGCGAAGTAGTCAGCTTTATTTTTTACAATTATTATAGATAATAATTAGGAGAAATAGGAGAAAACTTACAAACGCACAGTACAGCACTTCAGAGCTGAACACATTCTGTACTGTACAGGAGACACTGCACGGAGGAGATTGTTTGACAATGGTCTACAGCCAATCAGGACCCAGAACACAATGCGCTAATCAGGACGCAGAACACAATGCGCTGCAAAAAAGCATGCAAAATAGCACAAAAAAAATCTGTGAAACTGCGAGGCAGTGAAAGGTGAACTGCGTTATAGCGAGGGACCACTGTATTATCTTTGGGGATTGTCGAAACCTCCTTACTATACTGCATACCCCCAAATTGTTGCATCTCAAACAACTTTATTTTATCTACTTTATTCTATCTTACTTCAAAATGATTGCCTAGGGCCATTTGATGTCTGTGAAATGTTAGGGAAGAATTATGTAATGAAGAATTGAACAGATTTTAAAATTATTAATTTTCTGAAATACCAGTTTTTTTCTTTTGCTGAAGTAAACCCGAAATATGGTAGCAAAAGAAGGTGAGTGGATAAAACAATTTTGTTAATTCATTGGAGAGCTTTATCTATCTATAAAATTTATTTTTATTAATGGCAGTATAAGCCTGCAACCCTGACCCAGATAAGTGGTTAGGAGATTGATTGATTGATTGATTGATTGATTGATTGGTTTAATTTGATTTGAGTCATCGATTGATTCAATACATTTCTCTGTCACGTAATTG
>JAODKM010000034.1:23883249-23893548 GCA_026780845.1 Petrocephalus sullivani
GGCTAAAGAGTGAAGAATAATTTGCTGGATAATGTTAATTTACTGAATAATATTCTGAAATATTGAAATATAACAAATAAAACATTTTTTGTTTTTCTGATATGTTATATCACATTTACGTTTTTGGAAAAAAAAAAACGTTTTTGTCGTGCTAGATTATGAAATGCCTGCTGACAAAGCGCATCCAGTTTCTTAGTTATATTTATTTAGAAGATGTTTATTAGCGGAATTATGGTTATATAGTAAATGTTAATACAATTCAGGGTGTTTTATTAGTGAATCTTGTTAAAAGTCATATGCGGTGGCTGTGTTGGAGCATTTCATGAGCATCGACCCGGTGAGTGAACAGTAAAATGGAAGCGACCATATAGACGCTCCTTAGTGGCTGTATTTAATTCAGGCAAGTTACGTCTGGCGCTGGAACTTCATGACACATGGCGCTGGAACTTCATGAGACAAATGATGAGCATGTAGACAACAGAGAGAGAATTAAATTCAGCGCCATGTGCTTATTGATGGCTGTATATTATTTAATTCAGGCAAAGTTACGTCTTTATTTTGACAGGACTTGACGGATTATCTTACATGACTCTGTGAGTTCATCCTTATTTCTTAGAGCCAAGCTGCATAAACTACATATTAGTCATTTATGTAACACATCTAATTTGTGCATTAATAGCCGTTATGTTAAATAAAGTTTACTAAATATAGCAAAGCAAGTAAGTATACTTTATCCGTGCACGCAGTTGTTGTTTCCCCTCAGACACCGTGTTGCAATGGCGATCCTGCGCGCAATTCTCAAAACACCCACAAGATGGCGGCATTTATCGGTGAACCCGATATCATAAAACCGATTATGGTAAAATGCTTAAATATCGGGAAAAATATCGGTAAATTGATATATCGGTCGATCTCCTATTATTATTATTATTATTATTATTATTAGTAGTAGTAGTGGTAGTAGTATCATTATTATCTTTATTTTACAGAAAATGAAAGTTTGATGTTACAACTGTGCAAAATTCCCAGAACAGGCTGCAGCATTGCTGTGCCTTATTTAGAAATGATTTTCATCCTAAACACTCTTTCTCATTCCACTTTGTAGAATATATCACATTTTGTTAAACTGGTTCTGTGTTCTTCACTCAACTAAACTCACGCTCACACATAATTTATGAGGAGTCTGACTGGCTATAGAAAACTGCAGTTTTAATTCTGCCTATCCTTAATAATATTAAACCTCATAATTAATCCATTACAGATCTGCATCAGTAATCAATATCCATTGAGGAAAATCCCCATTGTTGCATCCCCATTTCATGTTAGAGTGGAGATTTAAGAAAACATACTGCAGGACCTTGTCAGCTTTCATTTATTAGGCAACTTACCCATAAATGTTAGCCATGCCATTTTGATGCTTTTCATCAAACCTCTGGCCTTGTGAAATATAAACAAGTCAACCTTTATATCTAAGCTAATTTAAAAAAAACTATGGGTTCAGCTTGCTTGATTCTGCAGCTGGACCATTGTCTGCAGGCAGTTCAGCTGTGCAGTAAATGTACATATCACACCTCGTTCATGGGGTTTCCCTCGCATTCATTTTGTCTACAACTGGAGAACCCTGGCTTTGCCATACAGCTTCAGGCTTCACGCCTTTACATTGTCTGACTTTGACAGCTCATCAGTATAGACTGGAATGACATACTACCTCGTTAAAAAACAGTAGTGCTCCAAGTGTTTTGTGAAGTCAGTTGCAGGATAAGTGTTTGTTTATTTTTCCATAATTATTCTTCAGACCCTTATTTTTAAAGCCTACTTTAATTTTGTGTTAAATGATTTGGAAATGCTACAAAGCATCAACTCTAGTGCAGGGGATATATAAACATACATGCACATTTAAATATTATGACATCATTAATGCTAAATTTACTGTTTTGCATACAGTACTGATGTTGATGATGTATTCCATCTTAAACTTCAGATTTATGTTATACATGATTCCAGTTCCTAATTGCAATTAATTAAACATATTTATGAATAAAAGTATTTTAAGAAGGGAACTTTTTCTGCAACTTTGATAACTTTGAGCACTGTTCCCCTGCCACTAAGAACTGAGTCATAATACCTGAGCCAAACCGGGAAGAGACGGTTTTCCACTGTAAGTTATACCAGTTGAATCAATGCTGACATTGCCCTGCTTACTACCTGGACCTAAAGCCTGACCAAACCAAGCTGGTTGCATCACCACCATATGATTGGTTGAAATGCACAGAGACGTCGGTGATCTAAGTTGATTTGAATGGATTATCTGAAGGAAAAAAAGGGACATTCTATATCTTATTTATCATTAGTAGTATCACACATTGTGATATATTGGTGTATTCCCAATAAGAACTGTCAGAACTTAAAAGTTTCCAACCACCAACTGACAAAAGTACAGAATGGATTTCTAATGCAAATTTATGCCAGGGAATGCTAATTCTGCTAGCATTTTATGCTAACCAAGACAGCGATTCTCACAGACTTGCTAGTGGGAATTAGCGCATAGTAAATCATGATGTACATCGTTTGAACAGTAAATAAGTCTCGGGTTTTACACCACTGTCGCTTGCCGGGCAACTGGGCAATGCCTTTACTGAGCTGATTCTTCTGCAGCGGAACACTGAAGCGAGCTGGAATCGTGCTGTAATTAATCTTTCGTCACGGCACGGCTTGGCTACGGCCTGTGGAAAAGTGCCATTTGTGTCAGCACTCAGTAATAGTGTTAATGTTCATTGTTTCATTAATTACAGTCAGAATCAGGGTATTTTTAATCAAATATTGAAGTTATTTCTCTGTAACAGGTAGTGTATCAAGCAGTGTGTAGTACTAAAAGCCATACTCTCAGTACTGTCAGTTTAAAATCTCAGAAAATCTGCTGCAGTGCTTAAGAAAAGGCCTTAACCCCATGCCCACTCATGACCTTGCTTGCTGTGGTTGCATTTTTTTGTAAACCCCACTTTAAACAAAGAGTAGGGTAGTAAATTGATTTCTGTCGTCATTTTTCTTTGCTCTCTCTGTAAACAGAACCTGGTGAAGCATCTTCCTGAGCAGGAGCAGCTCAGCGCTTTGACCAAATACAAGAGCGAGTACAGTAGCCTGTCCGAGCCAGAGCAGTTTGGCGTGGTGGTAGGTGCTGGCCATGGGCTCTCTCTACTGCTTTTCATAATGTATTGTTTCAGGGGGAAAAAAAATCAATGCAATAGTTTAAAAAGATCTCCCATGTCTTCCTTTATATTACAAATTGTATGACGTTAATCTGATTTTTTTTGTGCTCAAGGACCTAAATACAAGCATTGGTACTTTAGATCTTTTACATTTATATAAAAATCAATTATTAATTTATTTGTGTTCAGCTTTTAAAAAGGATATTTTAAAACATTTGATTTGTGATTTTTTTCTAGTACCTTGTTTCATAATTTTCATTTCATTTTGTATTTTGTGAATTAGCTAAATATATGCACACATCTTCAGTTTGAATCCTTTTAAAAATAACAAATGGCCTTGAACATGTTTGTTTCGAATCTGTAGCATTGAAATTATTCAGCCATAGCCATGGACATGATTGCAGTTACTGCAACATGTAATGGGAACAGTGAGTAACCACAGAAATTCAGTATTTCACAGACTGGGAAAAAAATTGTCCCATATACATAAAGTGAAATTTCCGTTACAAGTAGGACTGCCACAATGCCACCTACGTAAAGGCATAACATTTTCTGCCTTTCCATTGAATAAGTGTTTGTTTAGGGTAGAATCTGAGCTTATTCCATGTTGATTTATGGTGCCAGTGTGTGTTCGTGCGCATTGGATTTGTTGGGACCAGTGTTATCGTAACCTAAAACTGAAATGACACAGATGCTAAAAACAAATGTCAACTGAAATAAAATTTTTACATTTTTATTTACAAAAAAATTATTTTGAAATGCAAAAAGTACTGCCGCACAGCCAGGATCTTCTTGACTTTTAAAAGATGTTGTGATTGCTGAGCTGTCTCTTTCTTCACTGCCACTTCAATACTTAGTTGTTACCATGATACACCTAACCTGTAGTAATTGATTTTTTTTAAGCATAAGGATACGCCGCATCCGTTATATAAATTCATGCAGTGACATATAGTGTTTTTGTCATAATTAATTTAACCTAATTGAAATGGTCAATTTTATTTTCTGGAGGAAAATTAATCGTTTACATCAATCGACCAATCGGTAAAATAGTCAATTAGATTTACTGAAAATTAGTCGTTAGTGGCACCCATAGTTAAAAGTAACATTTAAAAAACAGCAGAAAACAAGGTTCTCAAAAGAGCCTGGCATACTGGATAACTGTAATTTTGCAGGTGACATGCTTCTGCCATTGGCCAGGAACATGCAAGTAATTTTATTTATGTGAATATGTTTATACAGTGCTGTGGGACAGCGTAGTGCTGACCTGAAGAGATTTGTATATTTCTTTGTTTTTATTCATATTTGTTTATGCTTCCGACATTTATTTATATAACTTTGATATTGTGGAGTGCAATAGGTATTTGTTTAATTATCTTAATGGTACTGGTAATAAACTCATTTTATAAAATTAAACTTTTTTTTCGTACGCATTTTGCTCCCACCCAGCTCCCAAGCAAAAAGTGGACCGCCTGTGGGTCCCTGTGTTCGGACTGGGAATCACTGTCCTACAGTATTATGTAAAACACCAAACTCTAATTCAGGACTACCTATTCCCATGATGATGCCCATAAATTTCTTTTTGGTTTCAGTTCAGTTCAGTCTCTCTTGTACACGTGGAACCCCTCTACCCACTGTCTGATTTCCACTGAATTGTCTTTCATTATTTGTACTTTGTTGTCTGTAGGTCATAGATGTTTTAGGTGTGAAGGTGAGTAGAGAGCCATGGGTACAGAGATAAAGAAACCCACTTTCCTGGTAGCCAGCTTTACACTGAGAGTCGTCATCTTTGAAGTTCTACTGGAGGGAACTTTAGAGTCAAAGGCACATAAAGAATTTGCATAACTTTTACAGTTTGACTCTTTGCAGGGACACAAAGCTGACACCTATTTGAGATGGAGTCTTACTTTTACATATAAAAACAGTGACCTAAAGGAAATGTGGGGAGCCAAATAATAACAAGACTTTAGACACTAAATGCTACTAAATACACATCTCTCATAAGTGAAAATATGTTTAGCATTAAATTGCTAAATGCAGAGAACACTCTGAAAGATTCCTTTATTGCATTTGCAGTCTTTCACAGTATAATTCCCAAAAATGGTAGCAAGTCCTACATGCAAAATGATGCAGTCTCTTGTGATTGAGACTGAGATTTCAGACAAAATAACTAATACCATATTATTTTATTTGTGTGCTTGTTCATTTTTATTGGAAATCTTTTCGTTCTGATACATCTGCCTTTCAGTTTCTGTCATTAAAGTTGTATACCTTTAATGAACACTGTGTGGCTCAGTGGGTTAAGTTTCTGTGCCTGTGATTAGAAGGGCATCGGTTCATATACCATAGCCTTTATGCAGGCTGCGGCTAGCTGTGTGACATTGTATGTCAGCGTGGTGAAGCATCTGCTAAATGAATGCAAATAAATAAGAGACATAGTACTGAAATTTAAATTCTTTAAGCTTAAATCATGCATCATTTGCATAGCTTTCTTTTTTGGGTTCAGTTTTCAATCTGCGACAATATTGCTGTGAGTATTAAAAAAAGACAAGGAACAAAAACAGAAAAAAGACAAAAAAACAATGCACGCAAAGGCATATTTAGATGGTGTTTTAGAAGAGTTTTACTTGATGCAGGTTCTGCAATCACTGCGAGTAACTTCACATTAGGAAGTACATGTAGTTTCACCAGTGTTCAGTTCATTGTCTAAGAAAAAGTCCTCTGCCGTTCTGCATTCTGTGCTGACCTACTTATCTATCTATATATATGTGTGTGTGCCATCTTGTGTATGACATTAAAAATGAACCAAATATCATGTGAGCCTAACCAACAACTTATCGAGGTATTTTCTGGTTCCTCACTAGATTAGCAGTGTCAGGCTGCTTCGCCCACGGCTCAATGCCATCCTGTTCAAGCTCCAGCTCGAGGAGCAGGTGAATAGCATCCGGCCAGACATCATGGCTGTGAGTGCGGCCTGTGAGGAAATCCGCAGGAGCAAGAGCTTCAGCAAGCTGCTGGAGCTCGTCCTGCTTATGGGTAACTACATGAATGCTGGCTCCCGCAATGCACAGTCCTTCGGCTTCGATCTCAGCTCCCTCTGCAAAGTAAGTGTGTGCATGATTTGTTGCGACAGTTTACCAACAATGCTTATTGTTGTCTGGCAGTATTCATTTAAATGTTAGTCTGGCACTGACCTTTGCAATAGGACTGGCATCTTGTAAATCAGGCGTGATTAAATTTTGTTACAGAAAATTGTCACTTTTATGCTGCTATTATTACTGTTTTCTGTTGGCGAGCGAGTACAGGATTATTTGTATCTGTTCAAACAACAAAATTAGCTGTACACATATCCAGAATGGGAAGAGCTTAATATGGAATGTTAGTGTGATTTAACCCAGAAGATTACATTTCTATGTGAAAAAAATAATAGTGCATAGGACTCTTGTTTTACGTTGACCATAAAAGTTTAGTATGTTGCGCCAAGAATACATATAATCTATAAGGCCATATATACACTCACTGGCCACTTTATACAGTACACCTGTTCAACTGCTCGTTGAAGCAAATATCTAATAAGCCAATTATGTCAGCAGTACAATGTAAAGAATCATGCAGTCTGTACCTGGACAGTTAATGTTAGCATCAAACACCAGAAGGGGGAAAAAAGGTGATTAAAGTTGACTTTGAACATGGCATGGTTGTCAGTTCCGTACAGGCTGGTATGAGTATTTCAGAAACTGCTGCTCTACTGCAATTTTCACGCACAGCCATTTTTAGGGTTTTACTGACAATGGCTCAAAAAAACCTCCAGTGAGCGGCGGTTCACTGAGCAAAAATGCCTTGTTTGATGGCAAAGGTCAGAGATGAATGGCCTGCCTGGCTCAAGCCAATCGAAAGGCAACAGTCCATTCTTTTGCACATGATTGTAAAAAATGAATTATTGTGTTCAAATGAAATTGTACTAAATTGACTTTCTCCAAGTCAGACACACAGTTAATGTGGATGGTAGTCGATTTACTCTTGTATGTATACATTCAAGTGGACCCTGCGGGTCATTTTTTTCATTTTGTTTTGTTAGCTAACTGAAGCTTGGTATCTGTAACATTTCACCTCAAAAATCAATTACAATAGGATCTGTATGCATGTGATTCTTTGGCATTCAATGGTGTCTAATTGGTTACACCATTGTGCCACTGGAGTCTCTTTCAGATATACATGTCACGATTAGTTTTGCGTTCCATTTACCTCAGAAGTCAGAGCTATTAATGATGTCTCTTTGAGATAACCAAAATAATAGCAAACTGGAAAGCCATTCAGCAATACCAGGGACCTGTTTCAAAAAGCAAGAATTATTGCTAAGCCGGATAACTAATCAAATTAAATTTACCCCAGTTTAAATTTTATCTTTGTTCTATACACATTACCAGTTATCGTTCGATGGCAATGCTTGTACAGCATGCATTCTGAAATAAAAATCAAAGTGTCACTCAAAGAACATTACCATCTGTGCATATACCATTTATATAGCTCAGTGTTGAAGAGGGTGGGAGCAAATTACACTACACTTTAAACGATTGGTTGTAGAATTGACTGGGATTATTCCATATGTCATTGTGCAAGCTGTTATGCCACAGGAGAGAGCTGGTGAATGAGAGCTCCTGAATGTTCATCAGGAAACTCTGATATATGGATATTGCCAGGTTATTACATTAATTTGCTTGAAGAGCAGTAGTAGTATGGGCAGCACCATGACTGAGTGGACAACACTGCTGAGGGCGGCTGGGGTCACCGGTCCCGCCCCCCCTGCCTGTCCTCCTCATGCTGCATGGCTTTCCTTCCACTGTCCAATAAGTTAATTAACGTCCCTATGCTGCAGATGTAGCTGTGTGTCCTGCAACAGACTGGCATCCCAGGCAGTTGCTGTAGTATTTCTTAATGTCATTATATTATTGACTTTCTTGTCTTTCTCATCTTCGCATATTATATATAATAAGATTAAAAGTCTTGTTCAAGGTTACAAAACTCTGTAGGTCATTTCGGGGGGTTAACGAAAAAAGCCAGTATATTACTGACCACTCAAACTAATTTATGTTGATTTAAGTCATTCTGTAAGCTTTTCAGTCTGCTTGTAGCATTCACTTGAATAGTCATAGTGGCGTAGTGGTGCTTTATCTATTTGTATAAATAGGTAGATTAGTCCTGTCTTTTATTTTTCTGATGGCTTAAATTTGTCACACTGTAACCAGATTTTTATGCCAGGCAAATTTGAACCGTACAGAGTTTAATTCAGTTTATATTTGCTTTAATAAATTTCATCTTCTGTTTACACTTCAAGTTCTTTCATTGCGGCTAATGCTTACATAAAGGCTTTGTATAAAAATGACATGATGGTAGTCATAATTGGTAGTAAAATAATTTGCTTTTCTGATTTGTTTGCAGTATTATTTTGGACAGCAAATTAGCTTGTCAAATATGAAGAATTTTATTATAACCTTTTCTGTTAGACCTTGCTCTTTTTAAGGAGATATGAGAAAAGATGCATCAAAGATCATTTCGTGTTGGCGTTATACTCCGATCAACCATAACATTAAAAACACAGACAGGTGAAGTAAATAACATTGATTATCTTGTTACAGTGACACTTGTCAAAGGTGTCATTATATATTAGGCAAGGGAACAGTCAGTTGATGTGTAGGATGCTGGAAAAATGGACAAGTGTAAGGATCTGAGCGACTCTGACAAGATGGCTGTATGTCTGGGTCTGAGCATCTCCAAAATGGCAGGTCTTGTGGGGTGTTTCTGATATGCAGTGGTCAGTATCTAGTAAAGGGGTCCAAGCAAGGTCAACTAGTGAACCGGCAACAGGGATGCACGTGGGGAATGAAGGCTAGCCTTTGTTAATGCTGTCTACTCAGCTAGGCATGTGACCTCTTTCTTGTAGGCTGCCTACTCATCATCAGAGATTGTGATTATAATTAAAAAAAAAACATCTACATTTGGTCGTATTGACCCTCTCCCTGCTAATGTTGCATGACACGTGAGGTGAAACACCTATGGGGAAACATGTCTGTTTGGAGATTCTTTGCAGTGTTGTATCAAGACTAGATTTGTAGTGTATAAGACAAGTGAACAAAAAGATGACCATGACTACCTAGGGTTGGGCGCTAAAACAGCGATTAATTATCGTTATATAATTTCAATCGATTTTGATATGCCTGATGCTCGATATGCTTTCGATGTTATTCAAAACCAAACATGTCGCAAGCGACAAGCTTTGTAGTGTTGCACAAGCTCAAATTTATTATTGAATTTATTTTATTGATTTATTGAACAAATAACAGAATGCAATAGGCCAGGTAGGCAGACAACAGACAAAACTGTCAGATCAATAAGGCAACTCACCAGGAGAGTAGGTAAGTCCAAAGCAACCCTTTTGAATAAGGGTAATCCAACAAAATCCAAAAGGAAAGTCCACAGTAAGATTCAGTCCATGAGGAACCCCGAGAGAAATAATCCACTGAGAATTAAGAAAGGATAGGAAGTATGCCAGTGTTTTTTCAGCAGTAACTAAAATAACCTGTTAATCTGTCTCAGACTCCTGAAATGCAAAATGCGTTCTTGCGCAGGTCTTGAAAGTCTGGAATTTTGTGTGAGCTCATAGTAGAATTTTGGAGTGGGCTCCAAATATTTTTAAGTAATTTAACCAAAAATCAGTTAAGAACTTGATAGGATTTCACTAGCTGGTCACCAAAATGTGCTCAAGTGATATCCAATCAAAGCCCATGTTACGTGTTCAACTTGAGGGCAGTCAGATGTGAAAATGGCTGTGCAAGAACTGCAGTGCTAACGATAGGCCTACAGCAAGCTGCCAACTAATTGGTCCTCGTAATTTAGCAAATCGACAATAGCGAGAAAAATACCCTGAATCAGATTAACTTTAGCAGTGTCGTGTCATGTAAATATTAGGAGTGTGACGAGATCTCGTGGTACGAGATCTCGCGAGATCAAATTTGTTTTGAGAGATGCGTCTGGTCTCGCGAGAACGTGACGATATCCTTGCGTTACTGGCATGATGGAGTGTGAGGGAGAAGTAAGG
>JAODKM010000034.1:23897101-23919538 GCA_026780845.1 Petrocephalus sullivani
AAATGGACATGCATTTTGTGTTTTTCAGTTAAATAAAAGGCTATTTTTGCTATATATTTAAATATTGAGGATTTCTTTAAAAAAATGTCTAAAAGTCTCGTCTCGTCTCGTTCTCGTGAACCCAGTCTCGTGTCTCGTCTCGTCTAGTGGGAAAAGCGTCGCGTCACACCCCTAGTAAATATGTAATAAGGCAATGGCTACACGCATGTAATTAGAGCAGGTTTGGACTTTTCAAATAATTTTGCTTATGGTGACTCAAGATTCCAAGATGCAGATGAAGGCTAGAATGTTAGAAAATGCCCAGTGCTACCAGTAGAAATGGGTCATTGAGTGTTTAACTTGTGGTTAAAACACCCAAAGTTTAAAAATTGGGTCGTACGGTCAGGGCTTTTTATTGCGATACAACAAGTTTTTGTGAGTTAAAATAAAATAGAGCTACGTTCAGTTATGTTAAAGATGGGAAGAAAGTAGGGCTGCAACGACTAATCGATTAAAATCGGTTACTAAAAGCGCTGGCAACGAATTTCATAATCGATTCGTTGTGTCATTAACTTCACCTGCTGGCGGAGCTGAACGGAGCACTGCCAAAGGCGTGGCGAAGAAAGAGCGGAGGCGGTATTTTCCAGATGAGATTAAACAAATGAAACATGACAGAGGTGGAGAAAACGGTTCGTCAAAAGTGTAGGAGCGCTTCACATTACAATAATGTGAAAAATGGTGTGTGAATGTGTGTTTTAGTCTTCTTTCAGTTTGCACGATCGCACATACATGATCACCCACTCACAAGATCGCGCATACAATACACACTCTGTTTGCCCTGTTCTTATTTCATTGGCGAAATGCCATCTTATGTAGCCAGTTTAGATCGTGCTTTATTTCTGAATAAAAGGGTGGAAATTATTTTTTTTTCCGATTCATCGATTAATCAAAAAAAATAATCGGAAGATTAATCGATTAGCAAAATAATCGTTAGTTGCAGCCCTAGAAGAAAGATGCAAGTGAAAAGATTGAATGCATGAAACATTTGTAAAATGTATGCACTTTTGTGATTTTCATATGTTGTTGAAAGTCTGTCAGTAAAACAATTTACTGTCAATTATCCATTCATTCATTACGTCATTCTGAAAGTTTCTACTAAACACAGGTACAGTACAATCTCAATAAAAAAGTAGGCACGCATATATAAAAGTTCATAGTCAAGGTCTTGGGCGGGAAAAAGGTCTGTTTTGAAAAATCCTTGAATTTTGATTTGGGAAAAGGGCAAGCACTCTGTTGTGAGTTTATATGCGGTTATATGACAGATATTGAAATAATATCACTTATGGTGTTTATATGAGCTCTTGCCCTCAGGTAACAAGAGCAAATATTCTTTTTTTTTTTCTTTTTTTTTTTTTACCTACGCCAGACTACTTTTCATTCAAACAGAAACTACTGGGGAGGTGCTTAATAATAATAGCTTGCTGATTGGTTGACCCCCAGCACAGGCGCTACCTTGGAAGTTACATGGAAATGTGGAGAAATGAGGGAATTATTGGAGCTAAAAATGAGTAGATGGAATCATTTTTGTACCTCAATTACATTTAATGCACCAGGGAATACATTTTTCTTTTTTGGTTGTGTCTCCATCTTTCTGCATCGTTACATTCGATTGATAATCAATATGCTTTTGTCTAATATCGCCAGTGCCAGCAGTAATACTTGCCAGATCTTTTTAGCAGAATAACATAAATATATATGTTATTCTGTTGAAACAAAATATCGTTCTAGTGGCCACATTTCATAATGTATTTTAAACATGTCACTGGTCATGTCAATACAAATAAAAGACTGTCCCATTTTTTTTCCCCCCTCAATCGATCCCCCAATAACTAACAAATAAGTAACAAAACTACTTCTTCATCTTCTGTTATATGTAACATTAACTTACAAGTTTTTTTTTTTTTGCCTCTCCCATGCTTATTTAGCATAAAGGTTCTGTTGTGTCGTATAAAAGTGACACATACAAGTGGCCTGGACCAACAAGAATTCTGGGTCGAAACAGCCCAGGAACTTGTGGCCAGGGACCAAGTTCCAAGACTTCGGTGTGAAAGTGCTCAGTGTTTCACCATTATAAGCTTTTAAAATATACTCCAAAGAGTCTTTATCACCTTTATGATTTGCTCGTCTTGAAACAAATCTGAAATGTAGGCTATAAATCGTATGAATTGTAAAGCACATCATCAGGGAGAAGGTAGAATTTATTTTCTGTTCTGTGTATTTTCTTTAGCTAAAGGACATAAAATCAGCAGATCAGAAGTCTACTCTGCTGCATTTCTTGGCTGAAGTATGCGAAGAGACGTGTCCTGAGGTGCTGAAGTTTGCAGAGGATCTCCAACATGTTGACAAGGCTAGTCGAGGTAGGTTTAAACGCAAAACTCCTGCATGCATTTCAATTCAATTCAATTCAGTTTATTTTTATATATAGCGCCCTTCACAACAGGGTTGTCCCAGGGTGCTTTACATGGGTGTAGAATACATTGATAAAATACATAGAATTAAAGAAGACAGAAAAGACAGAAAAAGCCAATTGACAACAGAGGAGAGGAACCAAAAACTCCCGAGTAAGGAGAAAAAAAACCTCTGTGGGTCCAAGGTCAACTGGCTGCCCAATCCCCCTGGGCATGCTAACATTACAGAAAATGAAAGACTGAGCATGCTCGCTCAGAGTGAGGGCTTGTTGGGAGCAAGCCAGAGTCCAACAATAAATACATCAGTGAATATATGAGTCCTCCATGCCGGCCCTTGAAGGTCGCCCCGATGATGTTCAAGGTCGTAGTCCATCTCCACAATGTCACCCCATTCTTGGGACTGGACTAGGACTCCAGCTCAGACGGTGCCCGCCCCGGGCACCATCCAGGCATGTGGGAAGGCAAATGGCATGGATGGTCAGAACGCACAATGACACGCTGATGGACAGGCGTAATTGGCAAGACATAGCGTGTACAGCAACACCAGCGGCCATAGTTACCTTGTGTTATGTTTGGTAAGCTAAACTGAAGTAATAGGTCTTCAGACGAGATTTAAAGACTGAGACCGATTCGGCATCCTGAACAAAAGCTGGCAAACTTCTTAGGTTTACTGTGTGAAACTCAAACTACAGTATGACTAGTGCCAGTTGTGGGCCTAGGCGCAAGTATTCAGAAAATGTCCTCCCATAACTAAAGTATGATATGAATCTAGCAATCATCAATATATTGGGCAATGCTGCTGTTGTCCTATGTTGCATGTCACATTTGTGTCTGTGTGTGTGTGTACAGGTTCTGCTATACTTGTGAGGACCAAAGGACTTCATAAGTACAGCAAATCCTCAAAAAACATGACTAGTGAGGCCATGTTTTCCACTCCTCACTACTGCAGTCTTCATTTTCTAGTAGTCTGTGACTGCAATCAAAAAGGGAAAATGTCAAAATCTTGTGTTCTGTATTTTGTAGGGGTTAAGGGTGTAATGATTAGGATTACAATTTTTCCCAGAGAAATTAATTGATGGTCCTCCCAAAGATAGGAAAACAAATGTGCATGTGTCTGTGTCTGTGTGTGTATGTGTGGAATATGTGCCAGTGTGACAGACATATTTGAGGTACATATTGAACGCAGTTTGTTACACATCGTATGGAGTGATCTTGGGTAATTAGGCACATGCCAATCCCATAATGCTTTTGACCAAATCTTAAAAAGCTGAGCAGGCCCCTTTGGCTACTATGAATTAGAGTTTTCTGCTTTTTTGGAGTTTTTTGAGCTTGTTTGTCAGGTGCTTCGATAATGAAGATAGTCTGTTTTGTAAGGGACAGTGGCTAAGTTGGTATTGTGATGGTAAAGTAAATGATGTAATCACATCTGGATACCTGCAGCAAAGCACATACACCTATGCTGTGATGCTTTTGCATGGCTTTGTGATTGAAAGCCAATCAGACAACCAGCTTAGACTCAGTCAACAGTGAAACATCATTTGTGTGGTCAGTTGACAAATTTACAGAGGAAAGAAGAGATTAAAGTACTTGTTTTCCGTTGTATGAGATTGTGACAGCTCCAGTTTTGTGCAGCGTGCCTTAAACTGGCATGGTTAGATGCCTCTGAGCTCCTCTCAGGGTAGGATGTGTCATTCTCTAGCCGAGTTACTGACACAGGCCAAAATCCACTGATGCTGTGCTGGCAGCTCTTGGCAGCCTAAATCCCCATTAAGTTGTTGGCAGTAAACTCTGTGTTCAAGATGGAATGATTCTAGAAGAATCTTGTATTTGCAGAAAAAACGACTATGATTTTGATAGGTCCTGTGCTATATATTAGAGTTGGGAAAGATATGCAATGCTGGTCTTGACGATTCAGTATCGAGTCACAAAATCCCAAGATTGGTCTTGTTAAATTATTCCTTTTCCCCATGACCTGTAAAATATTTTCGGTGAATTTTACTTTTCTCTGTCCTCTTATCATATGGGTGGTGCTATATTTTCTCTCATCTATAGCAGGGTTGCAATGACTTCACAACACCATTTTGGTGCATTGTCAGTCATGCTAATGCAAACAAGTTAATTCAAACAGGGTTTTATTCCTATTCCAGTTAGGATACTGCATATGGTGGTGCAAAAGAATGTTATATAAAAGAAAATAAATAATAGCAATTGATATGTAGAGAAAGCGGATATTTTTGGATGTGACCTACAGTATATACATTGAAAATAAAATGGCTGTGAGCTGCCCACAATATAAATCGCAGATATATAAAAGAATGTGGTAAAGCACGCTGTTTCAGAAATCCTATATTGTTACGTTATAGTCTTAGGCATACCCCTAAACTTAACATATACCCACCCACTTTCAAGCCCAATGGACTTTTGCACCCTACAATATGTACAGAACTAAATAAATAAAACTCAAGTGTATTCTCTTTAAAATGTATCATACTAGTGAAACCCAACTTGGTTACCCAAGCTCATCAAAGATCTAGAGTTTTAGATGGACTGCTGAGACAGAACTGCATCGTTTACATGCTTGAAGCCAGTTAATGGTTTCATTTTAATTCATGGACAAAAGTATCAGTACATTTAGTTAAATTTTTTTTTTTAAATGTATGTTGCAGTTTACAATTTGTTGTGGCCAGGGACCAAGTTCCAAGACTTCGGTGTGAAAGTGCTCAGTGTTTCACCATTATAAGCTTTTAAAATATACTCCAAAGAGTCTTTATCACCTTTATGATTTGCTCGTCTTGAAACAAATCTGAAATGTAGGCTATAAATCGTATAAATTGTCACTGCATGAAAACGAGTAGGTTTTGAAATAATCAGCCAGTGAGCATCCTGATAATGGTTTTCTATGCTGCATTCATGTGTCATCAATTTTCCATAAATATGTGTTAGAAGCATGGATTATGCATGGCTTTTTTCTGAACTCTTATTTACTTTTAGGATGACTTGACATTCCATGGTAATCGAATGATTTCAGCATGTCCGATAAGGTATTGTTGGTTTGGACATTTATGGATAGATGCATTTGTTAGTAATTATTGCAGCTTAGATGGAGATCCCATTTCAGCTGACGAATGAGGGATACATCTAGTAATTCAAATAACTCGATTACAATAAATCTCCGAAGCAAATTTTTTGCTTCATTTAATCCACACAAGTTTGTACTATTCAGTGATCACCGCGTTGCACTCAGAGGATTATTACTGTCGCACTGTGTGCTTATGCTGCACTACATGTAGTGGTAGAAATAAACAGAGTGGCGAAACTGCACAGATTGCGTAGTGACAAGGCTGTACAGATCAAGTAGTGACAGTGACACTCCCATTCTAAAAGAAAATGTCTGGGAAATTTTCAGCAAACTTTTGAGTCATGGAGATGGTGAATAGTTCCAAACACTGACATTCACGGCATAGAATCACAGTCATTTCCATTGCTGATTACCTGGCATTTAAGCGGTATGTTGATAAAATAAACAGATAAAAAAAAATGTTATACATCGGCTGTCATTAATATACTAAATACTAAATTTTGTCTTTATATGTGCACAGCATTACCTGTTAATGGTTATCATAATTAATAGTTATGACCGAAGGTAGCTTAGCAGCTATCAAGGCTAGCGTCCTTATTTCACTGATTATTTTGTCCAATGACTACTGACGCAGGATAACGTTACATATTAAATTGTTCTGGTTATCAACGGCTTCATAATTACAGTTAGCTGCACTGCTACCATGTTAATACAGCTGATTAAAATATCAGTTTACAGCTCTCTTCGGGTCACGTCGGTCAATGTGAATATACTACCAAATTCATGGAAAAATAACTTAAATTATTTTGTGGTCATTTATTTGCCAAAAATACAGTGTTGCTGTATTATGTATCTGTATTATTACATGCTCTTTCCAAGTGCTGCATTTGCAAACAGCGCTCAAACATAACTTTTTTCCTAGATTATTTCATCTCCCTCATGTTGAATTACTTAAAATACCATCATTATGGTCATTTTAAGAGACCTGTCTTTTTCTCTTTTGAATAGTTACTATTGCATTTTAATAAGACAAAAGTATTTCTTACCCTGTTACTTGATTAATCGATTAAATAATCAACATAATACTCGATTATTAAAATAATCGATAGTTGCAGCCCTATGCTGAATACTAGTGTGGCAGCTGCAAATTTTCCACAAACACAACTTATAATTGAAGCCAATTCATAAAGACAATAATTTGCTAAAACATTTGCTTTTAATCTGTTACTGGAGCTGTCACTTGGACTTGTGCTTATTTCTTGCAGCATTAATCCAAATGTATGAAGTTTTAAGGTGCAAGCTTTTGCAATTACTTTTTGAACATGAAGTACAAATACAATTAACTGGAAAACAAATTTGTAGTCTAAATACCTGGTGACCCACTGAAACAACTTGAACCACCACACTTTTGATCTCTTACCTCTCTTGGGCATCATCACTAGTTGCAGCTGCCAGATCTGCGGTCCCTGCCCGATTTGCGTGTGCATGCACAAGTTTTACGGTACAGCAGATCTGGGGAGTTTTTCCCAAAAGCTCTTGTTAGCAACTAACATGGGTAGACTCATTCAGTTGCATGGATTTAACTATGTAAGTTCTTAACATAGTTAGCAACTATGCTTTTGGGAAACGCACCCATGTATAGCAGTTCGTTAAGATCTCTGCCCTATTTGTGAACGCTGGAACAAACTTTTTATGCAATATTGTTGACACAGTAAGCTGACAATTACCCCTCTCGCATGGCAGTTACAATATTACCCAATCCATTATAATAAAATAAAAACATACACAATCGTTTTTTTTGTTAGTTTTAATTCTTTATAATGACTTCTCAGTCCACAACAATGTTGTGTGCAATTATTTAAGTGTTTTACAATATCACATAAAATAAAAAGCTGCGTATCTGCCTGGCAGGCAGGCTGTACTTGTCATATATTTCATTGTCTACTAACGGATATTAAGTTAAGTGTCATGTGATTGTGTACGTATGCTTTTATATCTTACAATGTATTAAAATTTTAATTTGTGTGCATACTCTTGCCGATTGTCGGTGCATTTCCCAAAAGCATAGTTGGACCCATGCAACTGAATGAATCCAACTATGTTAGTTGCTAATTGGAGCTTTTAGGAAACACACCCCGAGCAGGGTCCAGCAGATGTCAAATCACACACAGCCATAAGCGGAACAGATCTTTGCGCACGCAGATTGGGCAGAGTCCCAGAGTTTCCCGTGCATCATGCATGCGAGCGAACGCTCTAGATTGATGTTTTAATCAGCGATGGAGCTGGTCAGGTAAACTTGGAAACATTATGTTTATGTAGAAACAAAAAAATATCAGATTTATTACATTTTTCCAGTACTGAAGGCAATACCGTTAATGTCAAAGCTTATTGATATTCCGGTCTTTAAAAATGTAGCCCTGGGGTCGGTTTAGTACTGGGTTTCGGTACCCATCCCTAGTCACTGCATGCATTCTCTAAGTGCAAAGTGCTTTGAGAGGTTGATAAAAAAATGATAGACTCCTAAAGGCCAAACGCAAATGCTTTGGTGTGGACATGCAATGGCCTGCTATCCAATGGCAGCTGCCTTATGGTGCTCTAAAAAAAACTTTTAAGATGCACTGACTTTGACCAGAAAACTATTAGAATTTTTTTTTTTTTACTTTTTATAATTTAGTCGAATTACACATATTCAAGATGTACAACAAAAATTATACATGACTGTGAGATTTGGTCTGTTGTATATTGTGCTGATATCTGCCAGTCTTTCAAAAATCTGTTAAAATCTGAATTAATCAGAATTAGAATTGGAAAATAAGGTTAATCTATTTTCTGCATAGCTGGCAGCAGAATATACAATTTTATGGAAAGGTACCATCTCTATAAATGTTTTTGGCATTGTGAACCCCAGCCCAAGAATAGTCCACTCTGCTTATTGTGATGTCTCACTTAGGTGGGAGCAAGTGTGGCTCCCTCACACAACCTGATCTAGCCAGATGGAGACATTTTCTGGGGAAGTATCCCGGTGTGAAAGCCACAGTGTAGTTAAATGCATTTTCAAACCAATGCTTTTCCTGTGCTGATTGTGTAATTTGTTGTAATTTGCTATTTATAAATGGATTTTTCCTACCTTTGAAATCCCTAGCAGGCCTAATTTAATTATAAAGGTTGACATAGTGGAATGAGTATGTTTTGGTTCCTTTATGAAAAGCTTTATGCTGATTGATTAATTATAGCTTTCTGTAGTTCATCCTGGAAGAGATGTATATGGAAGCCCATTTCTACCAATGTGATGAAATAATGACTTACTAAGTCATTATTTTTTGATATTAACAACTTCGGGTGTTGTCACACCAGCACATTTAAGTCCGGTTAAAACCGGTTTCGATTTACCTCTTGGTGCGATTCGTCTTCAAAATGTTTAGTAAATGGCTGAAGGAGAGAGGATTTGACCAGTCTACTGAACAGTGCCCTGTGAAGGTTTAAAAAAAAAATTATAATAATTTGAGGCAACAGTAGGCAACAGACACGTCTGACCAATAAGCAGCATGAACGTTCTTATGAGGTTTGTATTGGTGTTGCTTCAACTGGATTTTTCTCTGTGTGAAAGCAAACTGAACCGAATCATGTGACGTCGTATGAGCAGAGATCCCACTCACTGTTCATGATTGGCTGACATATCATGCCCCGGATTATATTAATTGTAAATGTCATAATTGTGTATTGTTTGCTGTGGAATGTATATGTGTTGTATTAGTGTGTAGCCGTATGTGTTGTGTAAATTGTTAGCTTCCATATCCGTGTCACTGCTAGTATTAAACGATAATGGCTGGTAATAGAAAGTGACTTTCATTTTAAACGAGCTGTCATCTCCCTTATTAAAATGCCTCAACCACTTTCCACAATACGTTTTTTATGTGGGTCTGCTGCATCAAAAACATTCTGTGCTGTCAAGGGTTGTGGAGTTTGTAATATTGATTATCTATCCCTTGCCCCCTGGAATGATATCACTAAATAAATCGTTATTTCAAGAAAGTTTCTCATTATTTCAAGATAGCAATTTATTATTTCGAGATTTTAAGCCATTATTTTGAGAGTTTCTCATTATTTCAAGATACTAAGTCATTATTTCGTGGTACTACATCATTATTTCAAGATACAAAGTCATTATTTTGAGATACTAAGTTATTTTGAGAAAGTGTCATTTTTTTCACATTGGCGGAAATGAGCTTCCATAGATGTAAAATTAAAGTTTTGTAATAAAAATGAGTCTGTTGGAAGAATTGCAGAATGATCTTGGATTACATTGACTGACTTTAGTAGCCAGAAGTTGATTGAATCAAATCACAACCTATTCTGTCTTCTTATTCTTCATCCTGTTTTGTGTTTTTACTCCAAATCTTTCTTGGGCCTTCGGTGTGTCTCTTATATAGGTACGTATTTTATATGCATGCATACATTCATTCATTCATATGTACATGGATACATACGAACATACAATCATTCGTACATACATGCAATTATACTTCAGCCGCAACTGCAATGAGCTGCCGTTTTTTTCCTCTAACCCCAGCCCAGTGGGGACACACCAACTGGAAGATCTAAAAGCAATATGTTTTTCACTTGCTTTTGCAGTTCTATGCTTATTTCAAGTATGCTCTAGGAGTATTTTCCATCTATCATTCAGTATTTGATAATCACATTTATCACTGTTCTTTCTTATTTGGTTTCTGTGACTCCAGTCAAAGGAATATTAGTATATTTATCTTCAGCTCCACAAAGCAAGGCACTCGAGAGGAACTTATGCCTGCATCAGTCAGCAATTCCCGCTAGCATAGCGATATCATCTCCTAAGAGCTGGACACCTGCACAAATTTCATTTTGAGAACAAATCACCAGTGTGTGTCTGCATTCAAATCTGCCTGCCGAAATCCTATCCCAGCATGCCGCCGCAGAATCCGCTTAGTTATGCACTGTTGGTTACCTTCAAGAACAGTGCACATACTGATCCATGAGAGGGTGCTAAAGTTTGGGCACATACTAAATATGTTTAAATCTTTCATAAACTTTTTCAGAAGCTCTTTTTTTTCTTGACAATAAAATAATCACGTGTTTTACTAGCAAGTATGAGATTTGACAGTGACTGAGAGCTGTCTGATAATTTTATGGAAATTAGGACATTTTTGTACATGATCTTTTTTTGGAGTCTTCAGTTGTTTTATTGTCTGATTGCTGAAGGAAATTGTTGCAGTAAAGCCTTTCAGAGGAAGGTTCAATGGAAATTTTATGCAAGAACGTATCTCAACAATCTGCATTAGAGCAGACAGTGATACGAAATAATGTCCTCCAGGACTGAGGGTGCAACGTACAACACAGCAGGACAACAGCACACTCAGATCAACAATGAGGATATATGCATATACCTAAAATAAAATTTTAAAAAAGTATCTGAAAAGACTTTTTGCAGGGGGTAATCAGGCAGGCTGCGACAATACAAATTACAACGTTACAGCATTAAACTGTAGGCTATGGACTACGAAAAGTAAGGTTTTGGTCATGTAACTGCTGCACTGGTAATACTTGATGGCAAAGGGAGATATCGCATATAAGAGAATTGTCAGTGGAATTGAGTACTGTATATTATTTTCCAGTTTGTTGTTATTGGTTCAGATTTTTTGAAGATGTTTGAAGATACTGTTGGAATACGGTAGCAAGAAAGTGCTGTGCTTCCCTTATGCTATGTGGTCGAATGTAATTATCCCCAATATGTGTGTGTGTGTGTGTGTGAATATATTTTTTTTCGTCTTGTACATTTACAATAAAATATCATTATAATTGATGGAAATTATAAACAGAGTGCCAGCATTTTTTGCCTTTCTCTGTATGCTTAGTCATCTGATCAAACGTACAGTCTGCTGCTAATTAATTGAGCTACATGAAGGGTGATTTGCACTAGTATGTTATACAGGTAATGATCTGTGTGGTGGTTCTGTTTTTAAATGATGCAAAGGATATTGTCAAGTTGACAGTATTTACAGACATCCGTTGTCAACAAGTCTTATAATGAACATTGACTTCCATTTAAAGTACTGAATCATCTCCATATATCTGCTTGATTCTTTTGGCCTATTTTGTTCTGCTCACAATGGATGTAATTTTCCAGCTGGTTCATTGTATCTACATCAGGGTGGTACTTTTGTGGTGTGAATTAACTAGTCGCATTTACCCCTGTTTTCACTCATTCAGCAGGAGCCAATCTGGACAAACAAGGAACACACCATCTCATTGTCATAACTTTCATGTTGAACAATTGATTGTGTAGATGAAACATGACAAGAATGCCCTTCTGAATCTAATTATTGTCAAGACTGCCTTATCACCCAGTCACCATTTTGCTGCTGATTCCTCAATGGCCAAACCATGTCTGTTAGTTTTTATCAGAGGTATAGTATGTCTGATACTCTTTGAGAATTGAATTTTGTTCCTTCTACACCAGAGTACATTGATTCTGATGATTTTGCTTCACCCTAAACCCCAGTTTCATTGGTTAAGGGGTGCTGTGTTCTGCCACTGTCACTGGTTAGCACTCCCCTCCTGGTGCGGCTTTTGCCTCGCCTTCTATTATGAGAGATGAAGCTAGGTGATTCCAACTTTATAGTACGAGCACTGGCCACTTTCCTGGTGAAAGAAGCTGCCAGAGCACCAGTGTTAGGGGCCTATAGTGCAGATGTGGCTGCTCGGTCTTAGAGATCACTTGGAGTTTTGATTCTGCATATATGATGGAGTTGTTTTGGATTCTGCTTGGGGACTGTTCAGTAGAACAAAGCAATTATTGATATTGACACATCACAGAATTAGTGTTTGTTCATTTAACATAATCATACTCTTTCTCATCCTTATGTTTTGATGCTCTCCCAGCATACAAAGCATAGTGCAGTGGCACAAGTGAAAATCAGTGCCCGAATGAGGGCTCTCCAGACAGGAAGGAATCGGGGCAGGAAATAATTGGTTTCTTCCTACGGCAAATCAGCCGTATCACGGACTTTGGAACGAATAGTCTCCAAAGCAGACAGGCAACTGACGACTATCTGCATCTTATTGAATAAAGGGGAAACGTGTAAACAACCTTCTGCAAATGCATTGCCATTTTCTCTTTTGCCTTTAGTCACATATTAAATCTGTGGTCCATAAAGAATATGCAGTTCTTTCTGTAACTGTAGCTTAATGTAGCAAGTGTTTAATCAAGTGAATTCTAATAATTTAATAAAAAGGCTTAATAAAGTGATAAATAATGAATGTTTTTTCGTTTCTTGTTGTTAAAAGAAAAAAAATCTATTTATAAAAATGATGTGCAAATAAATGTGTGTGTGTGTGGGGGGGGGATTGCACTGATAACATTTGAGGACCAAAATATAAAACTCTATGAATGCAAAAGTCTTGTATTTGGGTTGGTTACTTGTGGTTAAGGTTAGGGCTGGGTTTGGGTTAAGGGTGTCGTGATTGGGATTAGGGTTTTTCCCATAGAAATGAATGGAAGGTCCTCATTTAGATAGGTATGGAAGTCTTTGTGTGTGTGTGCGTGTGTGTGTGCGCGTGCGTGCGTGCAGGTTTTTCTGCACAGCAAATCCTCAACAACAAAAAAAATCTGTCCTCAGTACTTCAGACCTCATTTTATAAAAATCTGTACAGAGCCCTGGAAGGGACATGGAGTGGGGGAAAAATCGGTGGTACAAAAAAAAAATAAAAAAAAAAATTGGGAGATGTTTTTGTGCGCACTTCACATTCAGTAGCCCAGCTGTGTTGCTTAAAGTCACTGCTGGTGAATGGGCACAGTGTGATTATTTAATAAATATGCATACAAACGCATAACAATGTTATATGGTGTGCATTGTTCCCTATAGTTTAATGATTAAAGCACACTTCACTGGACATGTCCTTATCATTTAGGTTTGTAGTTATCTGTCCATAAATATATTCCATCTTTTGTATTTTAAATGGACACAGTGCAGCTATTAGTGGTAATGGAAAGGTATTGCAGGATCTCACCAAAGTCCAATTTATACCACCCCCCCCGCCCCCCATGTTCCTTCCGGAACTCTGTAAATCTGTGGATGCAGTCTTACTTATGGTTAAGGTTTGGGCTGGGTGGGGCTTTCGGGTGTTGTGATTGAGATTAGGGTTTTTCCCCATAGAAAGGGATGTGTAATCCTCACTATGATAGGAATACAAATGTGAGTGTGTGTTTATATTTATTTGGTTTAGACAGCTCATAGGCCAAAGAATTTACAACAGGGTCATGTACTGCTCTTTTCTTTTTTCTTCAGAGTGGGTGGGGGGGCAGGGTTTTGTATGAATAATGAGCAACATAAAATGGTCTAATGAGTATTACAAAACCAATTCTAATGTCATATTCCCAAGTCCTTCTTTGTCTTAGGTTTGGGGTAATCTGTTTTCACTGGGTACATTAAGAAAGAAGACCTACTAAAATAAAAATATGGAGTCTGCACTTTTGATGAATGGGTTCTGTTCTGAATATATGCACACTAGTAACTATTGGAATGGTCGTCAGAGCACTGTTAATAGTGGCTTATTTCCACTTTATCCATGTTTCTCTTTTGCTGAGCAGTATCAGCAGAGAACCTGGAAAAGAACCTGAAACAAATGGAGAGGCAACTTCTGCAGCTGGAGAACAATCTGAAGAGCTTTGCTGATCCAGAGGACCCACGGGACATGTTTGTCCCAAAGATGTCCATATCCTTTCTGTCCGCCTGGATGCAAGTCGCAAGGCCTTTGTTTGAGATTTCAGACTATTCTGTGTCTGTACCGTCCCGTTATTGGCATTCTCTTCCTTTATTTTGGCCAGTCCAATTTTTGGCTCTTGACTGCTGCCAGGAAATGTGCTTCATCAAGTCAAGTGCTATAAAATCATTAGTTGCGTCTATAATGTACTTTTAGATGTTTTTCTCACTCAGTATCTTACGTCTGTCTTTGACATTTTATGCTTCTCAGCCATAACCTCGGGGAATTTGTGTTTTATTTCTTTTTCCAAGGTTGAATGGGGGTGTTTGATCCTTGAGTTTCCCCTTCGATTCCATGCTGTGTTTTTATGGTGGCCTCACTTATGACTGACGTGAGTGAGGTTCATCATCATCGCATAGCCTAAAGCACAATGATTCTTTCGCTGTATTGCAGAACATCATTCCAAATGTCCTGTAATATGAAGTGCTTCATAAGCCACTTGGCTGCTGAAATCTGGCAAAAAGATCAGCCCCCTTCACCCGATCCAGCGTCATCTTTGTGCCTATCTGTCCTCCTCTCACTATTCACAGTGTATTTTATACTAACAGGAATTGTTACTGAGTTAGTGTTTTTTAATATTTTTCAGAAACATCTAAATAAACCTCGAGGCAGAGGGTCTAAAGGTTGTAATTTTATTAATATTTGCAAATAATGAAAGCGTTTCAATATCAGGTCCCTTAAGACCAACACTAGTTTAGGAGTCTGAGCTTGACATGCTTTGTGTAATTGCCTGGCCAACAAGCCATCTTAGATGATTGTGTTAGCACAAAATGTTGGTACAGGAAAGTTCCTTTCCATAGCAACTCCCAGTAAGCTTGCATAAACCCCTTTATTATTCAAAAGAAACCAGGGAAGCTGATACTAAGGAAAATGATTGGTTATCTTTTTCATCAATCACATAAGTCTAGTTTTCTAATCAATGTGCAGACTCTGTAAACAATTACTTTAAAAATCTTCAATATTTCTTATCAAAATGTGATGTGAAACAACTGACATTTATCTCTAAACTACTTGCAGTGATCACCTCAAAACATTTTTTTTCTTCATTTAATCAGCAGCAGTTTGGTCCATATTAGTTTTCTTTTTATTTAATGCCGCCGGGACCTTGAGGCATGCTCTGAAACTCACTTTTGCTTGAAATCCTGCAGGCCTCACCAACCTGTGAGACTTGAGCCCTCATTGGGAAACAGGTGGCTGTTCAGACAAAACCTAGAACTGGAACAGCGACCATTTGTTCAGCTTTCTGTCAGGGCAGACGTTGATGCTCAGCAGAATGGGAGAGCCTTTCAGAAACGTGCAAGGAATGGTGAGAATGGGTGGGGTGTCATGCATGACAGCAGTGCAGGAGTGATTTAGCAAGTAGGCACCATCAGAAAGCCCATCTGCAGTTGCGAGCGCAGTCTGGCCTGCAGGCAGACAGTTCTGTCAGCTGAGCTGTAGTGTAGTAGAAGAGGACAGGCCTGTGCTCTTCAGCCTGTCTGCTCAGTGTTCCTGCAGAGGTCATAGCTCTGCTTCCCACAGGCCTTTCCAAAGTTTACGTCAGGCAGTTCAAGAATAAAATACGCATCTTTTAGATATTTTTCAGGTATATTTTTAAGTATTTTATGTTACTTAAAATGGCATTGTAAAAGTCAAATTAAACTATCACATTATATACCAGATACATTATTTTTCGGGAAGATAATTTTTCACATTTTGTTTTCTTTTGATGTCATTACATCTATAGCAAACACTTGGATCTAAATTACAAATGCATACAGCATATTCAGAACATCTTCTGTCTGAGTGAAGCAGGAGTATGGTAGATAGCGTTCCACTTCTGTCTCATGGTTTAAAACTCACACTCTGAAATTACTACTACCCAGTCACTGTTCTTACCTCAGAGCTCAGGTGAAACTGCAGAGTGCTTAATATCCACTTTGTTTTTAAGTACAGACAATTTTCTGTGCAGCATGCAGTGCGAAGTATTTTATGTCAGTCATGTAATTTCTTACCTTTTACTTACTCTGATACTTTTCAGAAAATGTATGTGTATTTTTAACTGGACTTAACTGGAATTTATGCAAATGAATTATTAGTTGAAAACAGGTGTAGAAAAAGCATTCAGCTGGTCAGTATAAAAAGCATTTTTGTAATGTGCATATCATAGCTTTATTAAATTTTCTGCTTTAATTTTTAAAATACCCAAGGGTATAACACTGGGACTGCTAAGTGTGAAATGCCCTTATTTCTGTACTGTAAAATTAAGTCAACTGATACTAGATCTCACTAGATGAACTGTTACTAAATCTCAGCAGATAGTGCATTTATTCTAAACGCCAGCATTTTTTGTAGGCCAAATGTAAAGTCTTGCATGTTTGAAAATAGTAAATTATTTTATAATTTTGATATTCGCCTTGCTTTGTGCCTGTGTGGGAATTTAATTGCCTACCCTTTTCTTGCCCATGAAATAATAAATTAAATGCAAATATTTTGAGGTTAATACTAGTTTTTATTTCTTTTTTTTAATTAATATAAATATAAATATTACTACAGAGTCTGAGTGATAGCCAGAGATTCTCTCGTTGTAATATTAAATCTCATGTTAGTTTTCAAACTGTTACCCTCATCAGTCTTCTCGCTTAAGAGTTATAAAATTGGCGAGCTACATAAGTAGGTAAGCGAAGGATAAGCAGGGTAGCTTTTTGGTTGCGTGTATGAAAATAACAATTGAATTGTTTTGGGGTTTGCTTCATGTAAGGCACTGCAGACAATGCACGTACACTCCCCATATATGTCCCCATCGGATCGGACGGGTTTCAGGACTTACTTCAGACTAACCGTGGGTCTATGATATGCTCCACTGCACACTAATTCTTTATATCGTCAGTATTTTGACATTTTTATTATTGCTGTTGTATTTGTCTTCTGTTGCTTCGTGAGCACTATTACGCTGAGGATCCTTTAGGTTGTTGCAGTTTGCACTGTCCCTTTATGTAGATTTTAATTACTTGGTAAAATTCTAGAAATGCTGATTACTTTTTTTTATTGAATTTATTCTTTGATTAAATTTAATTATTCTTAATGTCATGTAAAGCTATATACTTAAATGTTTTGCAAAGGTGTTTATTTAAAAAATTCAATCAACTTATTGATAGCCCACTTAGAGTGTTCCTATTGACAGATTTTCTTCTTCTTTGTCGAACATTGTTGAACCCATTGTATTCTTCCATGTTAAAATTCAGCAACGTGGAAACCACTACATCTGTTCATACCCTTGACCCAGCATTCACAGCTTTGCTACACAGGCCAGGGAGCAGTATGAGAAGCTGAACGTCATGCATAAGAATATGACCGGGCTGTACAAGAACCTTCTAGAGTACTTTGCTATTGATCCCAAGAAGACGTCAGTGGAGGAGCTCTTTACTGATATGAGCAGCTTCCGCTCTATGTTCATGGTGAGTGTGTTCTTTACTACTGAGCCTGAGTTTTTGGAGGAATGTTTTCATCCTTAGCATGTTTTGTTGTATATTTTATAGCTGTAGCCTGTGGTAAAATATTTGTAGTAAAGATATGCATGGACAATTACAGTGATTAATATCTGACAACCTAGTAACACATTTACTCGGAAAGTCTCAGATGGAAAAACGTTACCAAATCTTGAGGATGGATGGGGGTAACTGATAGTTGCTAAGCACACTGGAAAACAAGAGGAGTGGATTCTTTATAAAAGGGGGGGGGGGGGTACCTGAAATGTATGAAAGCTTGATGATTTGGGGAATCTACTTGAAACCCATGATGGTTATAGAGTATATAATGAACACCATCCACAAGTTACTAACATCTCAAAGCTATTTTTATTAACCATAAATCAAAAACTCAGAACTCTCTCTCTGGATTGGGAGCTGCATCTAGGCGTTCATGTTCTAAAACATAGGATCAAACGGAGAAATGAATTATTACTCATTATCTCTTTCCTCCATAATGCATTTGCCAGGTCCTTCTTGATTATGGAAATAATGTGATATGTGAAGCTGATGTTATTTGCCAAATCTGCTAATCATTTATGAGAGTTGCTTTTCTTAATGTTATTATTTAGCCTGCTTTGTAGCAATCACGTTTACTTGTGTTCTCTCACTCGGCATGAGCAGTGGTGTTCACACAGGCATGAGCAGTGGTGTTCACACAGGCATGAGCAGTAGTCAAGAGGGATGTGAGAAATTAGTTAGTTGTTTGAACAAAATAAGCTTTGATCAATAAATCACATTCAGGGCCCACCTCCCCATGCCAAGGCACACATCTCTCTAATGTTCTGTAATGGGCTACTGATGTGGGGTTGTGCTAGCAGTCTGCTCTAGCAGGTTCTTCAGGCATCAGGCGCCAGAGTCATGCTTTTGATTTACCATTAAGAGAATGTTTGTACCCCTGGGCTGAGCCATGTGATGTTTAGCATTACATGTGCACTGTGCAGTGAGTATATTGACTGTGGTGGTTGTACCAGAAAGGCATGGTCAGATAAACTAGGCCTTGTTTTCTGAGGGATCACCTTGTCATCTTGCTGTTTAATCAGTAGGATGGTTGTGAAAGACGATATAAAGTATAGCCAGGAATCAAAGTTGAGCACTTGAGTGGTGATGCTAGTTTCCTTGCCTTTGACATTCTTTCTGTACAGTTTAGCGTTTAAAGATCCCCCATCCCCAATTCTATATAAAACTTCAGACTTGCAATATTCTGACTGGACAGAAGCAGGCTGCGTGATTTCATGGAATGCTTTTGAAATGCAAAGTTATTTTCCACTCGGTTGCCACATTGATGAGATGAGTTCATTATTTTAAATGTTTTCAAGAATGAAATTTTGAATTTTGTGGTGAACTGTGACATTCAAAAGCCGCTGCTGTGATGCTAATGCTGTGGTGTGCTGGAATTGTTGTCAGATCTCCTGCTTCTCAGCAGGACTTTATAATAATGCTACCGAACCCTTGAGCCCAAGTTTGTCAAAGCTGTTGCTTTGTTTTTTAATTATTCAATGGTTAATTTAATGATTAATTATCGATTCGTTTGATACAAATTTCACCTTACAGAAACAAATTAAATATTTCAAAAGCAATAGAATTAAATATGCTCTATAAACAATAGAATTGAGACTTCAGTGCTAAGTCCAGACCTCAACCCCATCAAGCACATTTGTGACGAGTTGGAAAATAAACTGGACAGATCTATTGTACATTTAAAAGAAAGCTTTTGGCTTGAGCTGCAGAAGGCATGGGATTCCATTAGTGTTCTCAGTTCTCAGGAAATATATTGACACTATGCCAGAGAGATATGCTACTGTAATTGGTGGACATACCAAATATTAAAGGTAATTTAACTTTAATTAAGGCAAAAAAGTCAACATTTTCAGATCTGTCAGGTGTTCTAATTATTATGGCCACCACTGTGTGTGTAATATAAGCTAAGCAGTTTCCAATTACATAAGCATCTATTTCCAGCTGGTATAACCTAGTAGTTTGATAGTGGCTGAATGTTAACTTTCAACTTTTTGGAATTTTGTAGTATTTTGTAAAATTTGTAGTATATTAATTATATTTACTCAGTTATATTAACCTGGCTTTCTTATAATTTCTTATATATGTTTCTTATAATTCATCCTTAGATTTTGGGTTATAATATTGTTTGGTTGTTTGTTTGTTGTATCCTATTACCCTTTTTCATATAGTAGTTTAACACAAGATCCATATGAGTTGTGTACACAAAACTGTACATTACCACAAGATGAAATCTGTTACACTCATGTATACCTGCTTGTCTCAGTAAAATATGGTGGCAAAAAGGAAAGACCAAGATAAAGAATGTGGGTTTCCTGTGGCATTACTCAGTAATACAGCTTACAGTATTTCAGTCTTGATTTTTTTCTAAAAGTCGTTGTGATATCCATTTTATCATCACTGGTTCCTGGCCACTTCCAGTTCCCAAAATGACACAAATGGCCTTCTTAGGCATGCTGCATTACTTTACTCACATGATGGAGCAAGTGTCCAAATGGCTCATTTCCTCTGGGCCCTTTGGAGTATTTGTATTTATGTACTCATGGGACAGTGAGAGAATGTGTTTCATGACCTTAACATCAGGTAACAACCAATCAGAAACCGTCATTGACATACATGTTTATTTTCTGCCTAACCTGTGCGAGTAGCATCAGGGGTGAAACTAACAGACTAATTTTTGTCACAAATTAAAGCTCACTTTGCACTCGATGAGATGACTGGAGAATAGCACCCACAGTAAGAGAGGTGTAATGGCTCTACAGGAACACAACCATTTACAGAAAAGATCCTGTCATCAGTGGTACAGAGATAGCTCAGCTAAATTGCCGGTTGATGCTTGTTGAAAAATCTGTCAAATGGTTGCCTGCAGATATTGAGCACTTGAATGTCAGAATCAATATTACAGACCTTTTTCACAGCAACATCATCCAGATCACACCAGAATGTATCCATATTATTCTATACTGGCACTTATTACTCATCAGCATATAGAGTTACCAGTTCTGTTTCAATTGTGTATTGTAAGGTAGTAATACATTAAAATTCTACAGTGGATATTAAAAAAAAGCATGAGACCACAATAATTCATTTAATTGAATGTGACCTATAATCTGCACAATTCAATTGAACAAACAAATATGTTTATATATAACAAATATGTTTATGTATAGCAATATGTATAACAAATGTTACGGGGGAAATATTAAACATAAAAACATAGAATAAGCTTGTTACATGAATGTGCACACCCTTAAACTAATACTTTGTTGAAGCACCTTTAGATTTAATTACAGTATTCAGTCTTTTAGGGTATCAGCATGGGACATCTTGACTTGGCAATATTTGCCCACTCTTTCTTGCAAAAGTGCTCCAAATCTTTCAGATTGCGAGGGCCTCTGCTGTGCACAGCCCTCTTCAGGTCATCCCACAGATTTTAATTTTTTATATTTTTCCCCCCTATCAGATTTGTTTTTGAATTGAATTGTACCTGTTATTTCATATTGAATTGTGCAGGTCACATTAAAGGTGGAAAAATTTTTGAGATGATGATTTTTAACATTGGCAATTTTAATAATAATTTCATATGCAATCTTAAAAAATTAATTAAAAAGCAGGACAGACCACTCAGAAAACCTGAAGGTAAAGACAAAGCGTGGAATTATATGCTGCGAAATGAATGAAAATATGACATTGCCTAGTTAAAGGACCTAAGACATCATATGTTATATGCAATAAAGCACTGGTTTATGTAAGCAAAATACCCCTTGATGGACAGTGAAAACAATAAAAATCTTAGGAATCTTTGAATGAGAATTTTATATAATATGCAGTATGTATAGAAATGCGGGGGGGGGGTGGGGAAGAAATGGCGAGGAGTGGCGTGACGTAGCTGCTAAACTTTAAGCTCATCTCCAGTCACTGCCTGTTTTAAAAGGCGCTACCTGCCAGCAAGCAATTTCACAAATTCTATTAGCCTATATTATCGGATCTATTTATCGGACTTAATTTATTTGTCGGAGCAATAAAAATTACCTCATTTTACCTCATATCGGCCGATAGTCTATTGGTCCGATAAATATTGTGCATCCCTAATTATTATTATTGTACATTTTAATTACACACACACAGTTCTTAGACAGAACCACTAACCTAAGAAGAAGCAGCACGTGTAGGAGCCATCGTGGGGCTTAGATAAAAGTTCTCAGAAATCGCAATGCTTCCAGTGCGTGGCGATGTAGAAGCATGTATGAGAGAAACCAACTTGCATGAGGCTGAGCCAGTCAGTGGCCAGGATAGGAACTGACAACCGAGTGAGCACTGTATCATTTTCATTCGATCAACTTTTTAATGAATATACAGTACTGTATATACTTTAATGAGCACAGTAGTGTATATACTTTAATGAGCACAGTAGTGTATATACTTTAATGAATATACAGTACTGTATATACTTTAATGAGCACAGTAGTGTATATACTTTAATGAATATTCAGTACTGTATATACTTTAATGAGTATACAGTACTGTATATACTTTAATGAGCACAGTACTGTATATACTTTAATGAATATACAGTACTGTATATACTTTA
>JAODKM010000034.1:23933726-23964337 GCA_026780845.1 Petrocephalus sullivani
GGGAAAAAGCTTTTGTTCAGTTTCATGGTTCTTGCTCTGATTGACCTGTAGCATCTGCCAGAGAGGAGGGGGGGGAAAAGGTAGTGTCCAGGGTGTGAGGAGTCTGCCTGTGTAAATATCCTTGGGGGGGGTAGTGCCGCTCCGACTACCCGCTCTGCCACCCTTACCACCCGCTGCAGGTTCTTTCTGTCCTCCTCAGTGCAGCTACTGAACCACACTGTGCAGCAGTGGGTGAGGAGGCTCTCGATGGTGGAGCGGCATCTTCCTGAGGAAGTACATTCCTGAGGATGTGCCTTCCCCACCTGGTGAGAGATGTTTGTGGACCAGGTGAGGTCGGGGGAGATGTGGACCCCTAGGAACTGGAAGCTCTCCGCCCTCTCTACTTCTTCCCTGTCAATATAGAAGGCAGAGTGCTGAGCCTGCTTGGCTCTCCTGAAGTCCACTATCATCTCCTTAGTCTTGGATGTATTCAGTTCCAGGTTATTGCTGTCCCACCATGGCCTCAGCTGCTGAGCCTCCTCCCTGTAGGCCCATTCGTCGTCGTTGTCAATCAGTCCTACACACAACCCTGCGGCGTGCCTGTGTTCAGGATGAGAGTGGAGGAGATGTGGTCTTCCATCCTGACCTTCTGGGGTCTGTTGCTGAGGAAGTCCATTATCCAGGTTCACTGGGGAAATGTGTTATACTAAAAGCACAAAGATTACTGAGCAACTAGACATGAGATTTAGTTCAACCCTTGTCCCTGGTCTCTGCTCCACAGGTTGGGAGCCACCAGCTGAGATGCTGATGGCTGTTCCTTAAGGTCTATATTTGGTTGCCTTTGTTGGCTGTTTGTTTTTCAGATTGTTGAGTTCTCGTTTCCACAGTGATCACTGCCTTAATGCAGTCAAGACTCAGGAGTGGAGCTTAATTGAGTTACATTTGCTAATGCGAGTGGATTTGTTCACAAAAGATGCTTCATAATGTCGCCTTAATTGACAGATGTCTCCCATCCACCAGGAGCACTTAATCAGAAGTAGTGGGCAAAACGTGTTTGGGGAGTTTTCTGGCACCAGAAAAGTTCTCAGTCGTTTTGACATCTTACAAGAATTTCTATAAATGTGTCAGAAGGGTAGAACTTCCAAACTGCTGTATAAAACTGAAGTTATCAGTAGTACTAGCGGACGGGGATTATTCCACACATGCTCGCTCACACACAAACAGACCTAAAAGGTTGCTTGAGAAGCAGGTGATGAGAGAAGACATCTTCAAGGGGCTGTCATGAATGTTTGGCCATCAAAGAGGGAGCAGGATTTGAAAAGTCTTTCTCATAATGGCTGCAACCAGCTCGTTTTGGTGTGAGTGAGCAACAAGTCTTACGTCATAAGGCACGCTTTAACCCGTGCTTTCAAAGTGCTTTGTTAGTGCGTTCTCTAGAGAGTGAGTTTGAAAGTTGTTTGTTTTATTCATGTTGAAGTTCTGTATCCAACAGTCAAGTTATAGCCGCTCTGGGCTCCACTGATGTTTTCACGGAATTGGTGGAGTGTATCACGTATATCTGAGCTTGGATGCACTGTGAATTGTGCTGTCAAAAGCTGGGCATATTAACTTTCACACCACGTCAGTCAGTGGAATATTTTTTTGGGCGGGGGGGGGGGGGTTGGGTGGTGAGGACAATGTGTGTCTCAGGGGTAAGTCCGTTCGCTGTCCACATTAATATTAGCTTGACTATTTTTATTGTGGATCGTTTTGATTTTCTCAATGAGATACGACTTTTGCCTCTGGACAAATATCACAAAGCATTCAGAGAAAGACACAATTCCAGCTAATGTACACATTCGCATGTAAGAGCTCGCAATGTTAGAAGGAAACTCGGGACAAATCCAGCCGCTGACAGGAATGCCATTTGACTCCCAAATGACTCTTATCTTCAAGTTCAATTAGTTGAGCAGATCGAGAAACAGACAAAAAGCTTTTAGAAATAATCACCTGGCAGGACGTTCCTTCCGAAGCCTCGCCTTGGACACTGCGTTTCTCACAAATCAGGCTTTTCGGCTCTTTTCATTTTTTGGCAAAACCGGGAGGTGTAGCAGGGTGTCACTGAGCTGGGGAGGGTGTAACCATTAGGGCTCAGCGTGGAGCGGGCCCGGTGCGTCCCAAAAAGCTGCTGTCACGGACAGAAACCGCCGGGGCAGCCGCCACGGGCTGGCATGGAGGGCTTTGGCCTGCCCTCAGCAACAGTTCTCACTTTGAAGAAGCAAGCTCACTCCCTCTGTAATGTTAGCATGGCCGGGGGGGGGGGGGGGCAGCCAGCTGACCTTGGACCCCCAGAGGTTTTTTTTCTTCCTGCTGGGAATTTTTGGTTCCTCTCCTCCGTTGTCAATTGGCTTTCTTTCTTTTTCTTTCTTTCTTTTTCTTTCTTTATTTTTTCTTTTCTTTCTTTCTTTCTTTCTTTCTACGTATTTAATTCTCTCTGTTCCTCTCTGTTTTGTCTTGCATATATCACTGTATTCCAACACACCCATGCAAAGCGCCCTGGGACACCTCTGTTGTGAAGGGCGCTATATAAAATTGAATTGACTTGAAATGTGAAGGTGAGCCCCGAAAAGGCTGGGCTCAGACGGCTTGCGCAGGCCCTCCGCCTCGCGCCCTGGGCCACGGCTTCCGACAGCGCCGACGCACAATTAGGTACCAAAAGGCTTCAGGTGATTGTCCCCAGATCTCACTCTCGGAGAATGTGTCCGTCACGGGTGACTGAGCTCTTACTGTGATTGTCACTCCTACACTGGCATGAAAGCACAGAGATTTGACTCGTTTCACCAGGCCTGTGACTCGTAGCATCCTTTCACCTTCCTCACCTGCCACCTCCTGTTACTGTTAGGAGTCCTCCTGTACACTAGAAGGCAGTATATCCTAGTGACATCGGCCTCTTCAGGCAAGTCATATGCAGAGGCATTAGATGACCAATAGGGATAATTTGCATGTCATATGCTGTATTCCAGTCACCTAAAGACCAATGGTCTGCCCCTCTCACTCTCCCTACCCTGTCCATATACTCTGGGTGTAGTTGTGATATATGCCCCCCCCCCTCAAGCTCCTATTGATAGTAAACTCTTTGCCACACTGTCACGTTTTCATTTCCTCCAAAATTGCCAGCAGAGATGAGCGTCCCTCGTCCACATGAAGTGCGTATGGTAGCCATGGAAACGGGGCCTGCTGCGGCAGTGGCTTCTCTGGGGGGGCCGTGCCGCCTGCCCTATTTCCTCTCCCACGGTCCCGATATCCTGCAGAGGGAATGCGGGGAGGGGGTCTATGTTCACCACCTGTCATTCGTGAGTGACCTTTTTCAGTTAATTAATGTACATTTCGTTTTCAGATTTATCCTCATTAGTTTAAAGTGGCTGACCTTTTCAGAGAGGCTGGAAGACATGGGAACACCAGATATTAGGCCCAACAGATGTTTCCACGTCATGGGTAAATTTTGTTCTTGGGGAAATAACTCTGAAAGTGAGATTAAAGTCTTCTCTCACAATGCTGACTGCCATTTCCTGTCCACGTATGAAACTTAACACCTACACGAACCCAATGAGTCTGTTGACTATACAGCCTGGTGAACTTTGACCTTTTAAAAAAGGAGGGTACGGGGGAGGGGCTTTGAATTAGTAGAAGCCTTCCATTGGATGAAGGGAAAGGGGTGGGATGAGTTTTTTTTTACTTTGTTTTGCTGGAACTGTATTTTTGATACTTTGATTGATACTTCGGATGGGCTTGGCAGAGTCTGTCTCACTTTGCTAATCACGGTGGCCGGGCGAGGCAGCCAGGCTCGTCAGTGCTTAACCGGGTTAACCTAACCCATGATGTCATGCACACGGAAGCATGTTCTGGCAGGGAGCACCATGAGGACCCAAACATCAGCTGTGTATTTCAGGTGTGCCAGGAGCTGGTGACCTCGCAGCTGACTGATGGTGCTTGCTGTGCAGCTCCCCCGGCCCCCCGCCCTCCTCTATACGCCTCGTATAAATAGAGTCACCAAGGTTTGGCCGCATGCCACGCTGGTACACAGGCGTTTCCTCTGCACTTCTGCCTGGCTCTGCGTCTTCATCCCTCACCTCCTGCCAAGCGTCCTTCGCCAGCCTATAAGAGCGACCCCACCCCCCACTTTGCGGATGGGGGGGGGCGGCACGCTGCTCCTCAGGTCAGATGGCGCAGTGTCCTTAAAGCCAGAGCTGGCTCATGTTAGTCAGTGATGTGTCACTTCATTTTGCCCCCAATGACGCTTATAACAGATCGTATATCTAGCAACACAATCCTGTTTCAATTCCTGCTAGTTTTGTCCTTTTTTTCAGCATAATTTTGCGTGTAAATTAAGTAGCTGGTAATAATTCATTCATTTACATTTTTCCACCTTGTTGTCCGCAGGTAGGAGCACAGACATGTAATATTCTCCAGATTGTTCACCTTGTTGCTCTTCAGCTCCTTCCGCTCCTCTTCCTCAGCCTCCGTTACCTCCCATGGTCGCCATGGAGGAGTTAAGGCTGACGGGTTGGTGTCTGGTTTGCAGAAGCTCAGTCTGTCTGCCCCGCTGCACCCGCGGGAATCCGCAGTCAAAGCTAAGCGCAGGCAGGGGAAACGTTCGCTGTGTTTAATTTGTATTTCTTGCACAGAGTGGCGGTTTCATTACCGGTCGGTCGCGAAGCTTTTCCCCCAGTAGCTGTCGCATAGCAACACCCGCGCTTTGCGCTCCAGCAGCCGCTAAACGTTTTTAGGTCAGAGTAATGGTACCCTTCCCTGTGGAGGTCAGAGGTCAGCGCAACGCTCTTCATTGCTAATCAGGCCGCCCCCTGCCTCCCGCGGTGCAGAGTGTGACCCTCCTCCTATCCCAGTTCTAGGCCTCTGTTGGATTAATTACACTTTCCTGCCCGGGTTCTTTCAGCAACACTGCTGCCTATATATGTGGCACGAGCCTGTCGCAAAATGTGAGCATATTTTTGTGATGTTTTATTCTAAAGATAATTAGTGGTTGTGTGCGTCTCTATTTTTAATGGTGAAAATGCAGGACATTGCATTTCGAAACTTGGCAGTTATTTTCCTTTAAAGTTTCTAGAGACCTCTTGTACGAGAAATGGATTCCGTTTTTTTCCAACTATTACTGTACATTTGCATTTTTGCCTGAATGACTTTTACTGACTTTTAATTCCATGAAAACAAGTTTGGTCCCACAGGAAAAGCTGTGCAATACCATTGTGAGGTAGCGTTAATTACATATCATTTGGATCCAGCCTCCTTCTGTTCTAGAGAAAATATTCCATATGATAAAACCTTAGTTTTGCTGATGAAGAGGGCCAGCTGGCCTGAATATGAGAGGGCATGATACCCGTTGACCAGAAACCAGTACATTAAATGCAAAGTAGACTGTGTCTCTGGACCCAGTGTTAGAGTATTGCTTTAATGCATTGTTAAAGGGCCATTTTTTTTTTTTTATTACACAAATACAGTAAATGGCTTAGCACTCCCTACCCTGCAATTGCTGTAGCTCTCTCTCCCATAGTGGGCTCTTCCCTTTCAAATCGGCAGAAAACATCAGCAAATTTCAGACAGCTGTTATTTGGATGTCAGGGATGTAGTACCAACCTCCCACCCGCAGCACACACGCCCAGCGAGCACCGGAGCTGTGAGTATCGATTACTGTGAAGCTGCTGTGTGTTTGTTCTGCCAGATGATCGATGGAGGAGATGCACCAAGAGCTGTGCTTCTTTTAAGATGTGTAGTAGCAGAGCATTGGTCCTGTGGCAGGTCCCAGTGCCTGTCGCACTCAGGAACTGAAGGGCATCTCTGGGTACGGCGACCCCTTCCTCAGCATCGCTGCGATGGTTTGGACTCTGTGTGTGGCAGCCGTCCACTCAGATGGTGATGATGATGATGATGATGCTGATGATGATGCTGATGATTGATGATGCTGATGATGATGATGATGATGATGATTGATGATGATGATGATGATGATGGACATGTACCACCTGGGGGCCGTTTCACTAAAGATCTCTATAGGACTTACCTGACTTTAGGCACATAGCTTCATAGTCAAATGATGGGTTTGAACCCCCAACCCCCAAATTTGTTTGATAGCGATCAGGCAGATAGCCAGGTAGCAAACTTACAAATTTGAACCCCCCTCAAAACTTATCAGTGGGGTTGCCGAACACCCCCAGAAATTTATTCCTGGCTACAGGCCTCCTTGACTAACATGAGAGTTGAGTCAGGGTCTCTGTTAAATAATTTTTGTTGTGCTCTGTGGCCTCACTTACGCTTTAGCAGCTGCTTAGGATGGACTTGGGGGCGGAGGTCCTGCTTAAGTTATGCTTAAATAATATACCGGCCCTGGCCTGCGTTAACAAGGGATGGAGGCACTGGCAGACTTGGGAGGGGGGGTTGCCTGAGAGTGCCCTATTGACTGCTTCTCAAATGCTAAAAATAAATGATTTAGGTTACCCCTTTAAACAATAATTTATTAAGATCTGCCCTCTAGGGCCAGTGGATTTGATAAGGTGTCATAATGTGTGCCCTCCCAGCAATGTCCAGTGCCCATTTTGTGAAGTAGGTGCCCTTTTCTTTGCCTGTTCTTTTACCAAGTCTGCCACTGGATCTAACGCCGTTATTTAATTAGAGAGATTGGAGAGAATGCGGCACATTGACGTCCAGCCCAGGAAGCCTAATGCTGGTGCTGCGAGTGCTGGTGCTGCGAGTGTTTGGTTCTGGTGCTGCGAGTGCTGGTGCTGCGAGTGTTTGGTTCTGGTGCTGCGAGTGCTGGTGCTGCGAGTGCTGGTGCTGCGAGTGTTTGGTTCTGGTGCTGCGAGTGCTGGTGCTGCGAGTGTTTGGTTCTGGTGCTGCGAGTGCTGGTGCTGCGAGTGCTGGTGCTGCGAGTGTTTGGTTCTGGTGCTGAGCAACAGCAGCATGGTGCTGCTCCCAGAGGAACGAGACACGTACCACAAGTACCACCCCGACCAGCGCTTCATATTAGTCAGCTGCTGATTAATTAACAAGCCCCTCAAATAAACTGTTTTCTCTATTCTGAGGTGTTTGGGGCAATTCTAACGCTGCACATTTAACAGCGTGTCTCTGTGCAGTAGTGATGACAGAATGCAGGCTGGCTGTGCTGGAGAATTAGGCCATATTGCATGTGAGACAGACCATGCGTATGATTATCGCATTTTCCTCGCTGCAGAGAGAGTCCCACATTCAGTGCAGGGACGTGGGCGGCGCTGTGGCAGCCCGTATAACACACACATGCAGACACACACACGTGCCTATCTAAATGGGCACCATCCATTGATTACTATAGGAAGAACCCTAACTATGTCCCAATCAGGACACCCTTAACCTCTACCCAGCCCTAACCGTAACCATGAGTAACCAAAGACATTTGGCTTTTTTGATTGCATTCGCAGATTTTTATAAAAATTAGTTTATCCAAATGGGGACCCGTACACACACACACACATACACACAAATACACACACACGCACACACATGATCTATGGTCTAAACCTCTCTTACTGCCCAGTGCTAAGCCAAATTATTATTAAACCATATCTCTGAATCATTGTACTGATATCGCTGAATGATTTACCAATGCGTCTAAACATTTTAACATTCAGAGCTGCGCTGGAATGTTTAAAGACGACAGTAAATCATGTCAAGTTATCTCCGAATCATTTAAACGCATCTAAATCTGAAAGACGTCTCCAGATTATTTGTAGACATCTTGTTTGCAGTTCGCGTTGCAGCTAAATAAACCCTGATACCTTCATATTTTTGTGGTGTCCAGCTATTTAAATAGATGATGCTTACAGGCTGAATATCATATTAAAAACACAAAATGAGATCTCTTTAAGTTATAGAGATAGACCTAAATTAGAGGCTTGCGCCGCATCGTGCCCTTTGACCTCGGCGCTTCGGTTATGAGAGCCGTGTTTCCGTGGTAACCCGGCTTGCTTGCTGGCTGAGTGCTAAGCCCTTTACTCTCCTGCTGCTCGGCTGACATTCTGCTCTTTTTCTGGACTCCTCAGGTCTGGGGGTGGGGGCTTAATTTTCTTACTTACCCTTCTTCAGCTTTGACTCTTTTTTAGTTTACTGTCCCACAGAAAGGCAAGCAGCTGCCTCAGTCTTGGGTGTAGCAGACAGGGTCAGGCTTCCCTGTGGCTTGTCCATCTGCCCTTTAGGCCCAACTCTCCCAGCTCCCACTACAGAGAGTGCATACCTTCTACGCCATGCAGCCCCCGCCACGCTGACTGTAGGGGTGTGTCAGCTAGGTGATGGGTTGCTCTGGGTCTGTGCTGGCAGTAATATTTATTCTTTAGGCCGTAAAGTTCTAATTTAGTATTGTCTTAGCCATCAGGGCCCGGTTTCCCGATAACGCACACTGTTAGCGCGCTAAGAAGACTCTTAAGAGTGGTCCGGACCAACCTTACGAACGTGTGACTTACCTAAGATATACTTTGTGTACGAACGCTTCGAGAATCGTTCCATAAGGTTAAGAGAGAGGTTAAGGTACAACTTAAGAACTACTTAGCGATAAGAAGGTTTTGGGAAACCGGGCCCAGTACTTTCCAAAATACTACAAAAATCAATAGTTACAAATCCATCAAAATATCGTGATAAAATTGTCATTGTGATTTAATTGTTAAAAAATCGTGATCTAATATTCTGACCATATCGCCCACCCCTAGTCCTGCGAATGATCTCCAAGGTTGTTCTCTGTCATTCATGTCTTCCACTGAAAAGGTATTTCTCTTAAAAGATCTGCTTTTGGAAATATTGTGATTATTGCTAGAAATGACTGAACAAAACTTATCTTAATATTAATGAAATGACCTTTATCAATATTTTTTTTGTAGTCCAAGTGAAATTTATAAGGGCAAGTTAGTAATGCTGAGCTTAATTGTAGCCCATCAATAATGCCTATTTGATATTACCTTTATGTGTGTGGCCTTTACATTGGTGGGGGTGGGGTCTGAGTGTTCCTTTTTTGTATTGCTTTTACATGGAGATATTTAAAATGAAAATGACATATAACATTTAACTTTTAGAATAATTTTACCTGAAATTATGTATTTCCATACAAAAATAGTTCTCAAACAGTACAAAAATAGAAAATAGTCAAACAGTCAGTTCAGTAGAAGCTGTCCCTTATGCATTTTTAAACGTAGGCTTGTGTAGCCAAAGAAGCACTTGCATGCATCAACAGGCAGTTGGCTTTGTGTTTAATAGCATATAATGATTTGGTATGTAGTAACCCGCTTATACATCTGTTACTACACGTTTAGCTTACACATTTGTACCTGAAGACAGTATTTTCATGTTTGTGGACCATAACTGTGATTATTAATAGTACTACTAATAACATATATAAACTGATTTTAATAGTGCCTTGATTTGCTACTGTCATTGACCTGGCTGGTATTTGCAATTATAGAAAATTAATCAACACCCTTCTAACCAACCAGATTAGACAATTAAACAACGCTGTGGTATAATAGCTTTTAATGGGGTGCATATATACACCAATGTGAGTATGCAGTATTAGGCATATAAATATAGCAAGCTGAGATGGAAAATAGTCTATTTTATAAGCTAACTTTCTGGCCTTTTACAAGACTTATGTCAGGACTTGTTATTATGACTGTATGACAGGAATTAGATATGTGACCTTTAAGCCCCCAAAACTTCTGTCAGACAGCAGTGATTTGAATGAAATTTTGGAAAATGGTATAGTTATAAAATGATGTTAGTTTCTTGTATGTGAAAGGACTTGGAGGAACCATTTGTAGTGAAAGTAAGCATAAAAGCATTGCTATACTGAGAAAATAATACTTAAATAGCTCTGGGCAGACTTGTCACCTCTTTAAAAGTGATGAAATGCTTGCGTCTTTGATTTGAGAAGGTGGTTCTGCCATGTAAGTACAGGGATATAGTTAAGCATGGAATTTGAGGACAATACGTTTAATTTGCAACCGGAACACAGGGATGTATTCACCATGTAGTGGGAGCACAGGGACGCCTTTTAACACACAATAATGAGGACAGGGATACAGTGAACTATACAATAGGAGCAGAGGGACACAATTAAGCATGCAGTGTGAATGCAGGGACTGGCTTACAGGTAAAAACAGAAGCATAGGGCACAGCTAAGCACACAGAAAAGCACAGGTTTGTTAGCAGGCAGCTCTGTCAGCATCATTTTCATTGGAGTTGAGAGACTGCAGCTTGGATAAATGTAGGTGTTATTGCACAGTTATTATTTGTCCCTGTCACAGTGCCTGCACCCGAAATTGTTTCGGCAGGTGTTTCTGGATCATGTGGTGACAGTTTGGTATAGCAGCATTTTGAAAGAAAAGATAAACCCTTTTTTGCTATCTGAGCAGTCCACCTTTAGGCTGTTTAGTATAGTTAATGTCAAACGTCAGCGTGTGCATAGATCAGGTTAGATCTTTTTTTTTTTTATTGTTAATTTTAGGCTGCTCTGTGTGAATGTGTGTCTGTGCACATTTATGTATACGCGCGCGTGTGTGTGTATATATATAGACACACACACACACATATGTCTATATATGTGTGTGTGTGTGTGTGTGTATGTGCATATATATATATATATATATATGTGTGTGTGTGTGTGTGTTTGTATGTAAACACGTACACATTCACACGTGGGTGATGATGATGATGTATGTAATGTCTGTAATATAGTGTTTGATTATCTGTAGGAGCTGCTTTTGCAACAGAACCTGTCATTGGGTTTGTGTGTAATCCACAGCCTAAAATGAGGATCAGCATCTGTCTTCCAAACTGTTTTAATTGATGCGACATGTCATTGTTCTCAAAGTTTGACTGTCAAAACTTTTGATATATTTGTATTTTTCTACAATACATCTTCCACACATCACATACAGCCTGTTTGCTTTTCATTAGAGTGACAGATTATTACTGCAAACTTCTGTTCATTTTTAAAGAACTGTTACAGAAGAAGTTGCATGAAGCAGAATTAAAATGAAATGCTGTTTATTGCTGAGCACTTTTAATGGGGAAAGGGAGTGAGTATGTTTTCAGCATGAAACTTTGGACTTAATGACCCTTGCTTAGTGACTTATATGTGAACAATCAGGAGGATTTTGTCAGTTTTAATCTTCCACAAGAGAAAAAAAAAACAATGTCTCATGCACAATTTTTAACCTGTTGCTTCCAAATGGAAGGTCTGCCTTGAAATGCAGTAGAGTAGGATATTTATTGCGATCTAATTAAGTCAAGCTCTGGGGAATTGCTGTATATTAATATTTGTTTACAGTACCTTACACTGTTACTTTCTCAGATTTTTGCAAAGCCTGAGGCTAATGAGGGTTAGGACGTGGTCCTATTGAGACAGATATCTGTTCCTGGATTTGAAGAATGTGGTTATGGGTAATAAATTATATAATCCCACATGAAATATTTGGATATGATTTTTGAAAAGTTTTTGTCTTATCCAAAACTTGAGTCCATATGTTTAGGTATAAATAAGTTTTAGTGGAAATATTGTATTTACTTACAACCAATTCCTGACAATAGTCAGAATTGCCTTTTGGTCATAGGGCAGAATTTTCTGGATGCTGCTGGGTAAAATAGGTGGAGACAAAGCTAAGGTGCTCTATCTGAAACAACTCCTTTTGTACTGCTGATTATATCGGTTTGCAGAAATCCTTCAGGCGTTCCAAATATGCCTCATTAAAGACCTGAAAAAGCTATTATCACCTTTGTAGGAAAGGCCTTCTCTTTGCTCAACATAATTGGCCTTGCATTTTATATGAGATCCCTTTTGGATTTTCATCATTGCTGTTCATGTTGAACAAATTAACATTAACATGAAATAGGCCACGAATGCACCGAGTTGCCAATCTACCAGTGGCATTGGAGTGTGCCTCTGATTTCCAGAGCTGGGCTGACATGCTTCTGTCATATTGGCTTTTACATAATCCTTAAGTGAAGGAGCAGTGTGCAGTTCCTCACTGTCACACCAGTTCATGTCCATCAAATATTGGTCTCCACGGAGTCCTTGATAAACAGTGTGGTGTAGGTCATCTTTAAAAAAAAAACACTGCCAGCATGTATGGAATTGGCATATTTAACGTGAATTCACAAAAGCTTACATCCCCTTCTATGGTTTTGAAAACCTAAAGAAAACCGATTAAGCTGTTTTAGTCCTGTGTTATGATACAGTGTAGGACCTTAGTAATTAATTCTATAATTATAGATGCTGTGGAAGTCAATGGACGTGATGAGGATTTCTGGAGTTGATTATGGCCTAAAGAGTCACACTTGACAATGTTTGAGGCTCTTTGTGTGCTGTTGCCATTTTTCAGCTGGAAAAACAGACGTAGCTTGGTTATGAATGCTTAATATCTGAGCAGATAAGAGTGAGCCGACCCCTGGGTTACAGTGAAGTGGGCATCGGTACATAATGGAAGGTGAGCTCAGAAATGAGAGCTGTGAAGGAGAATTGCAGTGAGGCTTCACAGCTGAAGCCAGGCTTCAAGCAAGCAAATAATCTGCCTTTTATTGATTCCACACGAGTTTCTGTTTAATAGTTGTATAACTCTGTAGACAGATTTTATCTACAGAACAGCTTGTGAAGTGATAAGCATGAACTATGAATTGCATAGTTATATTTTCCTTTTATGGAATTGGCATGAAGCTGTTGGCATCACATATGAGTAACTTTGGACTATTTCGTAGCCGCCTGTGTGATACGGCCGACCCTCCCTTTCACAGCCCGGCACAGACACAGACGCTCGCCGTTCTGAAAGCAGTTTGAAGTTTATATTTATTTAAGTCCAGGAAAAAGCATGTTAACATTGTTGGAGCTACTTTTCTGAGATTAGAAATCTGTATTTGCTTTAATTGAATTTTATGCTCAGCTTATCTTTGCATGGTGGATGATGTGACCCCTCTCACATTCTGCACACTAATCTTATCTATGTAACTGCTGTGCCTTTTCTGAGGAACAAGATTTACTGCATTTTCTTTCAGTGTGAATTATTCAAAGAACCTCCACACCTGTTACAGGCAACAGATGAGTTTTTACGCGGAATCAAAATCGGCATTATCTGTAGTCAGGTGAGGGAAAGATTGGACTGAAAATGATAATAGCAGTGACCTGGGATCCCGGAATGGCCATGGTAAAGGAAATGCATGCTGAAGTGCTGTTGTTCACCCTCGTTTGCACATGCAGAACATGAGATTACAGTTCAATTAAATAAAGTAAAACATAATAGGGTTTGGCAATAACCATACTTAAATAGTATTCAAATTACTTATCTGTTTATTATTATGTGACTAATCTGAGATCAATGTAACGGCTGAAACGCTTTTTTTTTTTTTTTTTTTGCAATTCTTTGTTTCCATGGTGACAGCTTCTGTTAAACTCAATGGCAGGTTCAAAAGAGGTGGACGTGCAGAGGAATATAAAATGACAAGAGTGGCCATTGTGCCCCCACCCCGCGTCTCCTCCTTAGTCCATGTGGCATGTGCAGGTACAGTCAGCACACACAAATGGAGCTATCTCAGTGTCAGCTGGCCTGATGGTCCCGACAAGGACGGTGCTGCCACCACACCTGTGCAAAAGGCACAGCAGATGAGAGATGGCTGCGGCTGACAGCAGATCCCTCTGCGACAGGTTTTAATCAGATCTCCGCTAATGTCTCCCACCCCCCCATGCCCTGCCATCCTGCTTCCTGGCACCATGTCCAAGTGTCAAGGGAAGGCAGCTAGCCAGCTCATGGCTTTTGGTGTTTATGCTAAAATTTGCTATAGGCTCAGCTGCAAATTAGCAGGATGTGTTGTATATGTTTTACGGAAGGACAAATTAATAAATAACCTGGCTTAAATATCAATAGTAAATAATTCATGTAAACAAGTTCAGTTTACCATTAATGTGTGCATTTCTTTAAGAATATGGTTTCAATGGTCCCAGTAATAACTTTCCGTAAAATCTAAAGTGAGTTGTGTTTGTTCATGTCAGAGGTTAGCTGTTGCTTTATATTCAAACTTGTTCTGTATGTATGTCGCTATGCTGAAACCAGATATTTGTCCAGGGCGCATATTCCTCAGTGCCAAATTTAGTGCCACAATACATGATATGAGCTGTGCACTCTAGGTACTTTCATTATCAAGTTATTGTGATTAGTGTTTATTAAACCTCATTCCCAAATTAAATATCTGTGTGCACAGGGAGGAGGTCTAATGGACCTTAGTTTCTAGAACATGTATGTAAGTGGAGCTGTATAAATAAGCGTTGGTAGTGGGAGAGTATAGAGCTGAATTACCATACAATACCCACAGGAATCTCAAACTATTTCCTTAAGCAGCAATATTTGCGTTAGTAATAACAGCTTCCCATTTGTGAGTAAGAAATGATTGTTGTGTGTTCATCATTAGAGGCAAACAAACAAAGAGGCGAGAGGCCCACAGCTGTACTGGGAACCATTAAGCGGTATAAGTCCCGGGCTTCTCAGAATAGCTCTATCAGAAGCTGCCAGGTCATGAAAAGTAAACTGAGGTCATGAAAGTTTTTGTGTGCAAAAAAATTGCTGTTTTTTTTTTTTAAATTATCATTGTTCTTTCAGTGCCAGTTAAAAAAAAGATTTTGTTTGCTGAAGCAGACATATTACTGTACGTAAATTTCAAGGGCAGTTCTCCCCCCCCCCCAGGCAAGTTATAGAAAAAGTTAAAGGTGCCGCAACCTTATACTTGTCTTCCGACATTTTGATGTTGCTCAGAATAGAATTTCAATGAGAAGATTGTGGGGAAAAATCCAGATTAGTGCCATAGGCCTGTAGTCCAGACCCCCTTTTACACGTGCATTTTATCTGCTGCTGCTGTTTGGTTGTATCTTTCATGATCTCACAATACACCATGAAGATTGGTTTTCGAATTAATATTGGGGATATATGACATCAAATTGTATAACTTAGTGCAGCTCAGCAGCGACAGGCTGTTCTTAGTGAACTCTCATGACTGAAAACCTAGTTCTTAAGTCTTTATTTGAGCATATAAGAACGTGTGAGGAAGCCCACAAGCAGGAAAAGCAGCATTCTTCACCAGAACTCCTTTAAAGGCTAATTGCTTGACTTTTGTGTTTAAAATGGGAGATGATGAGCACTGAAAATAGATCATGGAGAGAGGCCTCTCTCTGATCTTTTCCTGGAAGTATGGGAATGGGAAAAATGGGGGGGAAAACCCAAGTCGAACACACTGTTTTATGTGCAAATGAAATGGAACACTTTGTCAGCCAGTATAGGCTCTCTGGCTTCACTCCTGTCATTTAACCATCACTTATTGCTAATCCTGTCCTAATTTCTTGGCCCAAAAAAATGATTTATGAGGGAGAAAAACAACTGACATTCTTTTTTATAGCATAATAGCAGCATTGTGATGGTGTCGCTGTAGTAAACCAAAGCATCTATGTGTTAAATCTAGCACTTTTCTAAATTGTTTTGGAGTCATTTATTGTTTGTTATAGATCTTACATAGGTGTGCATTTAGTATCTTAGAATGTACTCAAATAATTATAATTATTGACTTGTTATATCCCTCCTTTTTCACAGAAAGTGTCTAAGGAGTGTCTACACATTCAAGAATGTCTGTAGGCAATTTAAGAATTTTCACCAAGTAATGTTTGTTTACACTTTTCTGTAAACTTATATTTGCATATAGAAATGGGAACATCAAAGACCTTAAGCCTTGTTTCTCAGAAATTCCTCAGTAGCTAATATGTCCTATTTATTAGGGAGTGAACAATGAAAGAATGGTGTGCTTATATAAAGATCAGGCATTGCTTATAGGTCTCAGTATACACTGCAAAGCTTTGAGCATAAAGTGAGAACAGATGGAGTGAGGGAGACTGACAGCCTCTCTCTGACTGATGAAACTGCAGCTGATTTATGACAAATGTCAGTAACAGCAGAAATGGTGCAATTTTTCCCGTCAGATGAAAACTCTAGGTAGGCTAGATTCATCTTCAATCACATCTCATCTGCGTAAGATATTGGCAGGCTGTTGTGATGCACTTGATGGCTTAATCGGTCTATAGCTCCAAGTATAAGTATATGGACTGTAGCTCCAAGGCTAGTGCATCAGCACATGCAAGTGGCACAAATAAGTCACAGGACACTTAAAGGCACTGGCCTGTTTTACGCACAGCAGGAGGCAGGGTGGGATTTGGTCACAGGAAGGTGAGGATTTTGTATAATAAAGGTAAAAATACTGCACTAAGGTTTTAAAATTAAATGCATTTTTATCAAGCCTATACACATATAGATAACACAAGAGTGAGGTCAAGGGTTTGAAAGTGATCCAGTTAGGTTTGTGAAGAGATTCGATACACATCACGATGCAGCGCAAGGCCAGTAACTAGTTTTTGGGACGCAAAACCTCCCTGGATGATTTATCGCCATGCCGTTCTGCAGTGAAAATGCAGTACAAGCATCCGAGAGCTGAATGCTACACACTTTTTTGCACTATTACAAGTTTTATGTCTGTTGTGGTATTTTAACAAAGGCAGTTTAAGAATAAAATTTCATATAAATATTGATATAAATATTAAATACGTATCATTTGAATTACACAATAACAGAATATATAACAAATGTCAGCATCTCTCCAAAATTTTATTTACATCAATCATTATATACGGGTCAGCCTTGGCCAAACAAGCAAACCTTAGAAAGCATTTCCTGGAACCAAGCAGGTCTAATAATGACTGAGTCAGAAATAGTCTCAAGTCACGGAGGCCACTGATGCTCTGGCCTATAGCGAACAGAAGTTTTTCAGAGACCGCATAAGCACACCATAATTAAAATGTTGTAGCCAGATAGGCCTTTAAGTATTGTTTTGGTTAGTTTGCAAGTAGGTTTTATTCCATTTTATTTTATCTGAGAAAATTTAAGCCTGAAGCGGAAAGAGATTGTGTTTACGTGTTAGAATGTGTAATATTTATTTATTTATGATGTGTGAGTCTATCAACAAGACTTATTTTACTTGAAGTAGCCCAATTTTCAATGAAAAATCTTATAAATCTGCATTCTTTAGATGCCCTGCCTGTCTGTTGTTTTTAAGCTCAGTTATAAATACAGATATTTAACTGGAATTTCTCTCATTTGACTGGGACATTGAAATCGTCCTGGCCATATTGATCAGCACCAAACTTTTTTACATGGAAATACTGGTTGGAAATGATACATACATATAAAATATACCTGCATTGCCAAACATAGTTTTCAGTACAGCCGCTCTATAGGTTACGATGGGGATGCATTCTGATAAACCTATCATAAGTCAAAAACATTGTGAGGCGAAAATGCATTTTAATACAGTACACCTAATCTAACAAACATTAAAGCATAGCTTAACCTACCTTAATCATTCTTAGAACACCTGCATTAGCATACAGTTGAGCAAAATTATTACCCCAAAGCCTATTCTGCAATAAAGAGTTGAATGTCTTGTGTAATTTACTGAATAAATATACGATAGGAATACCAATCGTAAATTCAAAATATTGTAACACGGTCCATTGTGACCTAGGGATCCACTGTATAGGGAATTCTGCAGCATGCTCAGTCCGTTTTAATGTGTCATGTGTGTTTATTGGATGTGGGAGAGGGGTACGTGGGTGTGGGAGAGAGGTATGTGTGACAGAGAAATATCTACACCCTGACACTGTACTAGATAACCAGTTGGAAGGTGCACAGTATTCATTTTAAGGTTTGTGACTGAAAACATAGAAGCATTCTGAGGTAAATGAATCCAAAAAGTAGAATGAGTATCAATATTTGTATCACTATGCTTTATTTTAAAAATTATATACAACAGAATTTCTGTGGCATGTTTGATTTGTTGGTGCCTGAAGAACAACCAATCAGATCTCACTAAATCAGACATGCTCCCTCAGGCTTGTTAAACACTGCTGGGGATTGGTGTTCACTTCAGTGGTATGTTGAACAGTAATGTCAGTAAGCAAAGCAAGATCTGTGCACTTTTGAATGTGTCATCCTGTAGGATCTCAGAACATTAGGAAACAAGTGACGCAAGGTTTCCTTAAGGAGCATTTTTTACAACTTCTGTCAGGAGTACCCCTTACAGTATTTGGAGATTATGTGTGCTGAAATTTGAATAAACGCTTTTTGTGTGTGCTCGATGTCCCACCAGCAAACTGGATAAGGAACGCAGTCAGTGCTATAACCCTTGTCTGCTGGGGCTTCGTGACAGCTTTCCTCTTTCAAGTCTCCTCACTCTGAAATGGCAGTTGTCGTTTTGTCTGTAGGCTTTTTAGCACATGTTCAGTTATGATTTAACAGGAGAGATTCCTTTTACATCAGCTGGGATTCCTTTTTCCTCATGTCTTTTAACATTTTTTGACAAATGGTAAATCAATACCATGAAAACAATGCATTCCACTGCGGATAAATATTAAAGCATCTGTTAAAACAATGAAAATATTAAAGATATTTAATTAAAGAATTAAGAATTACAGCTGTCAAAAGATACTCCTGGAGTACAATTAGTGAGTTTATCTACTAGGTTTCTTGGACCTCTACGACCGACATTAATTCATACCCTAATTTCCAGCTAAACAAGTGACACTGCTGAGGAATTATGGTCCCTTATTATGATGTCATGAAATATGACTTAATTGCTTTGACTCCCTGCATGTATAAAAGATGTGGAAAAACATTGACTTTTCTGTGCTCTGGTTCCCACTCCCTATGATGGGTTTGCAAATTCCACCTGCACAGTTGTATTCCTTCACTCAGCCTTATGCAATCAAAGCACGAGTTTGTGTGTCCAGGGCATGAGAAGCTGCTGCACCCGGGAGGTGGTGTTCAGTCCCTGTCATTTTGGCTGAGCTTGTATTTTGAAAAACTGCAGGGGTGCACGATTTATCAATTTCAAATCGATATCTCAATTTAAAGCAACGCAATTAGCAAGTCACAAAGGCTGCAATTCAGGATATGCATTATACTGGCCCAGAGTTCAAAATTGTCAGCATAGTTTTATAAATTCATGCTGTCGTCCTTGTGTGAAAGTCATTCTCACCAAACGAGAACTGCCGTGCGTCTCACCTGCCAGTCAAGCTCACCAATCAGAAGTGACCAAGGTGACTGCGTATACACCCACAAACAACAAAGGCGTGAAACCCAGGGAAAAAATTTACATTCATGGTGCGAAAAAATGTTGATTCCTCTGCTGAGCTGAATTGCCTATCTATTTCATGGTCAGAGATTGTTTACACAAAGGTTTTATAATTAGGTCCAAGCAGCCTTAGTTGCAGGATGCCTATTGTTTTTTTTTTTTTCTTTCTTGAAGAGTTTTAGCGTTATTACTTTATTTAACACAGTCGCAGCTTTTGTGATATGTATGTTTGACTGTTCTCCACTAATTAAAAAAAAAAGTAATAAATGCATGTTGGAAGCAATTCATATTTTATGTTTTAATCCTTGCATTTGAATATAGACCAGTTCATATTTTAATGGTATCTCATATGGTAATGCTGTTTCATATGTTTTAAATAAGTTACATCTTTAATACTGAACTGAAGCTTGACCATAAAAAAAAGAATCACAAATCAAATTGCAGTCGAAATATCTGTCAGAAAAATTGTGATTAGATATTTTCCCTAAATCATTCAGCCCTACTGCAAAGTGTAGGACACTTTGAAAATGTACACCTTATCTCTGTTGTGTGTGGGTTGTGTCCAACCATCAAGTGGCTAATCACAGGTGTAATGTGCCCTTTCTAAGCTTTCAGAGCATTGTACTTAAGTGGCATCCCAGCTGGTCAGGTAATGAGTTCTGTTTGCTCATTTACCAAGCATATACAGGGTGCTTGGTTATCAGAGGGAGCGATGTAGGTGGTGTTCAGTCCCTCTCCCTGCCTCTCACTCCTCACCATAATGACTGGTAATGGAGGAACACATTGACCTGAGTAAAGGAACTGCCACCTGCTGGCCATTGTTCAAGGCTGAGATCAGGCATCTAATGCTAAATGCTGGGTATTTAAGCTGGATTCTTTCCTAACTTTTGTTCTTTGTATTAATGGTTTTTAACAGGTATGAAGAACAGCATTACTCAACTCTAAAATCCAAGAGTCTATCCACAGGCAGCCATTAGTTCTTTTTTTATGTGAGTTTCTCAACTTCTGTGCTCAGCAAATTAGAGTCAGTACTACTCCGAGACTAGCGCTCTATCTATCTGCTTTGCCTTGGCCGCCTTCAAGGCTGTAAGATTAATGGATCCTGTGTGTGATCACAGGGAATGCTGTTATTTCATACCTGAAACCAGCTCCGATTCCAATATACCATCAGCAAAATTTTGCACCTTTCACCCATGGTGACAAATGGCGTTTCTGTGCTGGTGAAGGCACTAAAGGACTAAACGCGGTTTTCCATGGACGGTTTACTGCGAGACAGCTGATCTCTTTGCAGTTTACCCTGAGTAGTTGGGGGCGTGTACATAAAGCATGGATTATTCTGCTCTCATACTCGCCCCACAAATGGAGAATAATAATGTGCATATTAAAGGAGATTAATTGCTGATGATTTTCTCAATTGCTCTATTTCCATCCATGCTGCAGCAATTTAAGACACTGTAAGATTGTACTCCTCTTTTATTTTGCGGGTGTCTAGAGCACTGGCACGGACCCATTTTCTACAGCATTTTTGAATGGTTTGCATGTTACTAAAGCAAAATTACAAACCATGGAATATATTAGCTGGTGAGATAAATGGTGCTGCAATTTCTCTTTGGGGAAAATGTGAAATTTGTCTTTTTTGTGTCTGTACATGGCCGTAAATTGGTTAGAATATGGATGAAGATTATTGGGGCCATAGAGAGCAGTTCTGTTTGATTTCCAGTTAAAGTGCTCAGCATTAACACTTGCCCTCTGGTCCAGGGCTGTCTCTGAGACTATTGGGCCAGCTAATCACACCCTCTAATGGCCCGCTGGGGCCAGTGCTTCTAGAGTAACTATTTCCCCCTCCATTGGCTGTGGTTGATACTCTGTCTGTGTGCCAGTTGTCAACTTCACTTAGCCAGCTATTAATTAAAATACTGTACTCCGGTTACTTCTACCTCATGATCACCTCTTAGGGTAACACTACTCCAGTACTGGCGATGCTTCTGCCTGACAACCTGGATGAATTTTGAAATCTTTTGTCAAACTTATTTAGTTTCAGTCTTCTGAAAATAGGCCCATTCTCTGGAACGTGCAGGTACCCTCCTGTGCTGCTGTTAGGTGTGCTTTTCGGGATCTGAGACTGTGTAGGTATGACCATTGAGAGCTGGGAGGGGTCCTGACCCGAGACCTCAAGAACAGTGATGATACCTGGGACTTTTTCTGCAGTTTGGTAGTGAGGCCAGCCTGCTGTTGCCCGTCTCACACCGTCTTCAGATTTCGCCCTGACCAGCAGCAATCTGTCATCTGCAGTGATCTTCACTTCTGACAAGTCTGAGCACTGTTGTGGAAAAGCCTGGCCAGAACCACATGACAAGGAGTTCAGATCAGATGAGAGCTTTCTTTCTTATAGGAAAAGGCAAACAATGGGATAATAATACTTAACACTGCATACTTTGGTCTATGAAGGATCACGGACAGGGGCAGGGGTAATTGTCTAAATAAAAGCTAACAGCTACGGACAATGGGAGTGAGGAACAGATGGAACGAGCCATGCCTATTATATTACTGCTATTATTATTTTCCATCAAAGTTTATCAGTATTGTACGTGCCAGCAATTTGACTGTTTGGACTACTAGGTTTAAAAAATACAGATGGTCAGTGACAAATGTGCCTTCCTAACAAGTCTTTAATGCACTTTACATGATATTGTTCTCGTGGCAAGAATAAGGATCTGAGTGACTTTGACAAGGGCCAGATTGTGATGGCCCGAAGACTGGGTGAGAATCTCCAAAACGGCAGATTTTGTGGAATGTTCCCAGCATGCAGTGGTCAGTACCTAGAAAAAGGAAGGTCAACCAGTGAACCAGCGATGGGGTCATAGGCGCCCAAGGCTCAGTGATGCGTGTGGGGAGAGAAAGCTAGCACAGGAGGGAAGGATTAAGTGTCAGGCAAGCTTTTGATTTATGACAACATCTTAGACATTTTTAAAACCGTCTAAACTCAGATATTAAGGTTAGCCCTTGCTTACAGACTAAGTGGGAAACAAACCTTATAGTTCAGCACTTAACTTAGGGTTTTAAACCTTAACCTACTTCTGCTACCTTGCCATTGTGACACCTGCATACAAAATGGCTGCTATTACTAAAAGTGTTTAGATAAGTCATTGTGTTGCATACTTGCATAAGACAGTAAATATTCATAAACTCATTTGACATTATTTGACAAATTTATATAGCTGGTTGAATGAACAAGCATTTGTATATATCAGTCTAAGCATAAAATCTGTTTTATCAGTTTTAAAATCATTGAGCTAAAATAGTTTTCAGTTACTGCAGTACTTCTATGCAGCTGTAAAGTGCTCTCTCAATTGTCTTCAGAGCAGCCGGAATTTGTCAGGGTATGGTCTCAACAGTGAGGACACTCTGCCACATGGACATTGGCCCATGCTGACTCCTGTACTTCCCACAGTCATTGCAAATTAGGTGGTGGTGAACCTCTGCCCTGAGCAGCTCCGGCACCTCCACCCTGCCTCGGAAGTATTCGCTGGACAGGCCACAGCAGTAAGCTGAATTAACAAGTCCAGATTCCAGAAGCAGGTCTGCGCAATCGAGGCCTTGGGACACGGAGTCTTATCCTGCTGAGGGAAAGGCCTGGCAGTGATGTTCAGATATCCTGTTGTGTGTTGATTGTATTGAGAAACCCTGTTTGTGCCATGAAAACACTCCACACAATCATGCCACTATCACCATCAGCCCACATTGCTGACACCCAGCAGGATGGATCAGCAGAATCGTGCTGTTTTCATCATATCCCAGTCTTCCTAGCAGCATGAAACAGCTGGAATCAGGATTCATCATTATGTTCATCATCCGACATTGCTTTTTGCACTCCCAGTCCCCTAGTATGTGTCCTTTAGGTCATTGCAATCACACTATCTTGTATTTTTCTTGACAGGTGGAGAATTGTTAGGTCATCAGTTTGTATAGCACATCCATGACAGGGCATGATGAGCTGTGCGTTACGTGTCTTTCAGCGTGAGTCTTGTCTGCTGTTATTCAGCCGACTGAAGCCGCTCGATAAGCTGTCAGAAGCATCACTCTCTGCCATCAGCATGCTGCATCGGACTGAAAGGCTGCTTTTGTCCAGATTTTTTATTTTTTTTTGCTGCATGCAGAATCAGACTGGTTTTGAACTGGTTATCCTGGGGTCTTGTGGTAACTACATTCAAAGTCGCGGTGGACTTTTCTCGGGGCCATTCTCCCTCTAAAATGCAAACACACAAGTTCTCCATGCAAAAGCTGCCTACCTGCTTTGGTTATAACGGTCTGAACATGCATTGTCACTGAGAGACAGCCTGGGAAACAGGAGGCGTATATAGAGGAGTAGCTGTTACCTATGCATTTTACCCAGATTTATTATAAGTTTGTAATATTACAAGAAGTATGGCAACTTTGCTGAAGTTTGTAATGGGGATTGTTTCTCCCCCAAGACTGCTGATAAAAGTGAATTCCAAATGATAATAGTTGTTTTGCTGGATAAGAAAGAAGCAAGCTGTGATATTTAGTGTATGGCATCCATATCAGGATGTGTTACAGTCATTCTCCCTGGGTTGTGCTGAGAATGTAAACAGCACAACCTCATTGCTCACTTTGTAACTGAAGAGCTATTAGGCCATAATTAGTCACTTGGAACCACATGGATTGGGAACAGAGAAATACTTTTCTTTTTCATTCCAAGTTATCAGGGAAATTGGGATGTGTGCTGATTTATCACAGGATGTTATCAAGGGGCATATTTCCTTTAAGAAAGTTGTGTTTTACTGTTTCTGAAGATCATTGAACATTTCTCTTATCAAGTGTAATTATAACAAAACAAGACATTGATTATGTGGGCACGCCATCTTTTTGCAAGATTGCCAGGCCAACGGGCTGGCAGTAATCCAGCAGGGGGCAAGGAACACTGGGGCGTCTGTCCTCCTTATGCACAGAGCTCTGTGTGCTTTACATTCCTCAGTCCTCCGTTGCCAAATTCCCGTCCCTTATTATCTGCCACAGTATGCAGTCATTTTCATTCTTTCCCTCTCAGTATGTTCTTCCATGACCGTTCAAGCTGTCATTCGACTCATATTTACACAGGGAGACTTTGTGATCCGTTGCATTTTGTTCGATTTAGCATTATTACGGGTAAGCCTGGATGCCAGCCATTAAGGATCCCATCCAATGTGTGTTCTCCTAGGTTGGTTTGTCCCTGAACTGTTGAAACTTAAACACCTAAATGCTGGGATTCCTCCATGGGGGAGCGCAGGTAGTTAATACCGTTTTGGATAGTGTCAGCGTAAGAAGGATGCAGCACACACAGAGCCTTTATAATTTTCTGCTGGGACTTCATATCCAGGGTGGAGTGGGTGGAAGATTTGGTGCAAGGGGTATTTTTTTCCAATTAACTTTGTAAACTCAATAAACTTGAAAGTGAAGCGCAGATCGTGCACAGTCAAGCATTTTTACATTTCCCATCGTATCCCGATACAGCAAGCAAAGTCCTTCTGCGGTCTCATGCTGCCACCATTTTGCCGTTACAAGGTTTTCAGAGGGGCAAGCAATTTATCACGAGGCAGATGACAAATAAAAGAAGGAAAGGGGCTTTTTTTTTAAGGGTTAAAGTAATGTATAATGGAGAGGGTATCGCTGAAATGGTCTCTCTAATAATTGTCATACATAGAGCTTGTTGTGGAGTGGTGTTTAACCCAAGTCGATTAACATTAACATGGGATAATCAGTTTAAATGTGCATAGTATATAAATGTTCCCCTTAATCATTGCTGTTTATGGTAAATGTTAATTAACAATTCAGTAACTTGTGTGTCATTTAATTGCAAGTGCATCAGTTCCAGAGATGTCATGTTTCTTTTAATTTCTTGTCACTGTTCTGTTTAATCTCAGGTTTCCAGTTAATGTTTAGATGCCTTATCAAATTGAGTCTGTGTACGTAATGCATAATATTTCTGCATAATTATATGTCAGGATGTTTCCAATGTTGAGTGTCTCTTCATTAACTTATCCTTTGTCTGTCATGAATAGTTTTGCCCCTCCCCTTTTGTATCTCCTGAGCTTCACTCCTCAGGCTTGTATCTGCCTGCCCACGTTTCACAGCTTAGCGTGCACCTGAAGGGAGTGCTGTCGCTCCTTCAAGAACCCGCCTGATTTATAGGCAGATCGTTATTAATGGCAGTTCTGCCATAATATTTTACTGCTTACAGGACTATCATACATTTGTGGTAGTTTTCCAGGATGGTCCATTTACCTTTCTTACAATATTGCTGCTGTAATGGTACATGTTAGATCCTATTACATGCTCATTCTGCTCCCCACAGATAAATCAAATAGCATGTGACTGTTTTAATGGCCCCGTATTTCAAGAAGCTTTCATTCTTTTTCTTTGAAATAAGGGAATCAAAGGTAGGTGATATGAATGGGGTGAAAGAAATCCATGTCAGGTAGACAGTGAGCTGCTCTTCTCTTATGAGGAATGATGCTCAGCCTGGGACATGGCTGCATGCGCGGCCGACTACTTTAAGGGTATAGCCATGTTACCTAGTTGCTTGACAACAGAGTCATTCATTTACTATTATTAATTTTATTGCATCAACATTTAAAATGAATATGCACTTAATATGATGTCTGTCCATTCATCCGTCCGTGCTTGCGCGTTTGTTTTAGAGTGTGTTGGTGATGTACTGACATCCTGTCCAGCCATGACCAGGATAAGCATGATGGCTTGATGGATTGATTAAAAAATAAATCGTTTTTTAACTGGCTGATATCTAATCAGCATCACAAACTTTATATAAGTTTTATATTGTAATTTGCATCATAATGTCAAATGTTGTATAGGAGATGATAGATTTGACATAATGCCCCTCATGTGTTGATCACCTTTCATTCTTTGCATGCTTGCATTGGTGATGAGACAAGGATCGTTTGTGGCAAAAGCACCGGCCATATTCTCTCACGGTTCAGGGAGAAATGAGTAAACGTCTCCTGTGAGCTGCTAAGCAGATTGCCCTCAGAAAGCAAGAAAGAAAGGCAAAGAAATCTGAGGTTGATTGCTGAATATTCCTCATTTTTTCCGAGGGAGTGAAAAAGGAAGAAAGACAAGTGTAACAAGTGTAGTGTATGTCTTTTCTTTACTTTATTGGCAGTGGAATTAGGTGTATGATGAAATCTTTCATATTACTCGTATTACTTGACTAGATTTGGTTTAATTCACCATGGTAGGTAGGGCCCCCCAAATGTATCTTTGCCTCGGACCTCTGGAAAGGTAGAGCCATTATTGTCGAAAGGGTCAAAGTCATCTTTCTTTGCTTATCATCTCTGTTGTGTAAAGTATTACTCTATTGTGTAAAGTATTTACTATATTATACCATCAAAGAATAAAATCCATTTAGTAATTATGTAGTCACATTTGAAATGTGCGATAAAGCTAATCTTTCGTATAATACCATGTTATTCAAGTGTTTTTTGTGTATAGCATATAGGAGCATATAGTTTGAATGGGATATTCATGAGGTAATAGTAGTAAATAATGTTGCTCAAAATGAGAAGCTGACTATGACTGTGGTTTATTCTGGTTTCTCTGTGGCTGTTTACTTGAGGTGACATACTGTCGAGCTTTCTCCAGTGTCCTTCATGTGATAATAGTGAATAAACAGTACATATGTTTCAAGTATTATAAACTTTTTAAGATGGAAAAAAGGTGAAGAGTACTACACTTCTTTGTACTACACTTCTTTGTACTACACTTCTTTGTAGTACTCTTCACCTTTTTTCTAGCCTTTTATATAAACTGGCTGCCCGGGAAGAATGGAGAGGAATATGCATCCTTGCAGTCATACTTTAATGATGCATACAAGGTGGGAACTGTCAGAGGAAAGCCAAGGTGCCCGCCCCCCCCCCCCCCCACATGGCACAGCTGTCCTTTCACAGTGATCACTAACTCTCAGAGTAAACTTAATTACTCTGGCAGCGTCACCAGCAGGAGGGGATCTGCCAGCTTGTTTGTCTTTTATATCCTCATTTTATTTTGTGCAAATATACAGAGGGAGGTCGGTAATTGGGAAGGCTGGAAATTTTCGGCAAGTATTTAAACATCACAGTTTATAACATAGCATCTGATATTAAGCATGATGTTGAAATGCTTGTATTCCCAAATGCTCTGCCCTTCTGGAAGCACTACGTAGGTTTTTAGTTTGGCAACTTTCGTTTATTGTTTATAATGAAGAAATTATTTTTTCAAAAGGAACCACCAGTGCATTAAAATCTTTTTCCACCACAATAAATTGTGTTGCTTTCTTCTGCTCTGGGAGAATAATTGTATTTGCAATGGGCACACCTTTGCATGATGAAAATGGTTTTCATCCCAGATATCCCCTGTACCGCAGACATTATATGTATACATTTTTTTTTATTATTTGGACAGTGGAATGTGCCTAGATGTAACCTTTCAGGTACAGAAGATCCTCAGAATGTATAAGAAGGAAAAAGCCCTCTTTCTAATGCAGATGTGTGCAAGCTTTCACCTTCAGCTGGGCTCCCGCCCAAATTAAGTGTACCTGCTCCCTGCTGGAGCCGAGCCCTGACTGTACCTCTGCCCACTGGCCCCGGCCTTGATTTTGATTGTACATTTGCAAGTGTCCATGGGAAATATCATAGTGTCAAGATATTTTGAATGGTCAACTATTTAGTTACAGCTGGGCGTTCCACAGTTTTCTCTGCATTTCAATCTGAAACATTAATGTCACCCCTCTCAGATGTGAGAGATGAACGTTCCATGGTTTCTTCAAAATATTACAATCAATACAGGGTCCAAACAAGGCCATGGCCTTTTGAAAGCCGTACAAACTGTAAGCGCTATTCTTCTCGGAAGCAATGCCCAAGATGCTCAGTAAGGGATCTTCGTTTTCTCTCACCCCCTGTTGACTTAGCTATATATTTCCCCTCTGTCATTTGCTTCTGTTTGTATGCTTGTCTTCTAAATCTTGAAGGTGGAATATCAAAGGTGACGATCTAACCATAAGACAGTGGGTCCCTCCAAGTTAAACACGTTCAGCATCTGCTATTGCACTGTGAAGTGCTGAATGTATATATGAGCATGAGAGAGAAGCAGATATGTGTGTGCTGTCTACATGCAAACAGAGGAAATTAATCCATTCCACTAAGGCTCTCTGTACCTCAGTGTGTGAGTTATGAACTGTAAAATATGGGCAGATGAATATGATTCATGAAGAAAGGGCAAATTAAGAATTCGCTTAATGAAGGCAGTGTATTATCATGCAGTAGTTTGGGTCCTTCTGCATACATTCTGTATTCTATTGTACTCTGTCTTATTGAAAGTTTTTAAGTTAGCCAGTAGTGGCACTGGTGGTTTCTGGGTAGTTTTCCTATCACACATTACTCATTAGACAACTGTATCTTTCGTAGAATTTCTACATAACTCAAGCATTTTTCAAGCAAAGCTTACACACACGAGTAGTTTGATTCCCGTGAAAGCTGTATCATGGTAAATGTCTCTAAGCTATACTGTTTGGTGTCCCCTTTCATTTTACTGGTGCAGTGCACTGAAATGTAATTCCTGGTGTTAATAATGGTAAGATTACATGGCTATCTTAATCAGTTTTAAAAGCCATGACACTAGAGGCTTGTATTTATATTCAAATGCAGAATCCATTTGGTCATTTCAGATGTCAGTGTTCCTATAAGACCAGCATGATGGACATTAATACAATTACTTTTTGTTGATAATGACATGGTCAGATAAGTAAGAAAGAGAACAGAAATCTTCATTAAACATGGGGAAAGTTATAAACTCAATTACCTGTCATTGATTATTTTTTTCTTTATTACTTGCTTGTCAAATCAACCTGCACTCTGCCAGTAGTTTGGGAAAATTGTGCTTCTCTGCGGTAAATTGTACTTTGCTCTTGACAAACATATTGTGTGATGTGTGAAATACCTAGTAAAGCAGCACTCAACTTCGCAGAGAAGTATCAAATTACAGACATCCCAATTCCCAAGAACCTCCTTAAAAACGTAAAGATAGGGAGTTATCGAATTACTGTTGTGTTTGCTATCAAATCAATCACTTTTGAGTGCATTCATGTGGCAGATTTCAGGGGTGGCCAGTACCATCATGTTATATATTTTGACCAATTAAGATATCAACAGTCTGTATTGAAATGGGCGTTTTCCCGGCTACATCATACTGAGCCATCTCCACCGCACCCAGGGTGTGGTGCTGCATTTCTCCTGGCTAGTCCTGTCCCTTTCTGATCTCAAGATCAGTAAATCATGCTCCAGTTATTTTGTGGAACATCAGTCTGCTCATATAAAACTGATGATCTGTAAGCAGCATTGGCAGGAAGGGTAGAACCCCCCACACACACTCGCACACAGGCAATAAACAGGTAAGAGCATTAATAATTTGTGGATAATAAAGGTTCTGCTTTATTCTGTACAAACACAGATTTCCAGGTTATCACTACAAGGTTGGAGTAACCAGTCTCACCTTCTTTGTGATCAAAGGCACCAGCAGAGATTGTATGTGCCACAGCTGAACATGAAACCGCTTCTGTAGTGTTTTTTGTTTGTTAGTTTTTCCGTTTTTCTCCATCTGGTGTGGCATGTCCTGCATCCCTTGAAGTGACTTACTTATTTAAATCTTACCCGATGACGTCTTACAGATAATTGTAAGTATTGGTACTATAGTAAGGGGATTTGAGGACTTGCAGTTCACAAGTTAGCTGCCTGTTTTCTACCTAGTAATGCATCCAGTTCATTGTTAGTGAATTCAGCAGATGTCAGCCAACAATGAAATGTAGGCACTGGACACAGTGACTGTTTGGTCCAGTTATTGATTGCCCTGCTTCCACTTGACTGCATTTTTTGTGTGTGCGTGTGTGAGTGAGTGAGTGTGTGGGTGTTGTTTATTTTCTTTATTCTTGATGAGTCTCCACGTGTTGAAGTCTAGCAGTTCAGCTGATAGGAGACTGTCCAGTCTTGGGTTATGTGTTTACGTGGAAATTACTAGGTTTATTTTAACTTGATTTATTACATTTATTCCTGAATGGACTAGTAATTAATACTGTCCTGCGTTTGTAGTTCAGTCATTTGTTTTTTCAGGCCTTTGCAAACATTAGTTCACCTTCCCTAGATGGCGAATGTAGCATTATTTAATATTAAGTGTGTTTTGACTGTCCCTCTTTCATAGTTCCATAGTCCCGTGCCAGCACCTGTCTGCCCCTGCATAGACTGAAATTTCAGCCCATGTACTAACTTAATTCTATCACTTTGTTTTGTTTGACTCCCCTGCCAGCCCCTGGAGGAGGGGCTCCCCCTTTGGGTCTGGTTAGGGTTAGGGCTTCCTCTGCCGGCCCCGGG
>JAODKM010000034.1:23964437-23978736 GCA_026780845.1 Petrocephalus sullivani
GCACTGGACACAGTGACTGTTTGGTCCAGTTATTGATTGCCCTGCTTCCACTTGACTGCATTTTTTGTGTGTGCGTGCGTGCGTGCGTGCGTGAGTTATAGAGAACATGCACGGAAAATATGAATTAATTGGTAATAATGAAATTATGCTCGAGCAGTTGTTCGAATATCAAAGATGACAAAGATGTCTGGAGTGGTTCCTTGTGCTGGGCCTTCTCTAAGATTCTATCCCTCGGTGAAACTTTCAGTGGTGAGGCTTTATCGCTTTCTTCTATGCCGCAGGCTTCGTGGCTGGGCTTCTGTTTTAGTATCCTCTGTAACTTCCCCCGTAGCTTCCTGTCTCTGAGTCTTAGATGTTAGTTTTTATGGTCCACGGTCCATAAATATGGATGAGCCAGAATTTGACACTTGGGCCGACGGCTTGGAACGAGGGACTGGCCATGGGGGCTGTGTTAGTGGCCCTATGGATTTATGACATGCCTTATAGCAACTTTAGAGTTGAAGTTAAACAAATTTAACTTTAAATCCTTCAAATTGACAGTCCATTATCAAATTCACATTCAGACGAATTTTCCCATTAGTTTGATATCAAACTTGACATACCAATCTAGATTCAAACCTGGTACAATCCACATTAATTAATTCGTACCTCAATTTACACTGTGCACACTGATTACTCTCACTAATGCATAGAATCCATCATTATGTGGCACAAAACAAAATATACTATAAAATATACTTTCAGGTATGTATTACTGAAGTTATATCCCAATTAATGTAGCACATCTTAATGGTTGGTTGGTTTGAGAGTTGTTCTTACTCTATTAGAATAACGGTAATAATTAACGTTGGTAAATTATAATTTGTGGTATAGTTGGTTTGTTACAGGGATTTGATACCCAAGTTTAACATGTATTGCTTTGTTCCTTCAATGTGAAGGTAAAGGACAGAGAGAAAAAGGCGCCAGTGGCTAATTTATGGGCCCAGATAAGCTGGCAAGAATGCAGAGTGAAAGTAAGGGTTTTTTCCTAGTTACCCATAGTAAATAACTCTAATACTTAGACTCTAACACTCCCAAATACCTCTATAATACTTAGTTATCTTGCTCTAACTCAGTCCCAATTTCTCTGGGAGAGACATGAGAATGTGGATGGGTAACCGTACCTGTTCACTTTATATATAATTTTCTAGGTGAGGTGAGGATTGCCATAGAATTGGCAATAATAAGTGAGGCACATTTATTAGGGTAATACATAAAGCACTACGATTGTGTAAATATACATTCCTAAATACTGATGCTAAATAAGAGGAAAACACATATACATGACATACTGGAAAACTTAAAACAATTTTTAGGTGATCGTGTGTGTGAAACCCAAGGAAAACGTTACATTCACAGTGCAAAAAAAAACATTGGTTCCATTACTGAGCCGTAAATGAATTAATATGTAATGGTCAGAGATTGTTCACAAATTGGTCCTATTATTATGGTTCCAAGCAGCGTTAGCTGCAAGATCCCTAATGTTTTTATTACTGGAATTTTTATTTTCTTTACTTTTAAGTTAACACAGTCGCGGATTTTGTGATAGTAGCTTTATGTGTCATTGTTCTCTGTAATTTGACCCTTGTGTACATGAAACTTTCCGGAAGCACTTTACTGTTTGCAAACGTGGCACTTAAAATGTAAAAATACAATCACTTTACCATGTTCGCGTTGCTAGAGAATTGTTCTATTAAATGTACATTCTACATAGCTTTTATTAGATTACATTTTGGATTCAGTTAGTATATTTACATTCTTATCTTTGGATTAATGTACAGCGCAGTTCAGATTTCAATGTACGGTTGTGCTCAATTACAGTTTTTTTATACACATATAGTGAATACTGAGCTTTATAAAAATTGCAAATCAAATCGCAATAGCAATATGTGTTACATAAATCGCAATTCGATATATTCTTTAAATTGTTCAGCCCTAGTGTTTATGGAACACTGGTATCCATTTGTAAATTAGTTATTTTCATGTTGATCTGCATAATCTTATGAGAATAGTTGTTAGGCATATCATTTTGATAGAGATCTGATGTGGTGGTGGTTGCTCATAATGATGTAAAGGCAATTGAGGCGAGTGAGGGAAGACGATGAATTTTGTCATTTCTGATGTAGACCTATTATTTCAGCTTTAAAGCCTATTACATTTAAGCTCTTAGGTTTTTCAGAATGACAGTTAATTTACGTTTTTAGGTTCATTTAAGAATTTTAGTTTTTTCAGAATATCTCCTTTTGAAAATTTGTGGAAAGATGTCAATGTGGGCTTGTGTTCACAAATCTTTGGCTATATTGAGGTAATTATATCAAGACTGAAGAACAGAAAATAAAAATGTTCATGCAATGCCTGCCTGTTAATTTTATTCCTCTCTCACTCATTTTGTGTCTTACTAGGCCTATGTAGACCTTGGATGGGACTTACTAAGGAGAAAAAAAATCGCAAAATTTTTATCACAAAAATCACACACACAAAAAAAAGCCCAAATCCTGGGGGACTGTTATTTGGAGTTAATGGTGCATTCCCATTCAGGCTAGGCTGCTAAAGGGGGGGGGGGTACCACGTCATACCAAGCTCCGGGCCATAAAACTTGAGAATGTTGGTCTTCCATTTAGCTCATTATCTGTGTGTCTGTGTCTGTGTCTGTGTGTGATCCTACAATATTTTACGTAAAATTTAATTTCCTGGAAATACAATTCATGCCGTTTTAAGCTATTTTATGACGTATTTTGAGAAAGTGTTAAGTAAAATGATTGCTCTGTAGTCTTGTATACTATATACCAGGGCCTTGTTTTAGTTCTTCCAGGTAGTGTGTTTAATAATTACTGATTCTGATTGGCTGGTGGCTGAGAGGTAAAAGAAAGCTGGAAAATCAACAGGGCTCTGCCCTTGAGGACCGTGATTTGAATAGCTCTGCTATATACTAAAATCTACATACTAACAATCTAGTTATCAACAGTTTGCATCTTGTTTCTTTCACATCAAAACACATCACAAAATAAAGGGTTGAAGCTCCTCAGTCAGTGTAAACAGGACCCAGATATGTGCTCTTGTTTATGTGAGTCAAACTGGGCATTTTACTTGTTTTCTTGACCCAATAACAACTGTATTATTGTATCATTATCATATAAATGGAGCTATTTGCAAATGGGTGGACAATCAGGATTACTTTATGACTCAGACACTTGAGTCAGTGATTCTTGTTATTTTTATTCTCCTTACAAAGTGTATTATTGTAAAAATATTTAGTTTCTACCTATATATATTGTACAAGTGGATTGTTCATGGTTTCTGGAGGTGTTTTTTGATAGCTTTGTGACAAAAACTGTTTCTTAAGTGATTTGTCAAGATTTCTATTTTAATTTGCATTGAAAACAAATGCATTAATGGTGACAACATTAACATATACATGCACACACGTATATAAAACATCAAATGAGCATGACATGCATTATTCCATCGCTTTGTGGTTTGTTTCTTGGTAAATTGAAGGCCGTCCCCCTTCATACCTGAAGAACATTTATAACTGCCAGTAAACTTGTGAAAGTCTATTTGGGACAGTTACTCAAGGATTAAAACATTGGGGTTCATATTTGAGATGCATAAAGGGATTACTGGTGCACATCTTTTTAATTGCCTTTTTGAACTGGATTTGTTGATGCCTCTCTGGATAGCAAGGGTGTGAAGCTGCTGGTTAATTTGTGTCGTTTTCCCCCGGCGCAGCATCCGCAGCCTTCAGTGAAGTCTAACGTTAAGCCTAATTACAGTGAGGCTGCGCAGTGCTTAAAGAATAAAATTAGCTTTTGGCTCAGCCAAAAGTTGCAGTTATGCCTTTTTTACCATTTTACTTGATAATTTGATAGATTCAGCTGTAACTAAGATGAGCTGTTGCAGCTTGATTGTACATGTTTACTTTTGGTTTGATCATGAAGTAGGTACAATATTTAATACACTTAAATTAAGCAAACTATATTTATTGTACCGTATTATTATAGAATGGTGTTTTTTTTTGGTCTTTTCCACACAACCAATTTTCCCTTCCTTGCTTCTGATCATTGGTTTTGGACATATTTAAAGCAGATCGTTGCTTCCCTACAGCTCTATTGATAATTTCTAAGGGTAAACCAGCATACGTCTTTTGTGGCAGAACTTCCACCCAGTCATTTGTTTCCTTCCCCTCCTGTGGGGCACCACACCTGCTGGAGCCAGCAGGCAGAAACTGTGAAATTAGCCCAGTGGAAGACCAGCTCCACCAGTGCCCTTCTGGTCCCCATTGCTACTTCTCCATCCTGTATATCCTGTATTATTTTTATTCATGGCAGGGTCCATCCGTACTCCAAGAAAGAGGGAAAAGTGAAATGTTTACTCTGTATTTTTCCAGCTGTTTTGTGTATTTCCATACTCTTATGCACACTTGATTGTTTGATGCACACTTGATGACGTTTTTCTGTTTTTATTGTTAATGTTTTAGTACTGAGCTCATCATACGGAAAATCAGCTGAAAAAAGTTGTAATGGCCACTGGTTGTTTTCACAAAGTAATACTTTAATAATACTTTAATATTCCTTAATATATTAAGGAATGTCTTTCAACTTTTAATGAATAGTGTATGCCTGTGAGTTGACTGTTGTCATTCTTTTTTTTGTGTTAGTCAGCAGTGCACCCTTTGAACTTTTAATGGACTCAGTGAAGTCATTAATAGTAATGCAAAAGTATAGGGGGATCTTAAGGACCCCTTTTAATCTTTTTTCTCCTCCCATGTCCTCTTTAGGGCTCTGTGGCTTCCAGGTCAACCTGATTTACTGGTCCATATTTAAGAAGTGGGTTGAGCATTATTTTAGGATTTTTAGATGTTTGAAGTCTGTTTTGTGTAAAAGCTAGTGATCACTTCTTATATTAGAGGGATATAGTCATTGTCCATACTTAGATTTTCCCCAGAAAATAAACAAGATCAAGTAAGGAATTTAATTTGTTTTGATGAATTGAAGCTGTTTACTAGAATAGTTCTGTCTCCGTTAGATCCATGAAGTAGCTAGCTGTAATTTGATATGACATATGCAATTTTATTTATAGGAGAGAAGGCCCAGTAAGAAAGGTTTAATAGCTTTTTGAGTGGGTTGATCTTTTTAAATATTCAACTTCAATGAAATATGGAACATGACTCCAGGCTGTTTTGAATTTAAAAGTATGCTTCACAAAAACAGATATGTATATTGAGCTGTTGAAATCTGTTTCTATGTTGAAGGCAAACTTGTGAATAAAGGTAGCATTCATCAGACCTGAAGGCAAAGAAGAGGAAGAAGTAATAATTTACCATTTGGAAGAAAAAGGTTTTTTTTGGATGTAAAACTAAAAATTTTACTTAATATTAAATTATGTTAGTAATGTGTTTCTTAGACCTCAGGTTTGGGTAGTGTCATTCGTGAAAGTACCATTCTTAGGACAGGAACCTGCAGATAAGTCCATGGGGAATATTGTAAAATCCATAAAGTATTCCTAATATAAGGATTTATTGCCTCTGCCATTTCTCCCCATATATTTTATTTGTCCAGTAATTGATATTATATCGTGTTAGCAAGGTGGTGCCCAGGCAGCATTTGATGGGCTCATTGGATGTATGAGAGATTTTATGAGCTCTAAAAAACTGGCAGACAACTTCTGACCCAAACATGTCAAAGATCAATAAAACACTTTTCTCACTGATTGGAGAGTAACAACAATAATTCTCTTTCTTGCCATGACAGGGTGTATGTGCTGTTGGCATGCACAAAGTAATATATTTATAATTAAGATTCATAAATAAGTACTTGATGAAAACTATTTTGTGCCTAGGTTTTGTTTCTTATGAGGGATTAATACAATTGGTTTTGTTACAGCTGCTTTGGATGATGTACTTATTTTTGCAATCTATTCATCTACCATTATTTTTCTTTGTACCTTAGGTATGGATTCTTATGAGGCATTGGTTTTTATTTGTGACGTTGAATCATTGCTTTCAACTTGTTGTGTTGTGGCAAGTGAGAAACGTGCCGATTAAGCAATCAGAATGGAGCAGACATGCGGACTGTTACACAGCACGTAAATGTGATTAGCATAAAGCAAGAGGGAATGTCCTTTTCAGAGTGACCATGTATAACTTTGTTTATCACCAAATGGCTTGGGTAGGGATAGTCAATGATACAAGATTTATTAGAAAGCAACTGCTGAATCTTTCCATCTTTCCATTTTGCAGTTCCTCCTCAAGGAACATCAGTGGCAGCATGTTCCATGTGTGCGTGAGTTTGTGTGTGGTGTGGGCGGCAAAAATGCCAGTCAAGTGTGATTATTACATTGTTGTAGCTTTATGAAATTGGTTAATTGTGAGTTTTTCTCTAGGCAATTTGAGTAAAGTTTCTATTAAAAACCCTGTTTGTGTCGTGTTCAGCTAGTAGATTATTTTACCTCCCAGGGTTCAGGTAAACATTAAATTATTTAAATTTGTAATTAAATTTTGAAGTGCAATCAGTTCCAAGAGACTGATGTACCTATAGTGTGTCGGTCAGCAGTTATCTTCAAACGTTTGATACATAATGGGCATGCCAGTCTTGTTCCAGCAAAGAAAAAGAGTTTTACCAGAATCGCAGGCTTTCTGTTTGGCACCTCCTGCTTTTCCATTTCTCTCCACACTTCTGTTTTTAGCACCTGTTGTAGACGAGTACATGTTTTTTTTTCTGTGGTAAAAGGAGGTGGTCTTTCAAAATTACTGCTTAGTTTTACCAAGAAAAGAAGCTTTACACAAAAAAATGTGAGAATGAGCTGGGTTTTGCAAGTTCTTCAGGGTTATATCTTCTTTTTGGAGAGCATATTTCCTTGCCTGAAACTATTTTTGAGCAGTTCTAATGCCTTTCAAGTGGATAACCGCATGCATACAAAGAGAATAAAAGCAAAATTGTGAGTTATACAAACCATTAGGTACAGTAAGGTCAGTAAAGCTTTGTAGAACCGAAGGTGCCTATTAACAAAAGGAATACGTTTCTACTCTCTACGTAGAGTACTCATGAGGACTTAGAACATGTTAAGAAATTAGGAATTTAAATGCTAATTTGTATTACATGTTTATAGCATGTTTCTGGACATCCCCTTTGCTATAGTGAAGGCAGATAATGTTTCCACTAATTAGCATTCACTGTTATCTACATGTACTGAGTTTAGCCTCCATCCCAACCTCCAATCTGCAGGATACCAGATGTGCATGATTAACGTCTCCCGAAGGCTAGTCAAGACTACAAAAAATTCCCTGTTAGTCTAATACAAAAGCCTCACAAGAAATTAAGCAATTGCTTGGAAGTTTACAAAGTAATATATTTCAGGGTACAATGTATTAGGTTGTAGATTGCCATCTTGTTATATTGTCAAGCCAATCATTATATTTTGAAGTGTTAGTTCTTCAGTCTTTATAATCTGTGCTGATTTGAGGCCCAGTAACTGAGTTGCAAATCATGCTGCATCATGCCTTATGTCAGTCGGTTAAACTGCAAATCGAATTTCAGCTTAAACTGAAGGGCGTTATACTCAACAGGGATCCCTACAACTTACCAAAGGACCAGTGGATCGTGGACATTTATATATGGTCAGGAATTTGGTTTCCTGACAATATATTTTGTAGAAACTTTTAAATTTATCTGGCTGTCTAAACTTTGTGGTATAGTCCCCATAGCAGCCAATAAAGTAATAACTACCAGCAATGAAAAACATGCCAATAATGTAATATGTTTTCAATTCAGAAAATGTATTACATTTTTGGTAAGTTATTGCATTATCAGCTTTTATTTGCTTTATTAAGAATGGAATAATTGTTGTTGGCAGTCATTATCTGAACTGTAGTTATTGCATAATTGGCTGCTTTTTTTATTTTATTTTTTATTTTTTTTTGAAAAAACTGGATTTGTCATGACTAGCTAACAGTAGGCCTATCTAACAATCATCCCTGGAATCATCATGGAAGTTCTTCAATAAATGCTAACAAAAACACAGAATATACATGAATGATGCTAAATATTGAATTGACGGGTAGTCAGCGCAGTATTTAACTTAAAAAGAAAAAAAAATCTCACATGACTGACACGAAATAACCGCAAATCTGTTTCAAGCCTGTATTCCAGTTGTTCCTGTGGTACAAAGAGCTTTGATTTCTTATCAAATCGTTTTGTACAACTAATTACACAACAGCTCGTTTCCATTTTAGATGTTTTCATAGCATCCAAGCTGATCGCTAAGGCTGCCATTTTGGTTTTTTTGCCATTCAGTGGGTGTAACTGCAGTGACTCCGCCCACTATGACATCATGTGCAAACTTTTTATAAATACATTTCCAGCTTAATGATATGTTTAGATTATAAATCAGTTAGCTATAAGCAAATTAAGCTAAATATATAAGCAAATATTTGTCAACTACTAGAGTAGTTGCATGTTACTATGTTGAGTTGTCCACCAACTGAACATAAGGCAGGTGACAAGTATAATTTGTAAACGCTGGCAAAATGCCGTTTATGTAAAGGTTGCAGAAAATAATAGATCTGGTTTATATGGGTGATGTTTTTCCACTCATGTTAATTACAAATACTTAGAAAAGAATGTGTGTATAGCCAGATTACCTCAGCAGATTAGAAAGATAAAAATAAGGGGATGGATAAATACAGAACTAATGAGTGTAGTCAAGGGGATTTTGGCAAGGGGCATCAAATGTGACAAACGAGACAGGCATGCGGACAACAACCAGCTCAACAACAAGGAAAAAAAACATTAATGAGACTGGTGTGACCCATGCAGGAGATCCAAGGAAAACAAACTCAAATCAAATTCTGGCACAAATAAGCAATTAGGCCTCTGTTTGACTGCTTTTGATACATCCATAATCGTCCCGTAACATTTGCATTTAGTCCCAAATGCATTGGTCCCTTTGAATGTCATTATGTGTTTTTAATAATAATGAGATAAGTGTTTTCTTTATTCAGTGAAAATGTTTTGTTCTGCGGTAACGTTATCATGGTGCATTTAGCTACTCAAAAATGAGGTAGATCTTCTGTGACATCCCAGCCCATTTTTAGAATAATCTCCTGATGATTATTTTATGAGATTTGCAGAGATCACCAAGTGACTGTAAAATACACATCCATCATGGGCAGCCTGTGGTCAAGATATGACACCACAGTAAATACCTTCCTCCATTACCTTTTATGTTCAAGCTGTTTTTGGTGTAGATTTTCAGCACAGCCATAAACTACACTGTCAAGAATGAGTGCCCCAGCTCCAAAGTCATTACTGAAGGTATGATAGAACATCTTTTACAGAATAACTGAGAACTTTAAATGTCATGTCAGGTTTGTGGAAGCCATTTTTCCAGTCCACTCAAGGTCACATAAATATGGATTATTTTTTTTTCTTTATAAAGTTTAATACCTGCTCAGGGATTGTAATTTATAATGCACATTGGTTTCGCAGTATTGGGATAGAGGCAGTAGTTTAGTCAGACACAATTCAGAAAAGTCAATCAGCCAGATCCTGTTCATCATGGGCCTCATGCCACCGCCGGCTGCTAACAATAAGTCAAGATCGCTGACACTTATTAGCAAACCCACTGAAGATAGATCAGCAAGGATGTAAAATTACCCTAGTGTGAGTGTTTAGAAAGAGCTATAATTTTGCAGCCTTTTACACCTGGGAGAGAGTGCTGATAGTGAAAGCCTGCTGCACTACTTTGTCTCAGCAAAGGAGTATGCAATGCAAATCAATTAAACAAGCAATTCCTGTCTGTGCATTTACTCTCTATTTACTTGTGGCCAAACTTAACTGAATTTTGGATCAAAGTTTGCTCCTGTTCGATTGTTTTATTGCTATCCTTTGTTAGCCATTTGCTTCTTTCCCGGCTGACGCCTCGCTTAGACTGCCTGCTTTCCCCTCTCTCCGACAGACACTTGTTTATTTAATGACTCCCCCACTTTGCATGGCCCACTTTCAAAGCTGCTCAGTTTTATATTTAGCTTTCTGGGATCTTCTGTCTCATTTCTCTATATTTCCCTCTCATTCTCTCTCCCCATCTGCAGAAAACATGAAAGCACCTTTGCAAAGGTCACGGTCTCGGCAGAATATCAATTTTAACTCGACAAGAGCACCCATCGGCAAGGAGCTTAATTACGAGCCTGAGCCTCATTCATCTGCAGCCCGGAGTAAAGTGCCCGTGAGACGGGAGGCCGTCGGTGGAGCCAGCTGGGAAGAGGAGAGGGAATCGGAGGCGCAGTGGCTATGCTGCCCTCCTAGTGGGGAGAGTGATGTTGAAGCCCTTCTGGCCCGATTGAGGGCTCTGTAGTAAAGCACACTCAGGGGATCAAGGCTCTTACGCTCCCTTTGTCTTCCAGTGTTTTTTTTTTTTTTTTTTTTTAATCAAACACAGGTTACCAGCCTTTCATGGTAAGTCACTAGAATCCTTTAACTGACAGCAACAATGTGTGCTGTGACTATTGCTATAAACCGGTCGTATGGTACACAAGTGTAGTGGTTTAACTTTCCTTCAGGATTGACATTGGCACTTTGAAATGTTTGAATGCTGTCATGCATTTGAAATGACACATTTTCTAATTCGTGTTGCTAGTGTTATACTGGCAGACTGAATTATTGCTTTATCTTATGACAATCCCACAAAATTTTCATAGATTAGTCACTGTTAAAAGTTTCTTTTTAAGCCATGGCACATTTTGTTCCCTTTAAAATGTCTAATAAATTATATGAAATAACTGGGTTTCCGAAACTAATTATTGTCAAAATGTTAGTCACTATAAAATTACTGTCACAAATTGAGATGACACTATTTAAACATGCCTGCAGTAATAATTCCCAAAAGCTGCCGGAAGGACATTTGTCGCATTTAAACTATTGCAGACAACATTCCATTGCATTTATTAGCAGATGCTTTTAGCCAAAGCAACATACATTTGAGAAAGTGGGGTACTGTGGTTTAAGGTCCCACAGTGACATCACTCTGCCAGCCATGGGATTTGAACTGGCAGTCTTCCAATAATGTGCGTAGGTTCTTAACCCTGACCACACACTGCCCTGCAACAAGCTTTATTACTGAATATGCACTTTAATAATTTGTATTTATCTGAATAGGTTTTATACACAGCAATGTATGTCTACTATATAACAATCTGCAAGATACCCTGTAATGTAGCATACATCTCAGTCATCAAATCAATATACATTAATCAGCCTTTTCCTCTACATTTGTCATAGCAGTTATAGCCATTCCAGCACTTGCTTTGTGGTAGTGCTTAGATTGCTGTTCTAATATTACACAATTATGTGCCATAAAGAAAATATACACTTGTATTATAAACATACTGTTTATGCTGCTTTTCTATCTTCTGTGTAAATTTATCTTGAAATATATACTTTTCGTGCAGGTACCATTTAACACCAATAAGGTAATTATTCAAAATAAGTTAGTCAGGTAAATTTATTGAAATAGTATTTGAAATAATAGAGAACATACATTTTTGAAAGTTTTGGCTTTCTGCACAGCTGATTTCAAAATAAGAATTTTTTCATTATTTTAATATGACAATGTTTCTTACAGTAATATCAGGCAGGGATAACATTTTGTATCTCTAGTATATTTAGCAATTGTATATTGGAATCATATCTAATCTATTACTATCAAAGATATCATTTGCAAAACAATATTTAAATGTTTGTTTACGTCTCTGACATATGTTTAATCAGCTATTGCTAAAGTTAAATACCACCTATTCATTTATGCAATAAAAATCATTGAAAAGAAGTTTTTTTTTTCTTTGTGGAATAAATGAGGATATGTGTGTGTTTGTGTATGTCTGTATATATATTGATATATGTCATTGTATATCATTGATGCCACTTTTTATTAATTTAGGCAAGTACTCAGTCAAGGTTGTGAAGCATTTGTAGGATCTTAAGCCTGCCTTGCCTCCTCCCAGGCGCTGTGTTTGCACTTTGCAAAGTAATAACTAGTTAGTTCCAAGCTTTTTAGAAGTACATTTTCCATATTAATACAGGTATCCAATAAACTATAAGATCTTACGTTTGAACAGGTTTGAACATATACAGCATCTTGGTTTTATCGCTTAAGCATTTAACACATTCTCAGAGGCTCTGTACAATGATTGCAGCTTCTACAGTTGGTGAACCTGTACCATCTCTGGTATAATTGCTAGGTAGCTGGAGGGCTTGTTAAATGTCAAAAATAAAGATAATTGTATTAATGGATTATGCGCCAAGCACTTTACAAGCTTCACTTCATTTGTCGCTTTTCTTTAATACATGAGCTGCTCACTCACACTGTGAAGCTCATCAGCTGAGAATCTTCGCACAACGGGGTAAAGTTCTGGCCTGACGCGTGAAGCCGTACATTTACAATATGCATTTGCACATGCTCCCTTTCAACATATATGAGGAAACCACCTTATCAAAACTTGATTGCTGTCTTACGAATACAATATCAGGTACAGAGGTTGCACAATGAAACTGAAACACCTGGTTTGAGACCATTATAATTAATGACGGCCAATGTAGCATCAATTCGTCTTGGGAGTGATGGGTACGAGTCCTGCACAGCGGCTAAAGGGATTTAGAGCCATTTCTCTTGCAGAACAGTGGCCAGGTCACTATGTGATGCTGGTGGAGGAAAACGTTTCTTGTCTCACTCCAGAAAAACACCCCACAGAGGCTCAGTAATATTCAGATCTGGTTACTGTGCAGGACATGGAAGATGTTCCACTTCACTATCATACTCATCATACCACACTCTCACCAGTCTTGCTGTATGTATTGCTGCATTATCATCCAGATACACGGCACCAACTTCAGTGTACAATGTTTGAACCGTTGGGTGAACATGGTCCTTCAGAATGGTTCGGTAGTCCTTGGCAGTGACACACCCATCTAGAACAAGTCGTGGGGCTAGGGAATGCCATCATATTGCAGCCCAAACTATCACTGATCCACCTCCATGCAGTACTCTGGGTACATAACAGTCCGGGTAGTAAGCCTCACACCGAAAATCTCTCAGATGTGGGCTCATCAGAGGACTATACATATTTTGCATTGTCCACGGCCCAAAATGTGTGCTGCTGGCACCATATAAATCGCCGTTTGGCATCGGCACAAGTGACCAACCATGAATACTGACCCTTTGGAGGTCCCAACAAACAGTTTTGGTGGAAACAGGTTGCGGTGCACATTTTATTCTGCAGTGAGTTGGGCAGCTGTGGTTTAACATTTTACCTGGACGTCCCTTTCAGGCAGCTTCCTCTAGTGTCCACAGTTACGCCTGTAGGATGTGGGCCGTCCTTTGTGCTGGTTTGCTGACATTACCCTGGATACTGTGGCTCTCAATGCACCACAAAGCCTTGCTGTCCTGATCACAGATGCGGTAACAAGATGCAACAATTTGTCCTCCTCTTATAACGCAGGGTCACCCTGCATAGGATGCCAGCCCTACAAGTGCCAAAGTGGAGAATGATCCAACTAATGATACATTTATATAGGTGTAAAAAAAAAAACATTTAATCAATGAACATAGCTAGCTAATTTCTTGACATAAGGAGATGCTATTAAATTTAATTTAGCACGGAATTACCATTTTTGTTATGTTGCATAGATATTACTTATGTAAGTAAATTGGCATTTTTGGAAAACAGAACAGCTCAACCAGATGATCTAGAATACATTATCATAGATCTGCCTGGTTATCATTCCTAATACTGAGTAACTAATGACTGGTAGAATAACAATTGCTGAAATACTGAAAGAAGTGCTCCTGTGCAAAATATTTCAGTGGAATTCTTTTTTTTTTTTGGACACCCAGTGACACATTTTGAGAGATAGTTATCTATTTACATTTAAGTAACAATGACATTCTTCAGAGGGCGTTGCATATGTCAGTTTATATTTAAACTGCTTTAATTACGAAATTACTGCTGTTAATTACATTTTTTATATATATACAGTGGTGGCCAAAATTATTAAAACAGATCTGAAAATGTTGACTTTTCTGTCTCCAAAACATGATTTCATTTCATAATGTTCATGAAATATGCAGATGGTTGTGCACAACAAATATCAGATGACGTGAGACCTACTGTTTTTATCCAATTATAACTTTAATATTTGGTATATCCACCTTTTGCAGCAATTACAGCAGCACATCTCTCTGGCATAGTGTCAATATATTTCCTGAGAAC
>JAODKM010000034.1:23981593-23999278 GCA_026780845.1 Petrocephalus sullivani
ATCTGTCCAGTTTATTTTCCAACTCGTCACAAATGTGCTTGATGGGGTTGAGGTCCGGACTTAGCACAGTGATTCTCTATTCTATCATGTATAGAGCATAATGATTACTTTGTAGATATTTCATTTGTTTTATGGGTATTTTAATGGCCAATCTTGAAGTTATATAAGCTGATTTGGACTGTGGATTACTTAGATTTTAGAAAAAAAGACATGTATGTTTAATTAACTACTAATTGGACTAATTACATATGTTACGGGCCAAAACAAATAGCCTGCTTCGGACAGATCTTGAGATTTCTGAGAGATTGTTTGCCAGTTCTGTTTTCCCCCTTTCCATCTCACTTTTTACCCATAGCAAACAATCTGGCTCACCCTGAATCAGCCTATTATAAACAAATAAATAATGCAATTCACGACATCAACATCTACTCTGGGACATCAATGAAGAATCCTGTCTTTTTTGCTGTTGGGCTTTCTTCCACACTGCACTTCTTCTGCAAATCTTTTTGGCATTATGCACTTAGGGAGAAACACGCGTAAATGAGTTCTAGGGTCTCCTTCCATAAATGCAGCAAAGAAGCACTGGCCTCCTTGTCACAGGCTGTCACCAGAGAGCAAAATGCTTGTGTGACTAGGGAAATTTGTAGAGAAGTGGCCATCTTCCTTTGACCTTTCCTGAGTTGACAGTCTGAGTGTATCAGGTGGAGCTCGTGTAATACTAAAATGAAATCCACAGACGACGCTTGAATCTAAGCACAGACACGTCACTGTGATTTAATGAGTGCAGACAGCCAAGGACGGGGAAGAGGGTCTGTCCCTCTGATGCCAAAAGCAGATTGTACTGTGCCCTCTGCTGCAGGTTCACAGAGACGACCCTCTGCTTTGTGTCACAGCACATTCACATCTGTAAGACAAGCAGGAACCCACCATTTTTATAAAGAAATACATGCATAATCTGTTAATGTCGCATCTCTTTCTAGGGGCGTGTAGTTTATTAAGAAAAATGTTATAGTGAATGTTATAGACAATCCAGTATTTGGTCTCCTGTGTCAAAAGTCAACTGAACCTCCTTATCAGAGAAAGAAGTTGTTGTGTATACTGTAGACACTTACTGTAGACAGTAAGAGTCATGGCAACGTGCCTATTATGTTACATATTATACACTTGACTTTGCTTTATCCTCCTTAAGAGGCTGCAGTTCTGTGATGTGCTGCTGCATCTGACTTCGCCAGGCAGACAACAGAAAGATGCATGCCAGTCCCTCCTATTCACTTTGTACATGCTTACTACAGCCTTACTACATGCTTACTACAGCCCTTGTTATCTTACTGTAAGCTCTGGAAAGCACCTGGTGGTCCAGGTGCTCCACTCCACAAGTTAAAAAGAATACATCCGGTACTTAGAACAATTATTATTATTTATTTTTTTTATCCCATTGTCAATAAAGAAATTTCATGATAATCTATTTCTCTTCTTTGTTGTTTTTTCACAATAAAGATACAGTCTGCATATTGTGTAACAGATTTGTAATGTAACATCTGATCTGCAGTTTTTATTGATCGTTCTTTTTAAAATTCTCCGCGGCAAAAAATTATTCTATAAAGCATTTCAGCTGTTTTTTTTTTTTCATGGGACTTATTTCCCCTTTCTATATTATTTTTATTTTTTCATTAGCTGGGTAGATTATTTTCCTGACATTGATTATTATTACTTTTTATGTCTCGTTCGCTTATGTCTAGCAAAGCCTCAATCTACACAATATGCACAATTCTTGCTTCCTGTGTGGATAAAATGACAGGCACCTCAGAGTTTTTGGAAATCACACAGTTATCATTACCATTATAAGATTATTCATCTTCTACTTCTTCTACATTCCTGCTTCTATTTCGTATTAGGCTCAGTCTTGAGTGCCCCCCTCCCCTCGCCCAACCCCCCCCATTTGTTCCTTAGCTGTATTGAATGATGGCAGCATCTATCAACACAGAATCCTTCAGCTCTGCCTGCACCTGCTGCCCAACGTGTAATAAATAAGGTGCTGGCCGGGTGGCTGTCTCACACTGTGAGGAACAGCCAATCCCTGCCACCGCCTTTGTAGGAAGTAGCTCTGCCGGAACGGGCAAACGCTAACTGACAGGAAGAACCACAGAGAGCTGCAGACATTATATGTTAATTACACGGGGAACCTACAGAAGGGGTGACAGTACTGCTCAGTGTGCCTGGTGACCTGTTTCCACTTCAGTCATCCAAAATGTTATATTATTATTATTACGAATGGTAATTGTAACAATACTACAGCTAATGATAATAAGTTGCTCTGAAGAACACAAGTCAAATGTTTCTTGTAAGAACCTGTTATTTATCGTTCCATATCATATGAAAAGATCTGACGGGTTTGTAAACGTAAACTGTCCTGAGCCATCAAGAAAATCAAGAATACTGACCAAACTGTGTGAATAATACAATAATGGTGAACTATAATAGGATTTTTCATTCATGGATGCAGTATGCACGTGAAGATACTGCTGCCTCACTCACATGGCAGCTCTCATGATCTATGTTAAGAAACCAGGTGTTTACACCTTTTCAGTCTGGTTTAGCCAGTCTGGGATTTGAAGAGAGGTGGATTGCCCCAGGGAGTAGTGCCCAGCAGAGGTGTGACTCTGAGGATCTCCTCATTCATATTGCAATTGGTTTTTATTCACGCTATAGGATATAATACCAAATTACTGTTCTTTCAAATAAAGCAAAACTAAACAACAAAAAAGAGACTCCGTACCACTGCTGGATAAATAAATAGTTTGAGACAAAAGCTAATCTCTGTTCTAAAGGAAAGGCTAAACATAGGAGCAGGAAGAATCAGTAGCCTGTGTGACATCAGCGAGGAGGCATTGCTCTTCAGCAGCACCACCTCCTCGCTCCTCGCTCCTCAGCAGCACCGCCTCCTCGCTCCTCGGAAGCACCGCCTCCGTACTCCTCAGCAGCACCACCTCCTCGCTCCTCGGCAGCACCACCTCCGCACTTCAGCAGCACCGCCACCTCGCTCCTCAGCAGCACCTCCTCCGCACTCCTTGGCAGCACCGCCTCCTCGCTCCTCGGCAGCACCACCTCCTCGCTCCTCGGCAGCACCGCCACCTCGCTCCTCAGCAGCACCTCCTCCGCACTTCTCGGCAGCACCGCCTCCTCGCTCCTCGGCAGCACCACCTCCTCGCTCCTCGGCAGCACCACCTCCTCCGAACTCCTCGGCAGCACCGCCTCCTCGCTCCTCAGCAGCACCACCTCCTCACTACTCGGCAGCACTGCTTTCTCGCTTAGGACAAGCACAACTTCTTCATGGCACTTATAACAAGCACTCCAGGAAACAAAAGAGATACAGTATATTATCAGATTGCCCCTGTCCCAGGGTCACGGCCTCTATGCCGTTACTGCCGTTTGGTTAACATGCCCCTGATGTCCTCTCTGTGTGCTGTTCTGTTAAAATAGCCATTTGCTATATCCCTCTCCTTTAAGCACTAGGTCCTTCTGTTTGTGCGCCATTTTAAGGACTATTTAATGTGATGTGTAAAATGCTTGATCTGGCCATATACCTTCACCTGGAATTTAAATTATTATGGGTACATTTGTTGTATATCATAATGTATGATAAATGTATATCTGCAAAAATACATTACTGATGCCACAAACCTGAATTAAGGCCATGAATGTCTTTCTCCTCAACCTGCGATACAGCTGGAAGAGATGCAAGCCCCTAGTCGGACAGGAGGTGAGTGAGTTGTGGGTGGCAAAGCCAGCAGCTTGCAGGGTGAAGGCTGAGAGGCAAGCTGTACATCAGCGGAGACGGCAGCCCAGAATGGGAGCCAGGGCCAAGGAGCTGTGATGGAGCCCTGCCTGCTTTGGACTGGGCCTGGAGATTAATGATCAGACAAATCAAACAAATTCTATAGAATATGTTAGGTTTTGACAATGAATTCACCCAAGAATAAACAGGATAGGCACATGCTAGTAGCTACGCCTGCGTCTCTAAAGAGCCATTGGCTTGTGGCACTCCCAGGAGAACTATTAATACAGATTCAGTTGCATAACTCCAAATTTATGATCCTTTAGCTGTAATATAAACATCAGGATAACTTTACAAAACGTAGCGTCCCTCTCAGACACGTGTGTGGAGCAGATGCCAAGAATCAGTGTACAAGGCTACATTCTACAAAACTTAGGTACAAATGGGAGAGACACGGCTTTGAAACCAGCAGTGATCAGTATAAGTATGTGCTGGACATAGCTACCTAATTTACCCTAAATGAAGCCGACTTTCATAAAAACATTTCCCTTTGGTGACTGACTATGAAAGAGGAGAATGCTGACTGTGGATCACACAGCTGTATTTCAATGCTTACTGCATAAGGCCTTAAGACATTGATGCAGGTGAGGTCAGGTTGGGGAGCATGCGCCGGCGCAGCGCGTTGCCGTACCCCCCACACGGTGACCCCCCCATGCAGACGCGCGATCCAGTCCTGCTCTCCGGAAATGGCCATCCATCTGCCGCAGCCAGGTGTTACGTGGGCGTCCCCTCTACCTGGTCCAACCTCTCAGAACCTCTGCAAGGAGGATCCTACGAGCCGGATCATCCTCAGGGAGTCGCGCCACATGGCCGTACTGCCTCATCTGGCGCTCCCTCACAATGCAGGAAATGTGCCTCATTCCGGACTCCCTCAGCAACCGATTGTTCGACACAAAGTCAAACCAACGGTACCCAAGGATTCTCTGAAGAGACACAGTACCAAAGGAATCCAGTCTTCATCACAGGTCACTGGATAATGTCCATGTCTTGCAACCATAAAGCAAGACAGGAGGAAAACTCTAAAGACTTGGACCTTTGTCCGCTTGCAAAGATATCGGGAGCGCCACACGCCCCTCTCCAGCGACCTCATGACTCCCCATGCTCTCCCAATCCGTCTAGTGACTTCATAAGAAGAGTTACCAGCGACATGCTGTCACGATCCCTCCCGTCTGATCCTCCTGTGTGCCACACCCCCTCGTTACCCTCGTGTGGAATCTCGATGTTTCCCAGCTGTTTCCAGTCACGTCCCGCTAGTGGTGTATATATGTGCCTAGTTGGTTTTGTCTCATTTGTCTTGTCATTAACGTCTCGCGTGGAAGTTGCGTGTTGCCCTGCACTGTTGTCCACAATAATGCCCCCAAGGGGACTGTACAGCAGTTCTGCTCCAAGCCTCTTTCCTCGCCCGTGTCGTACAATGACAGAATGACAAGACTACACACAAAGATGCCTCAGCTGACCGAGGCTGAATACCTCAGTCTCATTGATGAGACCGTATACTGGCTGCAGCAGCCCGAGGTCTGGGAGGACCCCGCGGCTACCGCCCGGTGCGAAATCAGGACATCCTGGAAGAGATGTACCCGTGGATGGATGCCTCCCTCGTGTTCAGACTGAATGAAAAAATGTGCAGTTTTTTTCCGTCATTTTGTAGAAGCCAATGAGAGACTTGCCGATCATGTTTTTTAGACTCGGTACATACAGGCTTTTTAAGCAGTGCAATCATCTCGGATGATGGGATCCAGCTAAACTAATCCGTTCCTGAAGTGCATTCAAGGAACTGGATGATTTTCACCGCCATTAACTGATCCAAGATGAGGCTTCTGATCTTGGATGATTTAAGCAACGTACAAAGAATACCCCCCTGCTCCAAGCAGGTTTGAGGATTTGGATGTGTTGCTATAACAATACATCCAGCAAGAGTTTTGAAGAACTGGCAGATCTAAGATCATGCCAAATCGTCAACAATTTCATCCAGCTAAACAAATAATCCATATACGGAGAATACCCCCCAGCTTAAGAGCTGTGAAGTGAAAATAACAACAGCAATAATAATAATAATAATAATAATAATAACAAATAAAACTAAACAAATGCAATGAACCTTAAACAGTAATTACTGCTGATAGATACAGTGAGTTACATGTACATTACGACAAACCATGTTTGGGATGTGTGATTTGCCCCAAGCCAAATTAACAAAATTTCTAGCAAAGTGAAAATGTCTTGTATCAAAGACATGTTCCAGACAACTTTGAAAGCAAATTACAGCAGCGTTTAACTACATCATATGGATGGACATTAAAGGTAGAATTACATTTCAAAACAAGAATCAAGCCAGAGGCTACGTAACTATAAAATATAGTTTTTAAAAGGCTGATCATATTTAAGTAATTTTAGGTCTAATTAGTTCTATGTTAACTTGTTTTATATAGGTTTTTTTCTCATCATAATAAATATTCAAAAAGGATTATTAAGGTGGAAAATCCAATGAATATTTAATACATAAATATGATCAGAACCAGGAGCAGGTAAGGTGAACGTTCCCTGAATATCCATTCCAATGTTCTCTTTTAAACAGGTACGTTTTTATATAATTACAAAAAACCAAACTTATTAAACAAAAAGGCATCAGAGCATTCCTACGCTGTGTTGTACTTTAAATCGCAAAGTGTGCAGTAATTTAAATCAAGACGTGCTCTAACTCTTCAATTATTCTTTTTCATTCTATATCTGACAGGTGATTTAATGTCCTGTTATTAAGTTGGCAGAAGAAACTGCTAATTTACTTTGTGATCAGGCGTTAAAAAGTCTTTTGCACCCCCAGTTTTGGTACAGTGTGTTGCATGCAGTGTGTAGCACTGTTGCTTTACAATGCCTCTGGTTTTGTTTGTTGGTTGTCCCCTGTGGTCCAGGCATGTAGTTAGATGAGCCATCCATTGTCTGTGTGTGTGTGTGTGTGTGACCTGCAGTGTACTGGTTGCCTCATCCCCCATATATGTAGTAGGGTAGGCTGCTCCTGGTTTACTGTTATCCTGCACCAGATACATTTCTGCAAGATGGATGGTCTGAGAAATAGTTTACCTAAAAAGTAGTTTGCCCTATTGCATGTTTCGCCAGCTTCCTGTACACCTCTCCAGCCTGTCCGCCTGGCCTGCCGGCTGCCAAAATCTGGAGCTTTCTTAGGGCAGCCCTTTCTTCCACCACATTAGGCTATGAACTGAACCAAAGGTCAACCGGCACTTTGTTATAATATTACAAGTGTAGGAGAGTTAAAAAGCAACATGGTATTAATTATAATTATTATATTTTGTGGTATTATATCATTTCTTGCAGAAATTCTAGTGATATTTGATAATACTTTACAGTAGGTGTCATAATGGATTATAGCATCTGTCAAAATGTCATACGGTGATACATTTAACCAGAATGTACTTTTAACTGCATAGCCAAAATCTAATTTATCCAATTACCCTGTTTTGTCAAAAGATATAAGATTGAAATTGAAAAACAAAGCTAATTCAATCAAAATTCTACTGGATGTGTAATATTCCAAATGTAACTTCAAAAAGAATATTTAATTTAGTCACCTTTATAATGAACAACAATATTTTAAATATCCCAATCTGCCTGAATTTTCTGAAACCCAAGGTGAACACTGTTAAATAGATATTGCTCAACAAATGCCAAAACCATTATTATAATGCGATGCGTCTGTGTAATTGTCTGGGCTACATTTGTTTGCCAGGTTGTTTGCGACAGAGCAAAATGGAAAAGGCTGGATGCTCTTTTGTTCATGCTATCAGAGCTCACTGAGTGACAGCACAATGCATATGGTCAGTCTGTCCTCCAGCACAGCGACTGCACACATAGAATAGCCAGAATTGCAACCTGATACAGGAATCAGGGCCACATTGCGGTGAGTCACAGACAACTTCAGCAGTCCATACCACCATCGCATGATCACATTTGACAGCAGCAGGAACATCACACCTGGCCAGTGACTGAATAAAGGTACACAGCAGCCAAGTGCACAAACTGCCTGCTCAAGACAGAGCACAGGCAGATTTGCTAATGCTACATTCCACACAGCTTGTCCCATCAATGGTCTGTTTTTAGTTTTTTTTTGCATGAAATTATGAGTACAGGTCATGGTCTGCTCAGTGATGTTTGTGAAAACAGCCATGGTCAGGGGTACCACTGAGAGTTCTAAATTTTACCGATCTCCCATGCTGCCAAACGGTGCCTTAAACAATAACTGCCATAAATGAGTCACCAGTATTATTAGCATAATGTCCATAACAAAATCATAGCACATGGTTTAAATTACATAGCTAGGCATAACGGTTAACAAAAACATATTCAGATATATAAAACATAACCAAAAACCCACATGTTGTGTCTGTGATTTATACGTTAATCATATGCAGTGAAATATCTTTTGCAATCATTGTGCTAAGATGAACTGTAACCTTCCTAGAAAAGAATTCCTGGTGAAATTTTACATTTTTGTTTTGGTAAAATGAATAGACTCATTTATGTAGACCACTAAATGACACAGTTTGCACATGAACAATTGTTGCATGTAAAGCATCACTACTTATCAATTTCATACTTAAATACTTTCCATTTGTATAAGAAAACATGTAAGACATTTAACAAATCCTGTAGTGTAGTCACCCTTAAAGTTTAGAAGATTAGTGCAGAGGCATTTCAAGCATTTCAGTGGTGCTGCTGACATCATCACTCAGCGAGTCTGCGAGAGCCGTGTCGCCTTAGGTAGCAATTACTGTAGCTAGGTAACACTAGAGCATAACTAGAAGAATTTGGCATTTGATCATTTGTTTAGAATGTATGTTTACCGAATTAACATTGTTCCTGATGAAAAATTATTAGGACGTAAATGACCCGGTCATATACAGGGACGGAAGTGGGAGTCCACTAGGGGGCATGATTTCCATCATACAGTATACTATGTAGCCACATTTTATATACTGTATTTGTGTTTATATATATATATATATATATATATGTGTGTGTGTGTGTGTGTGTGTGTGTGTGTATGTGAACCTCAAACTAGAAACTACTGAAAAAATACTCCTCCTATTGAGAATAGCGAATAAACTTCTAGTTGAAGCCTTTTACTCTGTATTTCAGGACTGGACCATTAGGTCACAGGGATTTCTTTTACTTTCTGGCTGAGAGTCAATCTTGAACATGCAGGGTAGGAGGTCTTCTATCTCAGATGCTTCTGAAAACTGTGTAAATTAGTCTCAAACATGGGAAGTGAACTATCAGTAGAAGGTTCAGTGTCAGGATGTGAAAGGCATGTCCAGGCACCTGCCAGTCATGAAATTCACAGTAATGTAATTATGATCAAGAATACAGCCCATTAATGGGTGCCTGACTATCTGTTTCACTGATTTGTGTTCTTACAATTGAATGTTTATATTTGTCACATTTGCTATTTGTGCAAATGGGATCAAAGAGTAATCTCTGGGATTTATCTGTCCCGGCATTAAGAGCATGTTGGAAAGGTGGGGACAGTTTCGGCCGTTCTCTACACGGTACATGGCACCACTTTCTGTACAGCACTGGACAAGAGGCTGCATTATCAGCGCATAGTCATAACAAACGAGACAGCCGTGTTTGTAGAGTAATTCCAGCTCATAGGATATTTATGAGCTGCTAACGGACGCCCAGCCATTCGCTCCCTCTCACACCTGATTTTGTACTGTGCAGGTGAAATATCTTTTGTTATAAAGAATAAAGTAAAATTCTAGTAAGAAGAGGAATCCCCATTTTATTTGACCTTTTTCCGCATTTGGTACGCTGGTCTGTGTTTATATGTGTCATTTTGGGCTTTACTGGCTATCAGCTGCAACGTCACAAATGATTGTAACATTTATTTTTCTCTGCCGTTTTCCATTAGCAGCCTTTGGCCAAGTGGAACCATTTCCCAATGGGAAAGCTTCCAGCAGAGGTAGAACCTGGGGATTTAATCTGCCATATTATTGAATTATAGGCCAACATTCTGTGTGCAAACAGGTCACTTATTCAAATTTGAGCAGCGTTTTCATTCTGTTTTTCAATTAACGTAGATCAGTTGCATCATTTGGAGGAAACAAACAGGAAATGCCAGCCGAGTCATTACACGGCACAGCCTCTCCTCTTGGTTGCGAACAGAGCCATTTACAGAGGACTGATGATGTGTCTCTGTGCCAGTCTCTAATCTGCATTCAGTGCTGTTTCACAGCTCTGACGCTTCATTATTAGCAAACCGTAGAGGCACAGTTTGAAAAGGGTCTGTCAATTAGTAAAGAATGGTTTGGCAGAGCTGAAGTAGGCCTCAGTCCAGGCTCAGACAGCCATGATTCCTTCAGGGGAGAAGACGAAAATAAAAACAGACCCAAACGAGTGGCTATATACACTTCCTACAAGTGACATTAAGGGCTGATTTATAATAATATCCTCACTAAATCCACTTAATTGAAACAGGCAAACCGGCTTTGGCAGAATTTCCCTTAGTTTAATATGTGTGGAGTCTGCCGAAGCAAATATGTCTGATGTACAGATGCCCTTCAGAGCGTCTTGTGCATCGCTGTAGGAGGGGGGAAGGGAAATCTCTGTCCATGCAATTTACAGTAGAATAAATTTAATTGTATAAGAAGTTATGCTCATGACTGCAGAGGAAGAATTATCTAGCGTGTACAGGGCGGACACATTGTGTTTATGAAGCCTTTTATATGTACTGAATTGAGTGTATATGAGATTAATCTGATGTGTTTATGAGTGCTATAATTGGATTTACTGATGCTGATTATTATTTTAACATCTGTCTATCCATCCTTCTCACAGTTGCTTATCCTGGTCCAGCTAGCAGGGGGCAGGGGCACATGCTGGGTGGCAAGCTAGTCCATCACAGGACAGTGATACACCCTCACACACACACACATAACCACACACACACACACACACACACACACACACACATATATTTGTATTCATGTCTTTGTGGGAACTCTCCCTATCCAGCCTTAACCTTAACCATAAATAAACAAAATGCAAGACGTTTGGCATTTTAGTTTTTTGAGTGAATTCACAAATTTTTATAAAATTGAGTTTCCCCGTGTGAGGTCCACGCAACATTAAAATTTTATGACATCGTGGGGACAAACACACACACACACACACACAGTCTAATACACTATGGGCAATTTAGAATTGCTAGTTTGCTTAAATGCATATCACTGACAGGTAGAATGAATCTGAAATGATTGTTCTGACATTATCCTCCATAACAGAGAAAATCCTCCTTAAAACAGGAACATAACCACGAGTCTCGGAGGACTGCACAGCAACCAAGCCGTGAGGCTTGCTGACTAATAACCCCACCACATTTTTGTACTGGTTAGCAACAAGCCTCTTTTGTGTTTTCTTATTAATTCAATTTTCCCTTTAATTGGGCTCTATTTTGACGAGCTAATGCAATGCACAACCAACATTTATGGGCATGTCCAAATCCATTTACCTATTTTGATGACCAGTTGTCCACTATAATAATAATGCAAAAATAAATTAAAGCCATTAGTGCACTACAAGCACGTACCTGTGGGCGTTACCATCGTGTACTCACAGGTTTCTAAAATGCATCATTTAAGTATCATTTAACTATAAGCCACTGCCATCAGACATGTTTTTTTGTTTCTTCAGTGCAATGTCATTTCACTGCTTTAAAAGAGCACCGTGCCGACAATGCTCCTAACCACACCTCATTTCTACAAGTGGGAAACACACTCAAAGTCATTTGTTATTTTGAAAATGTGCGCTTTGGCATGAAAATGGACAATGCGCTGGTATGAAACTAGCAAACACAGGTTTGTGTCGTGCTTTCTGCCTGTGCAAAATTGGGCCCGTTGTCTTTGATACTGTATCATAAGGTGAGCCACATTATTAAAGGAACAGAAATCACTCAAAGAATTCCCCATGATGCTGTAAGCTGTTTTCATCAGTGTTGGGCACGTACCTTTAAAAAAGTAATTAGTTATAATTACTAGTTACTTCTCACAAATAGTAACTGAGTTAGTAACTGAGTAACTAATTACCAGGAAAAGTACCTATTGCGTTACTTAAAAAAAATCTAATTTAATATAACTATAAAATAAATATAAAACATTGTACACTAATCTACACTATTTTAATGTTGTTGTGGGACAACATGAGAGACAACTATCAAATTCAACATATTATTATAAATATTATCATTACTATAGTGGAACTATAGTTTGGTTTAGAACTTTAAATATTTATTGCACAGACCACAACTTGTCAATAAATAAGTATAAATATGAATTATGCTTCTGAAGAAATGTACCAAAAATAAACAAATAATAATAATAATAATCATAAAAATATATACTTTAGTGCAAAAAAAACTGATATGTAAAATTGATGTAATTTTATTAGTGCCATAGGATGAGTGAATGTTGTCAAGCTCAATTGCAATCATGTCATGAGTATGAGTATGTCATGAGTATGACGACCCTTAAATATTCTGCATGCGAGTGGTGCTTTCTCTCGCTCCATGCTGTTGGGATTTTTTCAATGTGCAGTTACGCTTTTATTATTACAATGGAAATTTACTCAATCGAAGCCAATCATCGCGTTCTCAGTTACACCACATTTACAGACACACCAATCATCATCACTGGTTATGTGTCCCGCCCCGGCCCCGAACACACACAGACACACACACCCCAGAGAAAGAGAGGTCCTATGGCTGAGAGAGACGCTGCTCGCATGAAAACCGCTTCAGTGTTCTCAGTTATATTAACGCGCATTTTATTGTCAGTAATGGTAACGGCATTGTAACTTGGGAAACAGTAATTCGTTTGATCACTTGTTACTGAAAAAAGTATCGCCGTTAGTAACGCCGTTTATTTATAGCGCTGTTATTCTCATCACTGGTTTTCATATGGGGTGATGTTGTGGTTTTTCTTCCCCACCAAATGAGAAGTCAGGAGCCGCTTGTGTAGAATTCTAAGTTCAGCCTTTATTGCGACCACAGTCGGGACCCGGACACAGCGCATGTGCGTCCAATATTGATTCTTATGCATTTTCTTATCTTCTAATAATGACTAATAATAATAGTGTCACTTAAGCATCATAATTACTAGCCATTCACCTTCGTTGTTGTTGTTCCCTGATCCACACCCCTTTGTGATGATATTTCTTAACGGCCCAGTCTTTCTGTAAAAAAAAATAATGGTGGTGTGAGAGTCTTTCCCACGTATTTTAAGATGGCTTTCAGTTCTTTCTTGGCCGAGGCGAATGACTTCCTACTCCTTGATAGGAACACTCGGTGCATTCAACCAGCCACCTGTTGCTTGATACTACCTATGGCTTTCAGGATAGACAAGCTCGTTAATGTGGCCTTCAGGATAAATAAGCTACTGAGCTCGTTAATGTGGGTATTCATACAGAGCTGAACAAGACAGTCAACAATATCTGTAAGACTAACATGAATTTCAATTACATAATGAATTGGTTACTTGTGATGATTACATCATGAGACAATAATCAATATGCGTTCTAGTAATATGCTAATGATTACATCCACTAGATCTACCATAATATTCCATAGTGACACTGTTGTCTCACACCTAGGTTGGGGGTTTGAATCCCACCTTTCCACTGTGCAGTTTGCATGTTCTCCTTGTGTTTCATGTGCGTCTGCCTATGCCTATGAATCATGACGTACAGTTAAAAGGACTCTACAGTATGTATGGGTTAGGAATAGGTGCAATGCAGGTACAGCACCTGTTCATGCTGGGCCGACTCCCACAGCCTCTAGCCCATTCCCAGTCGATGCTGACACTGCCTGCCATTGAGCTGTGCTGTTGAGGTGATGATTCTTATGCCACTGGCAATTTGCTGAGACATCAAACACCACGTTGTATAAATGGTTTCATTTTTAAAAAGTCATTGTTCTTTTTTCAGCCAGATTAGAGGGTTAGAATAAACACAAGCTTAATGCGGGAGAGGAGGACTTGAAGTAACGGAAAAATAAAAAGGGCTTGTGCAATTTAATTAAATGTGAAAGGGACACCCTGGTGCACGGACCACAGCAAAATCAGGAGGCGCACGTTTAAAAAAAGAAACTGTATGAACCAAGTTGATGAAAAAAAAATCAATTGCTCCTTGTTTGTCTTTGGAGCACCCAGCTCCTGTTTCTCACCATGATCCTGCCATGATTTATGAGCTTCAGGGGGCGGGGAAGCGCTGCTTCAGGCAGTTCCTACAAACTCGCCGCCGTGTCCAGTAGGCCACTCGCTGTGACTGGCCCCTCCTCCTTTTTTTCTTCTTTGGCTCACCTCAACACACCACAGATTACAAACAATGGCCTGGTCTCTGGTGAGTTGCAGGTACAGCTGAGCACTCAATCAGGGAAGTCAACAAAAAAAGGGAAAAAAAACAAGCAGCAGAGCAGATAAAAACGATGACAGTGATTCAGCGTGTGCACAGGTAGTGCTCGGCACACTGGCATGATTATCGGCCTTACAGCTTATCTGGTGCCACTCTGCAGAAGTACCGTGTTCCCTTTCTCTTTCATTCTCCCTCTCTCTCTCTCGTCAGAAACACAGCATATTAGTGTTGCAGTCCTTGGGTCCTGGACTCGGAAGCAAAAAACAGTTCATCCTGATAAGGGTAGGGGTTGCCTAATGGTTAGGGAAATGCACTTGTGATTGAAAGGTTGCAGGTTTGAAGCAAGGTACCTTGGGTGCTGAATTAGCTGCCCACTGCTATGCAACAATGTTGTATATCGATTAAATGCAGATAACACATTTCATTGTTGTGCTGTGGTGTGTCAATAATGACTTTCACAAGTAACAGCTATCTGGTTTGTTATACTGTGAATATAAGATTTCTGTCACAAGTTTTTGACAGAACACCCAAAGGTCGGTCACTTTTAACTAGCATTTTACAATTAGAGCTAGCTAGTAAATTTAAAAAATGATTGTAATTAGATAATATCCCATTTTCAGAAGGTGGTAGCATTTCTTGGTGCAGAATCACCAGTATTTCTTCTCCGTCAGCTTTACAGAAATCTTTATACATATTTTCTGTAGTGTACAGTGTACAGTGTAGTGTGATATTGTTTCACATCAATACCACGTGAATGACGATGAACCTTATGTGTTTTTTCTATTTGATACATTCTTCCCTTTGGATTGTATAAGGTTCATTATTGTCAACTTTGATTGTATCAACCCTAAAAAAGCAGCAAAAATTATGATAATGGTTACCCAACTGACACAAGTTTTTATTTCTCAAACAGATATGAAGAACACCAAGATATGAGAATGCTTAAAAAAAGTGATAAATAGGTCTTCACAATTTTTTTTTCCAAGCAGTCAAATTTTACCACAGTCATCCTCTGCAAGCCTAAAATTTGTAATTGTTCACAAGATACAGAATTATACAGAATGTTTGTTTTAATAAAAAATCTATGTGAGCCTGTGGTGGGCCTGGCAGGTACGCATCGATTATTATTTGCTTTGTCTTACTTTGTAGAGAAATGCCATTCCACGGAAGCGCGCTGCCTTTGCGGAGACTCTGTCCTGCTCTTAAGGCAATCTTGTCCCAGCAATAAGCGTCACCACTTGAGTTTCGGTGTGAATTACCACTTAGCCACCGCGTCTAAGTATAATAGTATAGTATATTTTTGATGCATTACCAGTTTGTCTTCTCCCAGACATTGATTCACTTACAGTACAGGGGGGAATACAAGACTCTGCTGCAAGCAGCATGTAACCGAGTCGGTGTTTATCCCCTGAGTGGCTGATTGCCCTTGTGGTTATTAAGTCAGGGACAGTGTGAGCGCAGCCTGCTGGGATTAGTTAAGGTCAATCTGGTGCATTTACAGCTTTGACTGGAGATCCCAGAGGAGGCCCAGTCTCCCATTTTACCATTACTTTGTCTGCTTAGCTGTGTCCTAAACAGTGGAAAACAGTTAAATAATAAAAAATAATGAACTGAGCATAATAATGAATTTACATTCCAGTTTGTCTATCTACCTCCTGTTTAAAATTCAGTGCAGTTTAAATTTTGACTGCCAGTGAGTGGCAGATTGCGCAGTTTGGTTTGCCCTTTCCATACACATGAAAGCAATTAAACTCCTTGTTTATTCCCAGCCCAAAGGGACCTGTTTTTACATTGGTCCACAAAAATCCACTAATGGAGGGAGGTCCGCAATATTATCCTGCTGCACTGATTTGAATTCTGTTACCAGACTTGTCTTATTACTAAATGACGTATGTTTAAGGACCCTTTTTGTAATAAGAACTCGTTTTGCTTTCAACAATTCGTCCTGCTGACAGCATAACTAATTGCAATAGTTGCCCTGGCTCCCATGTGTGTGTATTTCAACAAAATCTGCCCTTGAGTACAGCCTGTAGGAGGGGCTGCATTAAATAATCAGCCTCACTGAACAGATAAAAAGGAATATGTCTCCTAACATCAGCCCTATCACGAAATAAAATAAAATAAAAATAAGGATTTTGCAGCCTTTTTGGGGTACCTGAGTTGTGTTTTGGAGGACAAAAACAGACGAGAGTGTCTCTGCAGACAATGACAGTAATTAGAAGGATATGAGAGCAGGGAAACTCAAACGTGACCAATGGTTGCTAATCCTTCTTGCCCTCAAACTTGGATGCTGTTTTCATTCGGGCTCCTCAGAATGTATTTTAAGAGCAGGCTGAGAGAATCAGACTACTCTCTATGCTGTATACTAGTTCTAAAGAAAGATAGAGAATTTGACAAAGATATTTTTGTTCCCTTTACTGGTTGGAGATGTTCACAAAGTATGCTGACATACATTCAAGTTAATATTTATTTTTTATTAGGGCTGCAACTTTTCATCAAGTAATTCGGATAACTCAATTACAAAAAATCCTCGATGCAAATTCTTTGCTTCGATGCTTCGTTTAATCCACACGACAATGATCTCAGTGATCACCATGTTGGGAAGATTACTTTGAAGTTATCCTATCTAAAATGTAATAGTAGTGTAACTATTTCAATTAATAAATGAAAGTAATGTAACTAATTACATTTGGGTACTTTTTAATTACTTTTATAAATTATGAATGAATATTCTCATCCATTAACCATTTTGAAATAGTGTGACCTGGCAGTGTTTACCTTATAGCAGCACTAAACACTGGCTACTATCAAATTCCTTTCAATATTGATTGAATTAACATCATTATAATTGATCAGTTGAATAAAGATAATATAATAACAGCCATCACAACATCAGACTTCAGGCCTCATTTTACTGTAAGATCATAAAATTTTAAATCACAACTTTTTTTTTAAATCAACAACACTGCTAAATCAAATATTTAACATTAAACAGCATTGAATAAGTAGCTGTCTATTCTAGCTTCAGGCTTACATTATAATACAAACATGTTATACTTGCGAAAATAAATGGTTCCATTTTACTTCTGATCTAAACAGTTCTTGCATCAGGTAGGATATGAAATTTCAGCTGATTATGCAATCACTTACTCTACTTAAGTCAACTTTTCAATCACAAATCATGGAAGCCTAAAACAGTACCTTTGCGGCACTGTAAAATATAACGGGATAGCAGAGTGGCAAGGCTGCATCACCCAGGGGTTAGCTAGCTAGAGAGTTTTCAAAACTCAGTACGACTTGGCATGTCTGGAGTGCTAATATCAGACCTAACATAAATTACCAACATCCTTCGCGGACTGAAGGAGGATGGCACATTTTCTGTCAGCGGAATCAGAAGTACAAGTGTGGTACATAAATCGGGATTTACTGTG
>JAODKM010000034.1:23999378-24014689 GCA_026780845.1 Petrocephalus sullivani
TTTAAGATAAGGTGACCAAACCTGCACACAATATTCTAGGTGAGGTCTCACCAAGGAATTGTATAATCTTAGCATTAGGATAGTCAGGATAGCGAATGTCATACATACAGCGTAACTCACACGCAGAAAGCGAATTCTAGCAGTAGAGGCAGACGTACGTAGAGGTGTACGTCTGCAAAACGCACAGTAAATGTCACTCCTGGAGAAATTGGTACAAGACGCTATAGCGTGGCTATAAGAGCCATTTAAAGCGAAGGTAACCTTAGCGTGATATGACTGCCAAACGCCTGATGACCACCCCCCACATTAAGCAAATAATGTTGGCTAGGAAATCTAGTAAAAATGGCACATGTCAATGTTAGGGATATTAGATGATTAGCTGACATTCAGTACCCCTTGTCAAAATTCTGTATGCAGAAGAAATTGGAAAGGATAAAAAATTCTTTGACAAGGACCAAATCATTATGGCCATATGAATGGGTCAGAGCATCTTTGAAATGGTACAGTATGGCTTGTGGGGAGCTCATAGTCAGGCATGGTGAGTATTCTATGATCAGCTCAAGGAGAGAAAAACCACAAACTCCGTACAGGATGTCGGGCTGCCAGGAGTCATGGATGTGGGATGTGAACCATCGTTTACGAACCAACAAAAAGTCTACTGTGGCACGAATAGCAGATAATCTCGATGATTATTACAACACACAAGACATCAAGCCCTGTTGCGTATAGTGCTGAAAGTGACTACAATAGGCACGCAAGTAATATGAAGCAAGTGTGCGTGTGAGTGTGTATGTGTATATAAAAGTTACAGATGAATAGCATTTATATGTGATATGTTGAATTAGAAAAGTAATCTTAGTGTGAAAAGGATATATAGTGTGAGTGGATATAATGAGTATACACCCCCCAGTTAAAATACCAGGTTTTTGTGAAAATGAGACCACGATAAATCATTTAAAAACTTTTCCCACATTGAATGTGACCTACAGCCTGTACATATCAATTGAAAAACAAATAAATCTGTTAGAAGGAAAAATTAAAATAATAAAAACATTCAATAAGCTTGTTGCATAAGTGTGCACACCTGTAAACTAATACTACATTGAAGCACCTTTTGATTTTATTACAGCATTTAGTCTTCTTGGGTAGGAGTCTATCAGAATGCCACGTCGTGACTTGGCAATATTTGCCCACTCTTCCTTACAAAAGAGCTCCTAGTCTGTCACATTGCAAGGACATCTCCTGTGCACAGCCCTCTTCAGGTCACCCCACAGATTTTCAATTGGATTTAGGTCTGGGCTCTAGCCATTCCAAAACTTTAATTTTCTTCTGGTGAAGCCATTCTTTTGTTGATTTTGATATATGCTTGGGGTCATTGTCGTGCTGAAAGGTGAAATTCCTCTTCATGTTCAGCTTTCTAGCAGACACCTGAAGGTTTTGGGCCAAAATTGATTGGAATTTGGAACTGTTCATAATTCCCTCCACCTTCACTAAAGCTCCATTTCCAGCTGCCACCACCATGCTTCACTGTGGGAATAGTGTTCCTTTGGTGACGCACAGTGTTGTTTTAGTGCTAAACACACCTTTTGGAATTGTGGCCAAAAAGTTCACCCTTGGTTTCATCAGACCATAGTGCATTTTCCCTCATGATCTGGGAGACTTTTTTTTTTGAGAAATTTAGCTGGGCCTGGATGATTTTCTTCAAAGGAAAAGGCTTCTGTTTTGTAACTTTACCCCAGAGTCCAGACATATGGAGATTGTACATGCTAGAAATTGCTGCAACTCCTTCAATATTCTTGTAGGCCTCTTGGCCGCCTCCCTAATCAGTTTTTGTCTTATCTTTTCATCAATTTTGGAGGGATGTCCAGTTCTTGGTAACATCACTATTGTCCCAAATTTTTTCCACTTCTTGATGACTGTCCTCGCTATGTTCTGTGGTATATTTAATGCTGTGGAAATTATTTTGTACCCTTCTCCTGACTGATGGCTTTCAGCAATGAGATCCCTATGATGCTTTGCAAGCTCTCTGTGGACCATGGCTTTTACTGTAGGATGCAACTGAATAAATGTCATGAAAATCCTACTAGGACAGCTGAACTTTATTTGGGGTCAAGCAGAGTCACTTTAACTTTTAAGGTGTGTACCCAAGAAGACTGAACGCTGTAATTAAACCCAAAGATGCTTAAACTAAGTATTAGTTTGAGGGTGTGCACACATACACAACCAGTGTATATCCACTGTATATTTAGGTCATGGGCAGTGCAAAATATTATGCCTGTTCATCATTCCATTTCACCAAGGAAAACATGGGTCGTCTAATGAATAACTTAATTTACTGAGGTTCCAAAGGTTATACAAAAAAATAGGACGCATGAGAAGAGGAAGGGATGACCTAGTCCTGATAGATTCAGTACAGTAATACTTTGAAGCAGCTGTACCACCTGCAGTTCAGACTAGGTAATCTGTCTGAAGATAAGCAGGGTTGGGTCTGCCCAGTACTTATATGGGAGACCAGCTAGGAAAGCTGGGTTGCTGAGGTGTTGGTGTGGCCAACAGGTTTGCCCATGCTGTGGTCTGTGTGGATCAGAGCATGTGAGCGGAGCAGATGGGATTTGTTCAGAGTGCAAAGTGTTTTTTTTTTATTAAGGCTCCAATTCCCCTCCAATACCGCTCATACCACGACCTTGATGCGTGCCCAAATCTACCCATAATTCATCTGTACAGTTGACTGGACTGTCACACAAAGGGTGATATTACACCGCAGCATGTGTGGTACTTGTGGTACCTCAGTAAAGTACTAAAAGTTACACTCGTGTAATAGCTCGTACCGGCATTTCGTACTGAATTCTGAATTAAAAAAATGGTTGTAGTATACAGCTGGAGACGATATTAAGTCTAACATCGCATGTTATGCACATGCAGTTCTTATATCGCTAGTGAGTTACATTAAGATCAGACTTTTTCTTACTTTCAGTTCTGTGCGGACATTCCGGACAACGCAGGGGGCTAATGTTTCACTAAAATACTTTTTACTTTGACATAGAGAAAAAGCTTAGCTAACTTTGCAATATTAATGATTATTCCTTTTAGAGATTATCCAATATATATTTTTTAAATCAGTTTAAAGTTTATCTCCACTGCTTTTGCATGAGCGCTGCATGCGTTCTCCGAGACGATAATAATCATTCTCATCTTTGCTGTTTAAATCACTCCTAGACAGGTTTGTGAGAAATTTATGTTAACTAAGTTTCACTTTATAAATACTCCAATATTTATTATAATAATATCACACCACTATATTTGGAAATTCTCCAATACTGTGCTGCCCTAGTATATTAAATAAAATACTTTTTAAATTTTCTTAGTAACTTTTTTTTCCCAAGACTGCAGTTATATTATGTTTCAGAATCGGGCTATTTACATAAGTTACGCCCAAAGTACTGAAGTACCAAAGAAGTACCCCAACTGGTTTGTCACTTTTGGTACTTGAACTATTGGTACTGGTACTCGACCGGAAGTCAATGGAAAAGCCAAAGTACCAAAAGTACCGTACTTGTTGCAGTGGAAATGTGTCCAAATTGTCCGAAATATTGCCAAAATATTTCACAAAGCTTTACGGTGACAGTTGTTAGGCATGCAGGTTATTCCTCCCTCTTTTAAACTGGAGCATGCATGGAGCGATTTGACTGGAGCAATGATGGAAGAATGATGCCGACCTTCAGATGAAATGTAAAACAGAGATATTGAATCTCTGATGTCATAAAAGATCCCTGGACGGCCTTTGAAAGAGTAGCAGTGGTACCCCGATGCCCTGGCTTTAATTGCCCACTGTGGCCCTAACAAAACTGGCTTCCTAATCATTCCCCATATCTAACCAGTGAATTCTCTCCTGCCCCTTCATCACCATAGCTACTGTGTTATGTCATACTGGTGCAGAATGGCTGCCGTCGCATCATCCAGGTGTGTGCTGCACAGCTGTGGTGGTTGAAGTGGCTCCCCATTGCTTCTGTAAAGTGCTTTGGGTGTCTTGAAAAGCACTATATAAATGTAACATTCATTCATACATTTCTAACCATTTGGACCAGAACCATTCACTTTATCACTGCTTCTGACTGCATCACAAAGGAAATATTTTCTCTACTGAGTGTAGTGATTCTTATGAGCTACTCAGGTTTTGTACAACAGCACCACCACTCATAGGAGGTTCAAACCTTTTCCCTTAAACCCATACACCTCCTGCTTTTCTTCACTGATGTGCTCTGAGATAAAATGGCATGCAACTAATATGATACAATGGAAAAAGAAATGGATGCTCTGTAGAGATATAGCTTCAGAAAGAGATTAAATATGTGGATGTTTATAAAATGTTAGGTTAGAATGTTCATAACCAAATGTATTCACATTTTATATATAATCTAATCTATCTATCTAATTTATTTATTATATGCATTTCATATATTTGTACATCTTTTCCACATACAGAAATTTGTCAGGGACTTCGACATCTAAATGCATGAAGCTCATACTTGGGCAGCAGTGGTGACAGACAGGTGGTCATTTATTGCAGCACAGGGAGTAATAAATAGAATATTTGCTTCAAATAGCTTGTCAAATAAGAAGGTTTGCCTTTTTCCGGCCTTCGCATCACTCTGGCCTGCATTAGCTGCTACGGAGGCACTTCAAAGGCTCCCAAAGTAACGGGAATGTCATTTCAGCCAATGTGATGGCTAATTTCTCCTCTTAGCTTATTTCCTCCTTCCCCACAGTATACCGACTGTTTCAGTGCTGAAGTGGGTTAGGCAGCCCAGTGCCCCGTCTCCTGGCTTCAGCGCACTTTTTCAGTGACTCTTACGGAGGGGAAAAAAGGATTTGTCGCCTCTCAGTCTTGAAACAGATTAAGTGGCCTCCGAAAATCCTCTGCTTTAAACAAAAAGCGTAGCCTTTTTTTTGAGACTGTTCTGCTCCAATTTTATTTTGGCCACAAGTCAAAGATAACAGCTGTACACTTGTGGGTTCAGTGAAGCATATATGCTTCATGGCCGCTCCGGCGACCAGTGGGAACAGATTGTAATTAGAATATTTTGGGTCATCTTGAGTGGACTGACAAAAGAGAATGTGGAAAATCAACAGTCACTCAAAGACACCTAAGCTTTCCTTTTAAATGTATGTGGTTTCTGCCTCTGCTGAAAGCGCAGCCGCCTTAATGGACAGAGGTGGCGAGCGTCTCTCTGCCATAACCTTTATCAGGACACAATTTGTGGGGTTTTGTTGGGCAGTCAGACCTTTGGCACATACTCACAGTCTGTCCTTTTTGTCCTTCTCTCTGGCTCCTCTCACGTCTCTGGGCATCCAGGATTTCACCGTGTTCTTACTCCAAGGATATATTTAGGCACTAAGGGTCTACAGGTAATTCTGCTAGCCAGTAAATATTTTTTGAGAGATGCAAAATTTACAAGGAATACAAAAGCTACAACAAAAATTCTGTCCTGCCATTACAAATATCTACATGTATTGTGCATGTATAGTGCATTCCTAAGCAACATATAAGTGAGGCAGATGACACATCAGAAGTATGCAGCTGCTAAGGAGTCAGCTACGCTGCTAGGCTGAGCTTCCAGTGACTGACCAGATCGAAGCTGGTACTGGGAGCCAAGAGCTGAAACAAGACATTGTTAGAAGCTCAGTAAAGCTCATTGATCAGTACAAAATACAAGAAAGGATCCGGGGAACGGCTGATGACGTGAGATGGCAGGTCAACATCAGGCCAGGAGTTAGCTGAAATGCTCCTGGGAGAGATGACCAGATGTGGATGGCAGCTCTTCCCACCATTGAGGAACCACACAAAGCATACATCTAGAGTGATGTGTATGTTATGTGCTGTGGGTTCACTAGGTGACTATTGGGGGCACAATGGAAAGTACTTCTTAATGAGCGCTCAGTAAAATGCTGTATTTTAAAGCAGTAATATATATCTTTCTACAGACTAAAAGCATAAAATTAGGTGAATCATTCGGCTAAACTGCACAGAGTAGACGTGTGCAGTGTTTGGATGTGAGCCCTGCAGTGGACTGACATCCTGTCCAAGATGCCCCCTGCCGGGTGCCCTATGCTGCCTGGGACTGGTTGCAGGCTCACAGCCACCCTGTGCTGGAAGTGTGGTGTGGAAGATGGATGGATAGATGGCTTGATATTTTTAAATGTCAGAAATACATTTGCATGCAGTTATGCCTAAACAGCACATTAAAGGGAAACTCAGACGCCTGCACCTTCTGCATCCTGATTCCTGATTGCTGCGCCATCAAAGAACATTTTAAATTGCGCAAAGTATTTGTGCAGCACTACCTGCTGAGCTTCAATATCTCATTCCCGGGATCTATGTCAACATCAGCGGGCGACAGCAGCGCGCATGCAAATTAAAACCTGAATGCAATCCTTTATCCCCCGCCCCCATATGGTGTGAGTTCTCTGAGCCCTATTTACATACGGGACTGATAAAATGCTTTAAGGTGCTGCGGCTCGTGTCGTCGTCTGAACGACTCAAACGTGATGATTGCCCAAGTCCATACTGGTCCTCCCCACCACAAATGCCCTTCTTTTGCTGGGAAACCCCTTGATATACAAAATATCTGGGAAAAGGCCATGTGTCTAGTGTTTGAATCTACCTCCAAGCAGCCCCATGCGACCTCCCCTGCTGTTACACCATGCTGTTACACAGCAATTACAATTTGTTTTGTTTATTTATTTGTTAGTTTGTTTGTGCGACCTTGTCCAGGACAAGCAGTTATGTGATGAATGGATGGATGGATGGATTCATTTTCATTGTATGTCTCAGTGGGTGGCACTGCTATACACATCCAGGCTTGGGTTTGAATCCATGCTCTCCCCATGTAGCCAATGGGTTTCCCAGTGGGTACACTCTGCTGTCTTGCTGCAGTCCAAGTACAAGCGTTTAGGTGACTGAGCATCTCGAAATTACCCTCAGTGCGAGTGCCCTGTGATGGACTCGCATCTCCTCCATCTGCCAGCGATGAAACCTGTACATAGTAAGTAACTGCGGGGGGGGATAATAATTTCAGTCGTCCCTCGCCCCTTCACACATCGACTTTCGCGGCTACACTCTATCGCGTTTTTTTCTAAATATATTCATTATAAAGTTGATCGATACAATGAAAATGATACAGCGTGCGCTCGGCTGTCTGAGTCAGTTATATCCTCTTCCTATCCTGGCCACTGATTGGCTCAGCCTCACGCAAGTTCGTTTCTCTGATACTGTATATGCTTCTACATCGCTACACATCTGAAGCAGCTTTGCTCTTGTAAGTCTTCGCGATTTCTAAGAACTTTTATCTAAGCCCCACGATGGCTCCTAAACGTGCTGCTTCTTCTAAGCCTTCTGACGATGAAACTAAGTGCCAGAGGAAGGTATTTACCATTCAAGAGAAGGATACAATAATAATAATATGATATTTGTAATGTCTAATATGTCTGATTTTCTCTTATTTTGGGTAATAGGAGTGTAATGGTGACTAAAGGGTATTTTTTCATATCTAGAGGGCTCTAATAATGTAAAAAACCATATTTAGAAGGTCGTAAACAGGTTTTCTATGCTCTACGAAAACATTTGATTTATAAATAATCCTACTTTGCGGAACTTCACTTATCACGGTGGAGTCTGAAACTGATTAAATGCGATAAACGAGGGCAGACTGTATTATTTTTTTGTATTTTGGCATATCGTGTATCTTCTGTGCCTGTTGATTCTCATTGTGCTTTTCAAAGAATCAAATCTGTGCCAATCGGCAAATACTTCAAGATAACTAAAGTGCTGAATGAAAATATGTGCATTAATATTTATTTCATTTTATTTGTTACGTATATACTGTGTATTTATCTTTGAAAGAACGTTTTACTGAGATGATCTGTACTTATTAAATACAAAAAATAATAAATGTAAAATCAGGAAACTGTTTGCTTTTTGCTGATTGCATTGAATCAGCTCCCATAAATGCATTGCTGATTACATTCAAGTAAGATCAACCTAGAGGTCTCTATTGACCTTTTAACTCACAGCTGCTAATTAAAAAAAGTTATGCATTAATACATCGGAATGTTTGACATCTGTACCTACAAGCCCGAATAAGAATGACCTTGCTTTGATTTTATACCTTTCCATGACACTGGTAGTTTTTACCATCGCCCTGATTTTCTGGTGTTACGTAGGAAATGTTGCTGGACTCACTGTATAGGCTATTTTGGTTATACACATCACCGCAGAACAAAAAACTTAAGAAAGTTACAAGCCACCACATCCTTCCTATTAAAAGTCCACCTTAAGGGTTTCCACAACGGATAACAAGAATACCAAGAAAATAAATCTGTAACACCTACACTGCGAAAACTGACTATATCACAACACCACTGCCTAAGCAGTCATTTAAAAAATTAGATTCTGTGATTTCATAGCATTTGTCCACAAGCCTATTTCTATGCTTTTCGGAGCCCCCCCCCAGCCCAAATGCAGTAAAATGCAGCCTGCTTTGCTGCCCTGTCTCGGATTTATGACTGTGTTTCTTCTCCTCCCTAAATAGTCGTGGCTCCCCCCATCACTTGGTGGGCTCTAGCAGACTTAATTATATTAATAATATTAATAGATATATTGTGACAACAGTTAAGAGAAAAAGAGAGAAAAATAAAATCTTTTCTGCTTGCTTAATTATTAATAAAATGCTTTCAGATCATTTCCTTGCATTTTAATTGGGGATTTTAAATGAGGTAGCACAAGTGAAGAGTAATCTCAGATGAGCCATTGCTTTTTATTTTTGGAAAGTAAAAACCATGTAATGTTCCAGGCAGAGCCTTTCTTTCTGTAACGACAAAGAAAGAAATGTTCTCCTAATCCAAGAGTGATTAAAACAATCTCTCGTTAGTCTGGTAATTGTATTTTATGTCAAATCAATATTTAGACTTGTAGTGCTGGAGGATTTGCATTCTGGGTTTAGTGTAAAGCACTCCTCTCTCTTGCCTTTGCTGCTCCCCGTTTAAGGCGCTGCTGTTTGATCTGGTTGCCCTGTACAGTTTGCCTTGTAAATGATACTGGGCGAGTGCATGGCCAGAATGTGAATGGACGCAGCTGTGACAGAGAGACTTCTGTGCCCTTGAATAGATAGATATGTTGAATGGGTCCTTAATGCTCTAAGAATCCCAGCTGTCATTTCATTTTGAATATATACACATGAGGAAAAACATATATGTTTTTTTTTTAAAAAACTTAATTATTTGTTCATTAATTTAATCTGCATAGCATTAAAAATGCTTTATGCAAACTTCTCTCAATATCTACAGCCTTGTGTGTGCGATTATTGTGGCCATGCTTGTATTATTCTTCTGGCGATTGAGCACAGAAGGCACTGTGAAACTGCTCTGCTAGCCGAGACGAATTGCGCACGTGCATTTGTCAACAAATTGCAAGACAACGACCTATAGAGGGCATCCAATCCACCCATTTTCCAGTCCTCATATCCAGGTGAATGCTGTAGAGACTTTACAGCTGTATTCATAATACATAATTACATAAATGAACATAATTTTTGTACTTCACTGATATTAGTCATACAACGGAAGAAAACAGATTCAGTCAATCGTAGCCATTTAGCTGGAGGGAATTCTGAGCGAGTGCACAGTGACCTCTCGTCTTTGCTGGTCGGATAGTGATCCAGTAACCCCATTTTCCCATTACCTTCGGACATCACTGCAGGGAATCTGCAGCTCAGACATCTTTTAGAGAAATTATTTCACTTTCCATTATTAGCTGACATATGTGGTGACACATTACCCATCAGCTGGAACGGGGTCCAAATGCAGCCCATTAAAAAAGCAGAAGATTGAAAGACAGGGTAGTTTTGTTAGTGTTAGGTATCCTACTTGTGTAGATCTTTCACCCACATAATCAGATCACCCTTGAGAGTCATTGCTTGAGAGAGAGAAAGTTCATACTGGGAAGGTTTATACTGGGAAGGGTGAGACTGTTCTCCATATAAAAAATCAATACTATGTTTTTTTGGAAATCTCTGATCTAAAATAACCATAATGCAGCAATCAGCACACCCTCAGAAAGTGAAATGCCCAAATCAATATTGCGATGAATAATGCAGGCATTTGGAACCGAGTGAAACCTCTCAGATGCATTTTACAAGTTCTTGCAATGACAAAGTTAGGATGACGCTGACAACTTTGGCCTGCATGTTCAGCTGGGAATTGTCTGAAAGCTCTCTTTATTGGCCAACATCTAAGCAATGATGTCCCGAAATAACCAAGTGATGTATCATTTAGCCTGGCGTTAACATTGTTGTGAGAGACATCCTCACTGCCCCAAGAGTATTCCTTGGCAATCCGTGACGGGATGCTCTCCGGAAACCCTTCCTTTTCCTGTTCTTCGGCACACCATTCCATATGCCTGTCGTCACTGCACTGTTCCAGGAGAAAGATTTTTTTTTCATACCTGTCATTAAATGAGTCCTGCTTCCTGTTTCTCATTGTTTATCAGTTCATGGCCGGAACAGCTTTTCAGGGACTTTATATTTAAAATATATTTCCTGTCACTCTGACCACATCCCTCACTCCACTTCCCATCTCCAGTGCACAGAATATTATTGTCATTATTATATGATTTACTGAACCATCCTAAATTATGTATGTGATAGGGATTGAGTCAGTCATCTTCCCATTTCTGAATGCACTTTAATTCCAAACAATGACACATGCTGTTGCTTTTATAATTATAAACTCAAGTAGAACCCCCCCCCCCCCCTTGGTTTCAGTTCAAATTGATTTAGGTTTAGTCACCATGAAGTAGGTTTGCATCTCCAATTATAAACATTCTAATTAAAATCTGAATGCAAATGATGTCACTATCTTATCTGCCCAGCATTATTTTAAAGCAAACAGGAGAAAATTAGCTGTTGTTAAAGGGAAAGGGGGCCCTGGCCTCCTCTGGGGATTTTAAGCATGTTCCAGAAATGGGCATGTATTTCACGAGCCTTTGAGACACCATCAATTAAATGACTGAAGCAATTTTCACTGTAATGGCTTCCAGTACACACGGCTCTTCATGTGCCTTGATGGCTATTAGTGGGGACAGGTCTGCGACATTCCCTGTGGATGGGCTGTACTATTGCCCATTCCCTTCTTTTTAAATTTAAATCTTTGTAGATGAAGGTCATTGGACTGCTTCTATTCTGTGGCACAAAAGGCTCTCTCTCTTCCTCGCAGGTGGAAAGAATTCCAAACACACACATTCAGTGACTCATTTCACATATACCTGCAATAAATCCCACTCACTGTTTCCCACTGCAGCGGCCCCCCCCCCCCCAGTCTCCTAGTATTTTAGTCTCTATACGCTCAATATAGCCTCTCTGTAATAAACCAACAGGCTAATCTAATAAGTAGGGTGAGTGATAATCCTAAAATAAGTGGAGGCTGTAGACAACTAAGCAGCACCATTCTCTGTTGTAAATTTGTTTGATTACAGAGATGTGACGGTGATGTTAATCCAACCAAGACACATAGCTTTTTTTTTTCTTATTCTGAAGACAGTGAAATATTTTGCCGAATGGCACACAAACATGAGATGACAATCTTTCACAAAAAAGTACATAGTCTTTGGGCCACTGATGTGTTTTCATGTTCCTCCTCTCTTTCGAGAGAACACATTCTGAGAAAAGTATATAAACGTGTGATCTCTCCCAAAGGGTCAACACAGTACTATTTATTTACACTGATTCACTTCATTGCTGTTGGTGGGCAATAGGGTACAAGTGTTAGAAAATGTATCCAAGGTCAACAGGATGTCCTGTAACAACAAGAGCAGACTTTAATTACCTTAAATATGATTAAAAACATCTCAAGGGGCTTGTGCTGAACAACAGCTAGCCAGCATGAACAGCTTGGATGGGGTGATGTGGCAGGAAACAGACATTTAATTTGAAATAAATAAAAGGAGATTTATACAGGGGTCAGATTTTATAGCAGGCATCCAATGTGCCGACTGTTTTTTATAGAAAAAAAATCAGCAGAATTATTTAATATTCTGAGAGCACAGGAGCTCAGCTTAATATCAGAGGTAAAATATGGTGCACAGGTTGATTGGAATTAGGCTGGCATTTCCATGAAATGGTCTTCCTTCAATATCAGTGCTAATTACATTAAATAAAAGGTCCTCATATCCTCCAATGGGGACATTCCAAAACCTTCAAGGTGGAGGTGACCTTCAAAAACCATTGCTTGCATAGGCATATGCGGAAATGTATGGTATGACTTTTCAGTCTAACAATTTTACACAGTGCATGGTGGCAAATGTTTATGGGTGATGTGTATGCATAATAATGTTCTTATATATAATTCAAACATAGACCAGTGTACAACTAAAAAACACAAATGAATCCTGCAGGAATTATGTTTGTCTATGTTTGCCTGGATAGAGATTTTGCTTCAACGAAGACATTCTGCTTCATGGCAAACCACGGTGTGTGATTTTTCTGTACTTTTTCAGTACATGTAAAAATTATTTCCCCTTCACCAACCTCAGTTGCTTAGACTAGAGTTGAATTGTGAACCAGTTCTAAGTAACTGTGTGGTAACCATAAACCTTGCAAGTCATCAACAAAAAGAGCCTTTTGGTCATTTCAGCAAACTGTCACAGTTTAGAAAAGGTTTCCCACAATGCTATGTCCAAAAAAAGCCTCCTGAGAGTTTTGGGAGTGGAATACAGTTGGAGCCCATTGCTATTGGCTGATCGATCCGCTGTTTGGGGACCACCTGCTAAATGTGTTATGCCAGGAGCTCTCAGAGCTCCCGTGATGTCATTTCCAGCTCAAACCTGGATCAGGTTAAGTAAGATGTGTCTCGGGACACGATTTGTGGCTGGAAATGACCTTCTCTCATCTACAATCACACACCCCCCAATAGGTGCTAGGCCTATTTAGGCTTACAGTTTACTAAAACCTAAATCTCGGTTTTAGTAAACCTAAAGCTATTTTCTTATAATGAGTATATTTGGTGCAGGATTAGTGTCTCAGAGGAATGTTCGGTTTCATGTTTAAAATTAGCAGTGACCACTTTGACCCCAATTCTTCCTCAATTTAATATCATACATACTAAACACACTTGAGAAAAAAAGATGAAAATATTATGGTAAAGCTTAAAGTTGTTACAAGAATGTTAAAAGGTTAAACGAAGAATTGATCCTTCTTTGGGACTGTAGTCCTCTAAATTGTTACCACTCCTATTAATACTTGATGGCGGGAGGGGGGCTCTGAGCAGAGTCATCATGTCCTGCCAGGTGATTTTCAGCACCCTATAAATCACATTGTGGTGTAGAAGGTTGTACAGTTTTCTCACACCTGCAGGGCTGGGGGCTTGAATTCTGCTTCCAGTTAGCGTGGATGGAGCTTGTGTGTTCTCTCCATGTCACATTCCAGTGATATACAGTTAGCCTCATTGGTCATTGTGTGTGTGTGTGTGTGTGTGTGTGTGTCTCCCCATAATGTGATAAAAGCCTGTTATTCTGATGTTGTGGGGGTCATTTTTCGGGTCCCCACAAGGGGAATCACAATTTTATAAGAATCTCTGACTGCAATCAAAACACTCAACCACACAAAATCTTGTACTTTATTTGGTTATTTACAGTATAAGGTTAGGGCTGGATAGGGGTTTAGGTTGATAATTTTGGGATCATGGTTTTTCCTGTAGAAATGGATGGATGGTCCCCACAAAGATATGAACATAAACATCTTTTTGTGTGTGCCTGGAATCTCAAGGTACACTACAGCATTGTTCTCTGTACTCAGATTTAGAATCAAATATAAGCTTTATGAACATCTGAGATACATTATTAGCGTGAGTAGTTTGGAAAAAGAATTGTCTGGTTGTATCAGAATTCATAACTATTGTCCTGTTAAGGACATAATGACGACAGGTCATGTTGGCAGTACACAAACTCTTTCTGCTCAATTCAATCTCAAGTGTCCTTCAAATGCTAAAGGGATTGTAGTGCTTCAGGAGTAGATGCCTTTAGAATACATCACAGTTGCACCCTACATCTTACCTCTAGTCAGGTAGCTTCACTGGAGCTTAGCAAGTATCTGTCACATAGGCCAGGGTCAGGTACGAGCCCGTTTTACAAAACCGTATAGCAACTTTCAAACACTTCTGAATATGCCATAGTAATTACAAAAAACATATCACCGGTAGGACACAGTCACCTGCTGATTTATGCTGTGGCTTTTCTCCCCGTGATGCTGTCCCCATGATTAAATGAGTATTTTTCATATGTTTCTGCCACAAGAGTTCTCTCTGCTAACAATATCATAAATGCCAGCTTAACGAGATTGACAAGGGTTTTTTTTTGGGAAAATTTATTATTTATACACAACAGCAAAATTACAAAATGTGTACTGTAATGGAAAATGAAGCAAATCTTAAAATAAAAAAAAACTAAAATAAAAAGGTCAGGGGTGGCACAGGGGTGGTTATCTTGCACCTCTGGGACCAGGATTTGAGTCTCTGCCAAGGCTCTATGTGTACAGTGCCCTGCAAAAGTATTCACCCCCTTTGGCATTCTCTCGATCTTGTTCCTTTACAACCTGGAATGTAAAAGGAATTTTGGGCGGGTTGTAGCTTTTAAGTTATACAACACAATTACCACTTTGCAGATGAAAATTATTTTTTTATTGTGAAACAAACAAGAAATAAGACAAAAAAAGTAAAACCTGAGCATAACTATCCCCCCCCCTCCCAGAGTCAATACCTTGTACAGCCACCTTTTGCAGCAATTACAGCGACAAGTCTCTTCAGGTACTTCTCCACAAGCTTGGCACATCTAGACACTGGTATTTTTGCCCATTCTTCACTTGTGTACAGCAATCTTTAAATCATACCAGAGATTCTCAAATGGATTGAGGTCTGGGCTTTGACTGAGCCATTCCAGGACATTTACCTGTTTCTCTTTAAACCACTGGAGTGTTGTTTTAGCAGTGTGTTTAGCGTCATTGTCCTGCTGGAAGGTAAACCTCTGTCCCAGTCTCAAATCTCTGTACGACTCAAACAGGTTTTCTTCAAGAATTTCTCTATATTTTGCGCCATCTATCTTTCCTTCAATATTTTGCGCCTTTTCCTTTCCTGTCGATGAAAAACATCCCCATAGCATGATGCTGCCCCCACCATGCTTCTCTATGGGGATGGTGTTCTCAGCATGATGAGAGGTGTTAGGTTTGTGCCAGACATGGCGTTGTCCTTGATGGCCAAAAAGTTCTATT
>JAODKM010000034.1:24026300-24043964 GCA_026780845.1 Petrocephalus sullivani
AGCATTGAGGTAAGTTCAGGTAAGAAATAGTTGGCAACGCTGCATTTCAGGGATTTTGAGTCATTCTGCGCTGCAGAGGGGTTAAATGCGTTAATATTTTTAATCAGATTAATCACGATGCAGGATTAATCTATATAAAGAATCACTTTCACAAAGTACACAACTAGTTGGTTGAAACTAAAACTATCTGGACCCGCACTTTCCACCACTGGTGCTAAGGGTTGCTGTCAACGTACAATTATAGCAAAGTACATGACTTGTAATTTATTGTCTTTCATCTGTAGAACACAACAACAAGAGATATTGGGTATTTTATGGAAACCACACAAATTTGGTAGAGATCAATATACTGTATTATGAAAACAGTTTTTTTTGTTATATATTTACTCCATCTTCTTTCTTGCCTAGACACACCCAAGAATCATGGCCATTCGAGTTTTTTCTCCACTGCAACTACTTAGTATAATGTCTCTAACCAGTTTAAATTTATTCTTGGGGTGAACAGTAATTTGAAACAAATGAGTTTTACACCATTGTTAACTATTAAAGACACGGCATGTCTTTATGGCATGCGACTGCTGGCCTGTCCTGATGGAGCACGGTCACATGTCCTGTCTTTATGGCATGCGAATGCTGGCCTCTTCTGATGGAGTACAATCACATGGCCTGTCTTTATGGCATGCGAATGCTGGCCTCTTCTGATGGAGCACAATCACATGGCCTGTCTTTATGGTATGAGAATGCTGGTCTCTTCTGATGGAGCACAATCACATGGCCTGTCTTTATGGCATGCGAATGCCGGCCTCTTCTGATGGAGCACAATCACATGGCCTGTCTTTATGGTATGAGAATGCTGGTCTCTTCTGATGGAGCACAGTCATGAAGTTTGTCTCTATGTCCTGATGGAGCACGGTCACATAGCCTGTCTTTATGTCATGTGAATGCTGGCCTCTCCTAATGGAGAATGGTCACATGGCCTGTGTTTATAGTATGAGAATGCCGGCCTCTTCTGATGGAGCATGGTCACGAGGCCTGTCTTTATGGTATGAGAATGCTGGCCTCTTCTGATGGCGCACAGTCACGAGGCCTGTCTTTATGGTATGAGAATGTTGGCCTCTCCTGATGGAGCATGGTCACATGGCCTGTCTTTATGGCATGCGACTGCTGGTCGGCATGCGGGAGCCGGCTTCTCTCCAGCACGAGCATCTTGAAACACCTGTGGAATTTATCATCTTCCTAGGAATGGGGGGTGCAGTTCCCATCTGCTTTCCAAAATCTTAATCATGTTGCTGTATGGAAGGGCCTCCTCCAATAACCAGAAATCATCATGAATAGGTTTGGATTAATGCCTGATCTTGCCAATCCCAGTCCCTGGCAGAAAAAAATACTGTGTATCAACATGACACAGAAATCGACAATAAGGTCTAATACATCACAGCTGAAGATTTGAAGAACATTCAAAAGGTACATTAACTTTACATCAAAGTGTAGAATAAGAGCAGTTTTTAAATGACATTAAAGGAACCCCAAAATTACCCCTAAAACAGTGGTCCCCAATTAGTCAGGCTAAAGGCCAACAAATCCAACCCCCCCCCAAATGTATATGTCTGTATGGCAGATTCAAAAAAGAGTATTCTTTATTTCTTCTTAATTTTCTTAATATTCCTCTTAATAGCAAAGAAAATGAACAATTTTGCCAAATACAACCGGAAAGAGGCGGAGCCAGAGGAGAGGCCAGGGTTGCACAAGGCCTCGCTGAAATCTGATTGGACACCCCAGGTGCCACCCCAGATGGCTGACTTTATGAAAGTATTACAGACTCCGACTGCAATTGATTGTTTGAGAAACATATTCATTGTCATAGTCTGTGCACCCCCTGAAATAGCCTTGGCCACCCTAGGTTATATTCTGTCACTGTATACAAAAAACATCAGACTCCAGAAATATAAGCACATGCACGTACACTACAACTCAGCTGGAACAACAACTTAAGTCCGGGTTGCAACATATACGTAACAATAGTTCCCACTGTTACACCCTCTGGCTAGCCCAAATATAAAAGTTTAGTTCCGCCACTACCCGCAGTGAACCGCCTGGCGCTCAGCATACGTCGTGGAAGAGCGCTTACCATAAAAATAAGTGCTATTGTAAAGTGTTTTTCAGCATAAAACAAAATAAGTTACGCCGTTTTAAAAAAAGGCACTTGCTCTCTTGCTGTTTGGTCGAAAAGAGGCAAAATGTTAAAAAAGCTTATGATCAGTTCGCGAAACTTTACTTTCAATACGTGACACCAAATGTGAATTTAATTTAGTGAGGGAACTATGTATGAATAGTGAGGGTCAGTGCATATTTTTCTAAATTAAAACTTTAAAGTGACTTTAAAGTGACATTAAATAATTCAGGGTGCTGGAATACTGCAATTAATAGTTTCTCCTCCATGTTGCTAAGCAGTATCCAAGTCGCAGATCCTGCCCATCACAAACTGAAAATTATATCTGGGTGGATGCTGCTTTTCTAGAGGTCAGTCAACTAGGTCAAAGTTCAATCGATTTGAATTCTGAGCGGCGCAGCAAAAACAGGGAGGCACTTGCCATAACGAGCCAGCGATGAGTGGCGAGGCAAAGCGGCAAAAACAGGGAGGCACTTGCCATACCGCGCCAGCGATGAGTGGCGAGGCAAAGCGGCAAAAACAGGGAGGCACTTGCCATACTGCGCCAGCGATGAGCAGTGAGGCAAAGCAGCAAAAACAGGGCAGCGCTTGCCATACTGCGCCAGCGATGAGTGGCGAGGAAAAGCGGCAAATACAGGACGGCACTTGCCATACTGCGCCAGCGGTGAGCAGTGCGGCAAAGCAGCAAAAACAGGGCGGCACTTGCCATACCGCGCCAGCGATGAGTGGCGAGGAAAAGCGGCAAATACAGGGCGGCGCTTGCCATACCGCGCCAGCGATGAGCGGCGAGGCAAAGTAGCAAAAACAGGGTGGCGCTTGCCATACCGCGCCAGCGATGAGTGGCGAGGCAAAGCGGCAAAAACAGGCGGCACTTGCCATACCGCGCCAGCGATGAGCGGCGAGGCAAAGCGGCAAAAACAGGGAGGCGCTTGCCATACTGCGCCAGCGATGAGTGGCGAGGCAAAGCGGCAAAAACAGGGAGGCGCTTGCCATACCGCGCCAGCGATGAGCGGCGAGGCAAAGTGGCAAAAACAGGGCGGCGCTTGCCATACTGCGCCAGCGATGAGTGGCGAGGCAAAGTGGCAAAAACAGGGCGGCACTTGCCATACCGCGCCAGCGATGAGCGGCGAGGCAAAGCAGCAAAAACAGGGCGGCGCTTGCCATACTGCACCAGCGGTGAGCGGCGAGGCAAAGCAGCAAAAACAGGGCGGCGCTTGCCATACTGCACCAGCGGTGAGCGGCGAGGCAAAGCAGCAAAAACAGGGCGGCGCTTGCCATACTGCACCAGCGGTGAGCAGCGAGGCAAAGCATCAAAAACAGGGTGGTGCTTGCCATACTGTGCCAGCGGTGAGCAGTGAGGCAATGCGGCAAAAACAGGGTGGCGGTGAGTGGCGCCGCTTTCCCCATCGACACACAACAACGCAAAAAATTTGCCGCTTGCCGTGTGGATGGCACCTTATTAGGGGCCTGATATTTGGCTTGCGCGGGCAGGATCTGCCATTTGGGAACCACTGCCCTAAAAGTATCCCAGATCCTGATATAACCTAGATAGTGATGGAGTAACTTCCCTTTATGCTTTTTAAAATTCATTTTGCCTTGACAGAAATTTACAAATGACAAAATCCGCTAGAATAACAGAATGGACTTAAGTTTAAAATTCAAAATGGGTTTTTATTCTTGCACAAATTGACAGGGACTGACATTCTATCTTTTGCTGTCATTTGTACAATTTTTCCTTCATACAACACCTAGCTAATACACTAAATCTATTTTTATAAAGTACAACATCTGCAATTAGCAGCTTTTAAAGGGGTTTGTTAAATGGCATGGGATTTTTTACATAGCACATTAAAATGTATAAGTATCTTAGTATGAGATGCCTGCTAGTGCATATAAACACATTTGGAGTTACAGGATGCACCTTACAACTACAATGCACCATAATGAGACTGGGCCTCCTCATTTCAAATTCTGTATCTAATAAGTGAGAATAATATCGAAGACACAATTAGAGGGAATCTTATTAGAATTAGACACCTCTGGTGTGGAAATTCACAGGGTTTATTCTCATGTCACTTATTATGCCATAGTACAATAGCTTGGTTTTAACACATTTAAAAAAAAAATTTATGCTGTGTCTTACTATTAGGCAACCCAGTAATTGGCATACCATTAAAGAGAATTGTCATCCTCATGTTATATACACCACAATAGTGTTATTTTCAGGCTTCTCTCTATAAATGGATGAAAGGTGCTTAAACTCAAGTTGAGGGTTAAACATTATGGCATAATATTTGTAGAGACTGATTACAAAGAATAAAGCTTAATAAAATTGTGAATTTTTATGTTCTTCTTATGTTCTTATGTGAATTCTTTAATGTCAGTCATATAAAATCAACTAGAATACAGGAATAAATACATGTACAAATAAATAAATAATAAATTTCAGTGCAGTGCAAGTTATGGCAATGATGAATAATTCTACATGTCTGATTAATATCAAACAGTTAATAATGTTTGAGAAACTGGTTACATTCAAGTCTAGCCTATGGGAAAAAAATCTATGGAGTCCTGTATAAAATTATGCACATATGCAACAGTAAATTGCAATGCTAATGCAAAAGAACAAGCTGTCCAGCCTGCTCCATTTTTAGACAATGAAACCATAAACAAAGTTTGAATTGCACTTGACCTGTTAATAATGTTTCATCCGAATAGTGCCAAGCACTGCAGATGCTAGAGTACTGTCAGAGCTCTAAACGAAAATTTTTATCTATTGCATAAGAAATGAGTAGTAACAACAAAATGAGGCCAAAATTATTCTACATCGGATATCTGTTTGCAAATATATAATATAGTGTTATATATATATATACACACACATATTATATGTATACTTATTTTTAAGAAAAAATCACATATTTGCAAGCATTCTCCCAAAATACTAATGCAGATGACAGTTTTAGAGAGAAAAGCATGGTAAGTGAATTGGTTACTGAAATTAGGTGCCATGACTAAAGAAACATTATAACAACTTTAAAAATCCAAAATTAAGAAATGCATATCCTTTCCTTCTTCCTCAGCATTGTATAACAGGGCTATTGAACAAATTTTCTCTATGGTATAAACCAGCATTCAAAGCATGATCAAACTAAATTGACAAATTGTCCTGACTGTCATGTCCGCCTGGCCCTCCCGTCACCTCCCAGACGTGGCCATGATGAGCCAAGCCTGTTGCTTGTTGCCCATCGTTAGTCTTTGTATTTCAAGTACCTGTTTATCTTGTCATCCCCAGTCCAGTCATTGAAGTCACTCCTCCTGTCTGCCCGTGTCCTTCCCCGTACTAGCCTTCTTGCTTTGATCCTTCTCAGCCTCGTTTGTTTAACTGCTCCCATTCAGTTAAATAAGACTCGCTTTTCGCTAAACACCCACCATCGTGTCCGTCATCCCACATGCCTTGACACATCCTTTATCATGAGGTCAAGAAACCGGCACACATCATATTATTATTCACTGTGTTTTATGGAAACCAAATATCCCATTTCTAAACTATAGGCAGATACGGTTATGAAAGAAACAATACTTGTATTCATTTGTAATTCAGTCCCTTTGTTACGTCTTTTAGTTGTCGGGATTGTTTTCTTCTCTTTGTGGCCACCAATTAATTTTAATATGGCAAAATATGGTGGGCCTGTACCTGCAGCATCTGTGGATCTGGCGAGGCAGACGGAGGGCCGGGGGGGATCTGTTCAATGGGAAGCAAGGTGGCGCACAGCGGAGAGATATTGGGGAGCAGAAGGCCATCATCCCTTGGGTCTTAAACGGGCAGCAGGCACAGTAAGAAAGGTCTTATTGGGGCTGAAAGCTGATTGGTCATTGGACGTGTGCAGCAAGCTGTTCTGAGTGCCACTCCTTGTCAACTGAGTGGCTGCCAGGGTCTAAACCCAGTAAGATCATAGTTATCTCCCTTCAGTCCCTGACCTTAATGACTCATAGCCTGCATGCAGCTGTCTGTCATGTGGCAAACTTCACCATGTCCAGCCTCATTCCCATGACCATTGACTTCCCCCAGGGTGGGTACTTCCTCTTTTTCTGGAATAGGAAAGGCATAAAAAAGTATTTGAAAGATGCAGAGCTGTCAGGTTAAGTCTCTAGAAAAAAGGACACTCAAGAGTGCCAGTTCCCATGAGGATTTGCCTGGTGATAATTGGCTACCCTTAAGCTAGTTATCTTCTCAGGCAAAGCAGTGCCCCATCTATTCCACATTCAGCGTGAACGGAAAGGAGCTTTGATGGAGAAGGTGGACCGATGGGCTAGAGTAGAGCTACAGAGTGTGGGGGTGTTGCATTCCCTTGCCAATAGTCTTTCTGGTGGGAAGGGACTTGCAATGTTTGAAGCAAGGCCTCCTCATGTGTGCTGAGCTCCGATTTAGGCCTCATCAACGTCTCCCTATCAGTAGCGCTCTGCCCATTTCCTTCTGCCAATTCAACAAGGAGCGGCTGGCAAATTGCATTACAGAATCCTCAGCCACAGCAGACATGCAGCCTGGGCTCCAGAATCATCATCACATTCATTTCTACAGCACCCAGCTGCAGTCAAGGGAATTCGGAGGGCACACTTGCCTCCTGACAGTGTGGGTTCTGCTGATAAAACAGCATGGTGTGAAATCTCAGGGAACCACAGTGATGGAGATTCATCTGGAGATGGCCAAGCACTCTCTACTGTTCCAGCTTTTAAAAACTTGGATAGGACTTGATTGATGTTAGTTTTATGATCTCGCTCTTCCTCTGCCCATACACTTCGATAGACAGGTCACAAACCATTTGACCTGAAGTTACTCTGAACTTTTGATGATGACATAAATCACAAGCAATATGTTATCGTAGTGAGGAGGATACAGTCAGGCTGACTACTTGTCAGCTCTGCCATCACTGCCAATAAAACTCACTAACCTACCTGTACAGCTATGCATTTTATTTTTTCACATTTTCTGGTTTTAATGGAAAGCCTCTCAAAACTCCAATATAACCTGTTAAAAAAGTGCAATTATGTCTTAGGTAAAAACAAACAACCAGAAACTCAAGGCAAATTGCAAACTTAAACATTAATGCCTTTTTATTAAATGAAACACAAGCTTCAGTTTATCTTCATCTGAGTTTTCCATATTTGATGCGTGTAGGGAGGTATATAAGGTAATTTCTCTTAAATGCTCACTTTCTCTCAGAAGCTCTAAACCAAAGGAGCTGTGTGTATTTTTAACATTAATGATTCATAAGCAGAATAGGATTTAATTATTAATTGGTTTCATTAAACAGGACTCCTTTTCACTCAGTCTCTCATGAAACCTGTATGGCATTCGGTTTGAGGTTTAATTTTAGCTTAAGGCCAATGAATCTGAATTTTTAAATTAGCTTTAATAAGCCTGACGTTCTTCAACCACTTTCAGGAAATCCACCCAACTTGCCCCAGCTTTTATTTTTGGGACTGTGAAGCTGCTAGTTGACAGTCTATAATGAATTATATTTTTTCCATTAATACCCTGCTTCTTCGAGGCCCTCTTATGCCATTACATGCACACATTATAGATATTTGATTAGTATCTGTTGTATTAAATGTAATCCCATCCAAACTGCTCTAATGCCCTGTGCCCTATGCTGCCTAGAGTAGAATCCAGGCACCCTCAAGATTCTATACTGGATGATTTACAGGTGACACAAGTTGTCAGGTGGAATGTTTTCTTATTTGCAGTATAGTAGTAGTAGCAGTAGTAGTAATAGTAGTAGTGAAAGTGCTATAGTATAGCGATATATATATATATACGTAGCATACTGCAGCAGTATGCTATATATAGTATAGTATACTGCTGCAGTATGAAAAATTATTGGTTTCTCAATGGAAAAAAACACAAATATTATAAAAAACTCATAAAAATTATTTGCATAAATATTGGATATTTTGAGTTTTTTGGTTGCTGTGTTCAGGAAAAAAATGTGAGACACACCTGAATTCCTCAGGACAGTTCTCCCTCTTTGTTTTCCTTTGGTGTCTATGTCTTGCATATGTCTGCATTACAAAGAGGTTCAGTGTCAATGTTCACCTGTTTACACTGTAGAATAATAATTTACAGATTTTTCTGTACTGAATAAAACCATCTGCTTGAGTAACCAAGCAAAAATAACTGCTGCAAGCCCAACATCTGCGTGTTGAATAATAAAAATAAATGAATAAAAAGCAAATTCTCACTTGTGCAAATTTAACTGTAGGGGGGCAAATTAGTAGCTCATCATGAGAGGAATGAAAAAGGTGCCACAACAGAAGCAGTGTGGTAGTGAGGCGCAGGGTATGTTTCCTCGCAAGGGAGGGGGGCAGCTCTTCTGTCACAGGGTGGCCGTGCAGAGAATAACTAGCGTATTTAGAAATCCTAAATGAATGACGATTTTCCTATTTTTGGCTTTGAGAAGACTTTGATTGGCTGCTCAAGTGAGCTTTGCTTTGTGATTCAAGCTTGCAAAAAATTACAAACAAGAGAATATGTATATATAAACACATGGCAAAGTGGAAAAGATGGGAACCACAGAGAAATGGGGGGAACCTATCCTTCAGGGCATCCAAAAATCCTGTATCTCAGGACCTGCAAAGGGATTATGCCTTCAAATGCAGTTCCCTCCTGGTAGAATTGCTGGTGAGAAGTATACTATACTACACTATACTATACCACTAAATTTCCATTTAATTCCTTAACTCACACTTTTCCAAAGTGCTGTAATTGCCCAAAAAGCTAAATATTTTGAAGGAGTGGCTAATAAAGTATGAAATTTCTCTGACCTAACCTCCCATACGTTGAAACTGGCAGCCTTCTAAAAATCTATTTAAAGATTTAAATTACAAAACAAAACAGAGGCAGCACTTTAAAAGTTCTGGGAACCCCAGATTCAATATGAGGGTGAGAAAGAAAAAGACAGAAAATGTGCACAGCCTCAGGTTTGTGTTCAGTAATAGTAAGCAGAAGTTAATCAAGAATTTAAGGGCAAACAAGCCGGCTGGGTACCATACAAAACGCTACAGCCTTCTGGACAGATAAACTCTGCCTAGAGGGTGAAGGAAATGTACTTTAGTAAAAAGTTATTGACTAACCTTCTGTCCTTAAAGTGTTGCTTACAGCTTGGATAGAGTCCTTCAGTCATTTTTACTCATTTTTTTCACATACACTGTGTAAAATCACTTGTTACCCAAAAGGAAACATTTTGTATTTTATTTGTTCTATAAAGCACCTGCATGCACCAATATGTGTGTATGTCGTTAAAACTGGGATGAGCATTGACACAATAGCCAAAAGAAAAGTTAAGTTATAGTCATAACATAGAGAACATCTCATGTGCATCACTATTGAGTACTAAGGTGTATTCTAGGGTACTTTTTCAGGGAAACTAGTTGTATATGTAAATGAACCTGCAGAGGCTGCAGTATCCCATGAACCAAAGTTGTGATATACTGTGACTTTGGCACAATAGAGAGGTGTGTGCATTCCAGGGGCATTGGATATAGGGGGAATGCGTCCATCCCAATATTGGCAGAACCCTACCCCCCTTCCTTCCCAATAAATAAAAAGCATGTTGTTTACATTTCATTATGAATTCATGTGTTACTGAGGTCAATTCACTGCTCTGAGGAATTAACTACTTGCCTTCACATGGAAGGCACACAGGTCTCTTAATACCATGAAACCACTACTACTCTCCTTTCCCTGCAATTCAATGTAATTTCCAAGGTAGTGCCCGTGCTTGTAGTCAACCAGTGTGCAAATTTTATCACTATAAACCCCAACCAGTACTTCTTAAGCGAGAAGTACTTCTCGTAAATAATAGGCTAAAAAGAAGGTAAAAAACTACCTTCAAGGGACTTTAATTGGATCAAATTCTTGTGGTGGGAATGTGATGGGAGTTCCTGAATCCTGAAAAAGGTTCTGGTTCCTGCAGTGGAAAAGCAGCTATGAGTACACTCTCCAAGTGTAGCATTTACTGAGGAGACAGGCCTCCCACATGCTACTGTGTGATTAATATCTGTAGCCAGAGCTGCCTTGCTACCACTGTGCGCATCTTCTGCTAGGGCATGTATCACTTTGTCTCTGTGTTGTCTTGTATGTGTGTAATGGAGTTATGTAAATGAGCAGCCACTTGAAGACCAAAATAACCCAAACCTGTGCGATGGTTTTGACTGGTGATTGATGTATATTGCTTTACTCAGCGAATAAACTATATCTTGATTACTTCTTGGTTGTCTGAACTTGCTAATTCTGGTAAATTCTTGAATGATTGTGATACCATAGGTCATGGTTAGAAGTGAGACACAGCACTCCTAACTAACTGGTTAGTCATTTGACACGGAAGGACCTACACACATTCAGAGCCTCGGGCTGCCCAGTGGGAGACTCCTTACACACCTTAATGGTGCTCACTGGTGTTTGTATATGCAATGGTGCCAATCTGTCATGCTATTAAACGAAACAAAAAAAAGGCAAGTAAGGAAGGGAAACAGCCGCCCCGCTGCACTTTGCGATTAATCAAGCATAGTATAATAGGGATAGATTATGAAATATTAAAGATCAAAATCATTTCTAATTGGATGGCTCTTCTTGAGAAACACGAGACGTCAGGTTTTCTCAACTTTGTTTTGTATAAATAAGCAAACACAGCAAATGCAAGTACATTTTTCCCCAGTCTTTGAAACACTGGCCAGGAGTATGGGAAAAGCTTAGTTTACAGTCTGTCTGTACATCCCTGGGAGATTAGACTTTTTATCATTTTAAACATGGGTTACGTGCTGAGAATTTATCTGGAAACAAATTGCGTGGGCTGCATTTTGTCCTCCAATGCGATTTATATAAGGTGAGTTCAACTGTAACTGTTTGTGTGAGAGGTGAGCATGGAGTGACCATGTCATACTGCTTAAGGGCATCCTTCTTACATGGAGTGACCGTGTTATACTGCTTAAGGGCATCCTTCTTACATGGAGTGACCATGTCATACTGCTTAAGGGCATCCTTCTTACATGGAGTGACCATGTCATACTGCTTAAGGGCATCCTTCTTATATCATAGTGACCAGTAGATTTACTTGACAGGAGCACGTCACACAGCAACTTCAAGCAATTACATATATTGCTTTCATCTGAATAAATGATTTAAATAGTCTTTTGGAAGTTCAGCAAAACAGTCCCAGCTCAATATCATAAGCCAGAGCCGGCCGAAGGCACAAGCGAACTAAGCGGCCGCTTGGGGCCCCATGCCACTAGGGGGCCCCCAAGAGCGGTTGATTTAGGTGGTGGGGGGGCCCCCAAATCAAATTCTGCTTAGGGCCCCATATAGGCTCAGGCCGGCCCTGTCATAAGCACATCAGTGGTGACAACAAATCCAGCAGCCGCCTGCTATACTCTGTATAATACCACTGAACTATCATTCTCTGGCTTCAAGAAAAATTACTTGCTAATTACTTAGCTCTTATAGCATGAAAACAAATAATCTGTTTTTTTTTCTGATATGCATAATTATTTCTATAACCCACTTGCATGGTTTCTGAAATTCTGTGTAATTCTGTCAAGCTTGATGATAAAAAAACATTCAACGCATTTCAATCGTGAATGTATAAACAGAAACCCACAGTTTTGCAAATTTGGAACAGGGTTATAATTTAAGAGATGAATATCAGTGCAAAAGTGGATTATATTGTGATATAAAAATAGACAAATAAGGTAAAAAGCAAATTTTCCAAATGTATAATGTCACCATATTCTTTTTCTTCATTATCAATATATCTAACTATCACAGTTACTGCAGATAATGAACTAAAGAGCATCAGAACAGTTATTTTGAAACGTAATCCCGAAACATTATGACGTTGTCTTAAAAATTAAAAAAAAAAGACAGAGAGGGAGAGTTATCCCTAATTGCCAGATTGCCCTACAGCAAAACCAACAGATGGCAAAGCACTCAAAGAGTCTGTTCGGGGCACTCAGCTCCGCAAAAAATAATTAGCTGAGGAAAATAAGAATTATCGAGCGATGGGGCCCTGTCGGCCAATTATATTCGAAGGCATTGAGGAGGCTGGCAAGGGCTGGCAAGAGAAGCTACAGGACATATTCTTATTCGCAGCATCTCTGCTGCATTGTTACCCAGCTCTCCCCTCCCCAGTGCTCAACTCGGTTCAGTATTATCTTACAAAAAGGTCAAAGCTTAATCTCAATATCAGTCACATGGATTGATCCAATTAGTAAAGGGTGCCACCCAGTCTCATTAATGCCCAAGGTGTGGATGTAGGATTTGCCCTGACATTTCACTGACCTTAAATGACATGGCAGACGAGATGGGAACAAGGGATACTTGCATGCATGCATATATATATTTTTTAAGAATAGTATTATATGGCTAAATCTATGTTTAGTTCAAATGTCTGCTAGAAAGCGAAAATGATACATTCATGAAATTAAATGACAGTTAGTATATTTTATAAACCAGGGCAACGTGGTTGATCAGCAGGAGGCCTTGGACCTTCTGCGACTGGGTCAGTTAGCATTGGCTGCTGATGCACGGGCACTGTGATCTCCTCCCACCGGTGACCGTTTCGCTGCGTTGGGTTGCGAGTGTGCGCATGTGTGCCCCGTCACGGCAAGCCGAGCGGGGCGTCCCCACCGCGTGCCATTTGCTCTCTCCATGTACAGTGCGAACCTCATTAAACAAATCACCTCGGCCGCAGAATACTTTCTGCACCCATGTGTTCAGCGGTAATATGTCTCCTTAAAAGGAAATATTATCTAGTGAAAAACTGAACTGTCTTATTTCATTTTACTTTTTTTTTTACATTTTACCAGCTTTGGAATTGTCCTCCCTGCTCAATGAACAAATTCAACAATCAGTAAAATACTTGCGAAAAATCTCTGCATTTTACAGTATTTTACTTTATTTATGGATCCATATATATATGGTTCATAGTCACATTTATGGTCCATAGTCACATAGTGGTTATGTTACATTTTCTTAGAATGAAAAAAGAAATTGTCAAATACTATAATAATCTTATCAATCTGACTCCTAAAACAGCAGCTTATCCTGCATTGATTCACCTGCAATTCATTTGCCTTTGTTTTTTGCTATTTTAAGTTAAAAAAAGAGACAGAAAGAAAGAACATCTTGCTGTTTGTTGTGAAACATTCAAAGTAACACCCTGCAGAAATTAGGCTGATATGAGTTGTTCATTCAAAATGTAGTTCAATTCAAAAGGTTAATTTATCAAAACTTCTGTCTCTGGAAACATCCTTTAATATCAGCAGTTTTGTTGATAGTTTATAGAACAAAATTAATAATTTATGTTTTTATTATAATTTGAACCTGAAAATGAATGAATAGAAAATGAATAGCCTTAAGCCATTTACAAGTGTAAAGATGATGCACACTAATTTTATAATTGCATTACTGGTATCCAGCCCTATTGAGGCTTTAGTCCCTAATCACCACTTCACAGAAGTCCCCAGCTGAAATTGTGCCACAACCCTGCTGCTTGGCAGAAACCTGGGCAATCCTAGGAGATCTGGTTTTAAGTGATGCCACAAACATGTTAACTTTTTATTTTTGTCAAGAGTGCATGTTACTCTTTAAAATACTTCTGTTTATAAGTAGTAGCAGTTATGGGATAGTTAAGTCAGATCTTCCTGTTAATTTAATGGGTTTTATACATTACTGATGAGATTGATTATGACCAAAATGATGCTCTTATGAGGCACAAGCACCAAACTGCTCTTTTTAACATCAGCCTGTTACTTTGGGTAGTACTTTAAACAGCAGCCATTGGAAAGAAAGATGCATTTTGACTATTAAAAACAACTGACAGTCATACTTTTCTATTAATATAATGAACTAAAAATGCATTTTACAATAACAAATCTCTTTAGTTACTGGGTGCTTAAAGCTCAGTCTGAAGTACCAACTCTAAGCAAAGTGGAATGAAATCATGTGTATCCAACGGAAACAGATGCAAGCATATTCATGCAATGTTTGAAGAAACATGTTAATGATTAGCATTTGTGGATTTGGCGAATGGAAATATTATAATAAAAAATGAAAATGAAACTATAACAGGGAATTGTGTAGCTTGGTGGGTTAGAGAATAATTGCTATTTGAGCTTGTTGATCCTAACTCATCTTTTATGTGTATCCCTTTGAAAGGGATTTCGCTAAGTAAATGTATGCAAACTAAATACAGAAAAGACAGCATACTTGTACCTTCATAGTGAGACTAGCAAAGAAATGTTTTTGAATAATCTGTTTATAAATGGGCGCTGACACTCCTGAAAAACAAAAATACCCCAAAAGCATTTTACTGAAAGACGGTAACACCACATTACTTGATTGGGAAGACAGGGTGTATTTTCCTGGCTTGGCCAGCCAAGACCCTTGTACAAAGTGTGCTCTGCTCTGCTCTCTGTGAATCAACATGCACAGTCGGTCATACTCACAGAAGTAACTGCAAACACAAATCTATCTCTGCTGGTACCTGTGTGCAAAATGACGCAGGAGAAGGCCAGGATCTGCTAACACACATTTATTCTGCTTTTTTGAACCACAAGCAAAGAAATTATGCAAATATATCTTCTTCTTTCATGTAGTTAAGAATTGGATTCTATGTGTATAATAATAATTACACTTGGATGTCTTCATTTTTCCCAGAGAAAAAGTTTTGAAATGTACCATGGATCCTTTAAGAGTGATAACTATTGAAACACATATCAGAATGGCTGATTCCAAAATGTAATTGATAAATGGAAGATTAAGATAATCATGAAAGGATGTGATGGTATCATGATGGTAAAACAGGCTTCTAGATTAATAGCAGTACTAGAATAGAAAAGATAGTAGGATGCTAAATGTTTTAGCTCAAATAAACTTCAAAGTTTTCCAAGCATAAAGCCAAATATAATTTTTCCAGTCCTTTTTCACAGACTTAAATTAACAGGATACTTTATGTGTCTCCTGTAAATGTCAAGGTTGGTGTTAAAGCTCATTCTGAAAGTCCCAACTGCGAACATTTTCAGTCCTTCAAACACTGAATGTAAAATGTCCCATAATAACTACACAATGCTTATAATACTTACAATTATTATTCAAGCCTACAGTAGCCAAGGGCTGCATGACACTTGCAGCTGCCATGGTATCTCTGCATTTCAGTTTATAGGTAGAGATTTGTGCTGTAGCAAATGCAGGAGACATGCACTCTACTGGATAAGCGGTTACAGTAAATGGGTGAAACGGATGGATGGATTTTTATATAAATAATGCATATTCAGACAAAAACCTTAAACCATAAATTTACACAATTGGGAACTGTTTTTATTTTTGAAAATTCTCAGAAATACTGCTAGAATTAAAACCATTTTTTTAAACAGAGCAAGAATGACCTTCCCTGGGCTCTTGCTCAACTTACAACAGTAAAACATGGTAATGATCAGAAATTTACATCTGATTCTCTGCCTGCTAATGAAGGATGAGAGAAACAAAGAGAAACGTTCTTTATGGCAGAAGAAGAATAGTACTTTTGGTCATATGTCATATATTTTAAGTGCTGACTCCTGCTGAGCAGTAGGTGACATTTCTCTAGATGGTGCTTTCTTCAGCCTAGTTCTTCAGCCTGCCCAGTGGCATGCTTATCGTGATAAAATGGAGTAAAGACACATCTTATGGAGCTCATTGCTCCCTGGGGTTCCATACAGCTCTCAGGCGATTTAAAGACACTCTTAGGACCAAGAATCGAGAAGCCAAATCGTTCAGCTATGCAGCTGGACGTGATTTAAACAGTGCCTCAGAGCAGTAATTTACTTAATTCCCTAGGATTACCTAATTTCCATAACCGAATGTCATCAACCGAGAACGGAAAACAAATATAATCAATATGTGTAAAATGACCCTGCTGCAGCATAAACATTGAGAACAGAATTGGCCTTAATGCGTGAAGACCACCACAAGTAACATTCAATGAAGAGCACACTGAAGTAAGCCTATGACTGAAGAATGAACTGGGAGTGGTCTACTGGAGAGGAGACATGGACAGATACATAGTCATAAAAGAGAAGACATTTAGATACTGTTTATGCTTATATGGTTTGTTTTTCATTTATCTTTTTTGTTCATTGTTTTAATTGAACCAGCATGAAAATGAATGAAAAGCTTGTTGTTTCTAAGAGGAGAGGGAATTAAATGCATGTCGCCATAACAGTTGTTTAACAAAGGATTCTGGTGGAAAAAAAAACATTGCATTGATTTTCTACTGAGAACTTCCAATTAAACCTGGAAACTGTTTATCTCAGTTCTTTAAAAGTTATGATTAAATGTACATTTTAAATATAGGTTGAGAGTTTTGTTTGGGTGGGTGAAATTGACGGTTATGCCAGTGTTTTTCATTTATTTAAAAGATATTGGAAATTTAAAGCTAAAGATTTGAAGAGCAAACATACTTTATTATTAATCTGAACAGGTGTGTTATGAAAAACAAGTAACCTGTTAACCTTCTAGAGTTAGGACCAAGAAAGTTACAAAGAAAACAACATCTGGTAAGAAAAATGGAAGACCATTTTCTTCAAGTGGGGTCACTTCAGGGGCAAGCGAAGTCAGCTAATTGTATGCAGGAGATTGAAAAACAAAATGAATTATCAGGCAAGAAGCAACATCACAAGCCCTGCATCGTCACTGACATATGGTAACAGAAGATGACTCTGCCAAATGAATAACTTAAATCCTTTAACATTATCTTCACTTCCCTTATAAAAAAAATAGCATACTTATATATATTTGCAGTATTGTAAAAGCACATGGTGCATACTTCAAACATACAACCATTTTTCCAAATTTCTAGAAGTACATTTCAGATATATTTAAAATATATTTTAGAGATGCAAGGCTTGCCTTTGAACAGTGTACTGCAATTGTTGGATAGTTGATCATTTATGTAATGTTATTTATTAAATCTATTACTTTTTACTAAAGGAATGACCTTATTACTAAAACTAAACTTGAAGTCAGAAAGTCATGTATACTTCAATTATATCTATTTAATTCTTCAAAGTCGCTAACCAAAACGTATGAAAACATACTTAAAATGGGACAGTTGTTAATTTACTTAGTACGTTTGAAATGTCAGCAGTTGTGTTCTCCGTTTAAGTAGGGATCTGTCTGTCCCGTGAATGATTCCCACTCACTGGGAATCATTCCATGTTAACCTGCACACACAAACACACACACATGTGCACACACTCAAATACATGTACATATGCACATGCACACACATACACTTTCACATCAACACACACACTTAGAAGGCGCACACACAGACACACACACACGCACTAGGCTCTCTCGCCCTATTTTATTCCTCTTTCTCTGGGTGTGTGTGTGTGAGAGAGTGTGTGTGTAGCCTCCACTCCCTCCTCTCAGAAGCAGGTACGGGTGCAACGAT
>JAODKM010000034.1:24058107-24069266 GCA_026780845.1 Petrocephalus sullivani
TTTATATATATATATACATATATATATATATATATATATATATAATTTTTTTTTTATGTTACACACACACCCATGCTCAATGTGGTAACTTGGTGGACACGGGGATTTGTACGTGAAGTACCTGCCTGCAGGCAGTGTTCTTATCAGCATGAGTCTTGCTCTGAACGTCATCCTCACTCTCCTGTGGACTTGATTCAGGCCCATTGTTCATGACCAAGCTAGCGGTGGGGAGAGTTTGATTTGATCTGGAGAACCCAGGAGCACAAGACTGAAAGGATGGGAGGGGGAAACTGCAAATAATTTTAACAAGTCTACATCCTTTCTGCAGTACCTATTCAGATATAAACCTCTGTGTGCCGTAGTAACATGTTGCAGTTACTGTCAGTGACAAAATATTACTAGGATCAGTCTTATGAAGCATAACCTGGTCTGTATCTGATTCAGGGACCTTAAACATCGTACCAGAACAACAAACACGCATCCATCCACTTTTTAGCTAATCATCATAGTCGTGTCCTGGGTGGTAAATCTAATGTATGTTTCTGACATGAAGGTAAATACTTTGATTGTTCAGTCTTAGGTGAAGTTGAGGTAATTATTTAAATAAGAATACTATACACCAGCTAATATCCGTTTGATAGTTCTGGTCACAAATCTTAGTTTATGCCAAGAGCATATACAAGCAGTTCCTGACTTACAATGGAGATGCGTTCCGATGACCCCATCGTAACTGTAAAGTATCGTAAGTCCCTAATTTAGCAAAACAGAGCAATTTACAGTAACATGCTGTATAAAGTATATATATTTATTAATGACAATACAGTACTGTGGATCGCTGGCAAGAGTGAGGCGTCTCACAAGGCGGGAGATGCGTACATCCCGGCAGCATCATACAGTACTGCACCACCTATGCTGCTATGTTTGCCTGCCACATTAAACTTAAAATAATTTTACAAATTTGTTCTATCACTATCATCATTGTGAGATAGAAAAATCATAAGTCAAACCATCAAAATGCACCTGTTGATGTGAATTTTATGAAAAAAAAGTGGCCATTTCTGTAACGATATGTCAAAACGTAGACCTGTATTTGGTGATTGCTCTATAAGCCGTCATATTTCAAATACGTAGAGTTACATTTGACGTGAAGATATAGCAAGTGCCACATAAACTGCTAATCAAATTCCACGTATAGCTGGGATCATCAGTTGTTTGGAAAACTCATGCTATCCTGATTTGTAATAAGAAAACAAATAAATTACAAAAATGACAGTTTTGACAGTCATGTGTATTGTGTAATATACATGTTCCCCAGTAAGTTACATATTTAATTTTCAAGAATATTGGTCAAGAGTGGCTTGACACAAGGAAAGCGACAGCCGATACCCATGTCCTGCATATGTCTGTGCGCAGTGGTTCTTGAAGCACTGACTCCAGCTGCAGTCTAGTCTTTGTGAATCTCCCCCACATTTTTGAATGGGTTTTGTTTCACAATTCTCTCCAGGGTGCGGTTATCCCTATTGCTTGTACACTTTTTTCTGCCACATCTTTTCCTTCCCTTCACCTCTCTATTAATGTGCTTGGACACAGAGCTCTGTGAACAGCCAGCCTCTTTTGCAATGACCTTTTGTGTCTTGCCCTCCTTGTGCAAGGTGTTAATGGTCGTCGTTTGGACAACTGTCAAATCAGCAGTCTTCCCCATGATTGGATAGCCTACAGAACTAGACTGAGAGACTATTTAAAGGCCTTTGCAGGTGTTTTGAGTAAATGATTTGAGTATGGCACCAGGTGTCTTCAATACTGAACCTTTTCACAATATTCAAATTTTCTGAGATACTGGATTGGGGTTTTCATTAGTTGTCAGTTATAATCATCAAAATTAAAAGAAATAAACACTTCGAATATATCAGTCTGTGTGGAATGAATGTATACATTATACAAGTTTAACTTCTTGAATGGAATTAATGAAATAAATCAACTTTTTGAAGATATTCTAATTATATGACCAGCACCTGTAGTGCTGGCAATGATTATCCCTGGTCTTATGTCTTACTGCTACCCCCATGTTTATGAACGTTTATGATGTGTATCACTATACATTTGCCAGGCCTGGAGAGTGCTCCATGAAATCATAACCCCTCTTCTGACGTCTAGAAGCCACTTGTGTAGCAGCTCTAGAAAACTTTTCATGGAGGTCATACACAATTTCATGTAATCTTTCCCAGTAATCCAGAAGAGTTCCCATATATGCTGAGCCCTGGTTGGCTGCTCTTCCTTTACCTCTCAGATCCAGTTCAACCCAAACCATCATTATTGGGTTTAGGTCAGGTGACGGGAGGCCAGGTCATTTGCTGCAACACGCCATCTCTCCCCTTCCTTTATAAGTAGCTTTTAGAGAGCCCGGAGGTGTGCTTAGGGTAATTGTCTTATTGAAAAATAAATGAAGTCCCAAGTAAGCGAAAACCCGATGGGATAGCGTGCCACTGTATAATGATGTAGTAGCTACACTTATGGTTAAGTGTGCCTTCAATTCGAACTTCTATCTCCTCCCCCATGCTTCACAATGGGAACAACACCCACACAGATCAGTCATTCACCAGTTATGCGTTTAACAAAGATACAGCAGTTGGAACCAAAAATATGAAATTTTTACTTTCAATTGTTCAATTGAACAGGAATTTCACCAGAAATCTGAAATTTCAAAAGTCAGATTTCCACTGGTCCATCATCCATTGCATGTGTTTCTTAGCCCCAGAAAGTCTCCTTTTACCATTTATGGTCTTTAGGAGTAACTTCTTGCAAGCAATTCTACTAAATGTCCTGAGTCATGAAGTCTGGACAGTTGCTGTTTTGAGGTGTTTGTTGGTAAATTTTAGGAGGCATTTACTTGGACTCTGATCTGAGGTGCAATTAAGTACCAATTTCTGAGGCTGCTGACTCTGATAAACTTGTCATCTGAAGCAGAGGTAACTCAGTGCTCTACCAGCTTAGCCCACATAAGACTGTGGAAGCAAAAACTCACTAAACTGCATTCACTTTACCCTTCTCAAAATTTTGGTCAGTACCAGGTATGATGAAAATTTACTTGACATGACTTGAGTAAGATAAAAAATGTTATCTTTGTATCACTGTTCCAAAGTAGTGAACCCCCTAACAAAAAAATGCTCAGGTTTTGTACATTCTCCCCTAAACTCCCCTCCATCTCCTACCCCATTGGTCAAGACAGGGGCTCCCGTCTCCATGCAGCGTGCGTGATTACCTCAAAGGTGATGACCTTGTGACTCTCTGCATTCCGTGTGGCTTTTGTCCAGTCAGCCTGCCACCACCAGCAGCACCCCCCCGTTGCTAACTCCTCACATCATGTCCCCATGTTAAACAATACTATGCAATCAAGCAAATCAAACTACCCATATCTTATCATATATTTGGTCCATTCATCTGTTTCATTACAACATATTCATTAGGCCATATGATCCTAGAAATAGGGAAATATAGAAAATATAAAGTAAATACAACCGGTTTGTCTCAAATCTGATATTTCTTATTGCCTTCCCGTGCAGCACTGAGCAGCCTACATAGCGTGTCCCATTATTTTAACAGAGGAAGTTCTGATTTTTTTCACAAACAGGCAGCTTCAGCTTCCAGTTTTAGGGTGGGCACTACACACACACACACACACACATTCTTCTTTACTAAGACCTAAGGCATGAGCAACAATCCCACAATGCACCTCTCCCCAGCCCTATTGGAACTTTTCTTCCACAATGCCAATGTGACTTCTACCTCTACTTTGGGTTTATTCTCAATGGCTCCCTTATTTATTTAAAAATGTATGTGATTGAAAATGTAGCATAATGAAATGCAAGTGTCATGGGAATGGATTTAATTACACGCCATCCTGTGGTAGAGTGTGAAAACCAGTACGGCACATGCTAAAGGAGTATCAATAAGTCTTGGTGTGCCAGTCCTTTGTCAGTCATCAGTAGAACCGGTTTTATCAAAGCACTTAATTGTTTGTGCGACATTATTAGGAGACACGTACAAAATAAGTTTTTTGGAGATTTCTGGATGCACTCACCTTCTATTCTTGAATTAACAGTGCCATTGTTCTTTCCTTTCCTTATTACACATTTTTCTGGAATTTTATGAAGTAGCATGAAAGCAACAAATGTAATTAATGCTAAATGAGGTGATCTATCCCATTCCTACATTAGTACAACACCGGTGATTAGTTAAATGTTTAAACAAGGAAGGGAGTTCCACTAATTAACCCTTAACGATATACATAAACTAATGAGAATGAAATAATGATTGTGGTTGTTCACAGGCAAAACGGCAATTTTGAAAAATTATAAATATAAGGTGATTTTTATTTGTTCAGGATATTTTTTTCTCTGCATAAATCCATGTGATTTTTTATATAGTTTTGCTTTCTTTACAATGCAAACAGTTGTAACGATCTCTTAATGATTAAATGTGTCCAGACTTTTGAGCAGTACTGTATCATACAATGTTCTTTGATTACACTGGCTTCAAAGCTTCTTCCCAGGTCTGATGCAACAAACCTGTACACCAAAACAAACGAACAAACCAGTGTTTCAGGAGAAGCTTTGCTGTTCTATGGGTGATTTGATTCTTAGTTGGTATTGCAGACATCCTACCTTAAGCTGGGAATATGCTGTGCGATTTTTCCAGTTGTTTTGCAAACACCCAGGTCAAATTGTACGACTAAATCACATGCGATGAAAAGGCAAAGCTCACAATTTATGTCCGCACACTGTACGAGTTGGCTCGTGGCTCCGCTTCCACAGTACGATATCCCCACGACGGGCGACCAAATTTTCAAACAGGTTTGATTTTCTCATGATCATCTGATTGCCCGTCAGGACTTGGTCAGGAGGGGTGAATCGGTGCTCCTTACATCCCGTACACTATACGATATACGACACACAATCAAGCTGAAATTGGGCCCGACTCCAGGAATTTTCACACGAGTGAAAAATCGGCTCAAAATGGGCCGAAAATCGCACAGTGTATGCCCAGCTTTAGGGATATTAACTTCACTAAAGCGCATTGAGACAATGTAATGTTGTGATGATGCGCTATATAAATAAAATTGCATTGCATTGCATTTGCAGGCAACCGTAACAAATAAGACCCATGATGCGTTGAACAATGACGTCACCGCCACAGGCCTGATACGTATATATATTATTAACTGTGGTGTAAGGGTTCAGGAGAGAAAAATTCACCACTAAACAGCGGAACAACAGATTTCCAGGACATCATTTGCGGGTGTCAGGGAGCTGCTGTCAATTTGTGGAAGACTCGCAGAAGAGAGAGGTGGGATGTCTGGTAAACATATCAGTGACCCTCTTTCTGAAACTTCACTCCTCTTAAGCAATGAAATTAGAACAAGTCATGGGGGACAGTTTTGCAGATGCACATCATTTAATCTGGCTTTCACCATCCATAGCTTTGGATGGCCAACAGTAGCTCGGTCTCATCAACTCAAAGGTACTACTCTCCCCAAAATGTCTACCATGTTCATGCTAACTCATGTTGACATGTTGAAAACATGACATGTTGACTCATGTCGACACTCATGTTGACATAATGACACTATTTAGACTGCACAAATCTTTAGCTTTAGTTTTGAGTCGTGAGTCTTAAAATTTCCCTGTCTTAAATACAGAAACTCTTCTCTGTGTGGGAGTGTACATGCATCCTTGCAGGTCACCTAGTTCACCCTTCTATAGTAACAGCAAAATCATATGAACTTATCTTTCATGATGATTACCATTGCAGGTCACACTCAGAAGTTACACCTGTCTTTAAGGGTTGACTTCCTTAGAAGGTCCTGCAAATCATTTTTACAATTCTGGAACAGCTGTGGTGGGAAAGTTTGGTGCCCTTGTTTTATTGGTAGAACATCACTCATGGGGATATTATGTGTCACTGCAGTGGTATAGGTATCCTGTGTTTCCTGTGTTTTGCTAACAAATCAATAAGTGCTTTACACTGTTGGAATAAGTCCTTACAGCTTCACTGGAATAGAAAGCAGCTGTTGACCTGTATCAGTCCTTTATGTTACGCTGACATTCTCCAGTGCTCTCACATGCAGCCGTCCATAACCCTCTTCAGCACCACTGTTTCATGTTGTCTGGTCATTGATACTATTCTGGATCTTTGCATTAATCTCTCACCCATGTTTTGCTTGAATTCATCACTGTAACTGTAACCTTCTACTAGAACCTGAGACTCTGTGGGTTATTCTATATGACAAAACCACAATTTGCTACCAGAACCCAGGTAGTGAGATTCTCTACTCCCCTCTTAGTACATGTTAGTGAAACCAGCTAACTAACTCTGGGCTGAATGCATGTCCCAATCTTCATCACAGTCTCCCATAATGAGATACTTACGCTCGCTGATCATAGTCATGCAATACTTACGAATACTTTCATGTCCTTCACATCTGGGTGGCTGTCAACATAAACAAACACTTTCCTTAGAGCGTCCTTCCCAAACACTCGGTCCCTTTCCAGGCATCCAAGAATGGGAATGGTCAATTCATTTGTAAGTGTCAGCCTGAGCCAGCTGGCTGACATCAAGCTCAATGTTTTCCTACAGTATCCTAAATTGAGACTCAGTTATGGTGGTCACCTCCATGGTATATTGACGGCAATTTGTCTTCACACCAGCTTTTTTCACCTCAGTGATCAGGCAATCTCCAAAAGCAGATTTTCTTACACTAAAGCACCCTTCAGGAATAACTGACTCAGCAGTTCTACATCAAATCATTGATAAACCTGGGGCCTCATTTATCAAAGTTGCATAGACACAAAAAGATGCCCAAAATCTGCATATGCATTACTTTATACAAAATTACCAGATTGAAGGAAATTCAGATTTTAGACTAATCAGGAAATAGTGATACCCATTGTAAAGCAGGGAAGTGCAGTTAAACCCGCAAAATGACAGTGTGCATGCCATTTCATATCACAAACCTGCAGTATGTGAAAAATAGTGTATAGGTTTTCACCTTAGACAATTTAATATTTGAGATATTTGATATTTCAAATACCACATCTTGTCACCACTTGCCCTAAATTAAAAATTTCGGTAATTGTTACCAAGTGTGAATTAAGTGCCAAACATTTGCATGCATAGATTCACATATATAAATAGCTCATAGTTATGAGAGTGCATTACAGCATAACGGCGTTCATGCTAGTGACTACGTAAATGAAAGGATTAGAAGGGGACTAGTTTTTATGGCCTACTGGGAATACTTTTACTTATCCGTTTACTGATTGCATTGTGTAATGTCTTCGCACTTCACCTATTCTGCATTAAATATATGTCTCTAATCTGTGTATTGTACGATGCTGCAATATGCACAAGATTTGCCCTGAGAACATGATGATGGCTGGCATACGAGTTCATTTATACTTCCATTGTTTTACGATTTTGTGCTGATGTAGGGCCAAAATTAGGGAGACCAACCACTCGTTTGTGGGTGAAGATCTGGGTTTGCTCGTGAGTGCTACACTCACGTTGTGCCCTGTGCACAATCAGTTGTTTAACTTCAGATCTGACCACTTCTTTTTTTAGGTATAATGTATCCTGTTAAGCTGACAGAATGTGCTGGAGCGGTGATGTGTTGCCCCATTCAACACTTTTTTTTATTCAACTTTATTATCATTGCACAAAGTACAAATACTCAGACAATGAAATGCAATTTTCCATCCAACTGAAAGTACAAAATACTGCAAAAGATATATAAAACATATATTATGATTAAATATTTGCAAAATGTATGTGTATATATTTTCTTCCTTGTGATGAATGTGCTCCAGTCCCCAAATATAGCATTTTGTAGTGCCACTACACTTCACAATTCCTTTTTTTAATATACAGTCTCTATTGTTGGACTTTGCTTGATTTGCATATCATATGAGAATGCAGTTTGTTTGTATTGACCATTTATGTTATTTGTGGGCGACAAATGGCCAGGAACTCAGGCTTGTGCCAATGTGCACATTCACAAGATTCCCAAGGGGAAATTACATGCAGCAATTATTGGCACCCCTAGTTAAGATTTCTAAAATGGGTTAGAAAAAATCCACCTTTTGATGAAGTAGCTTCATCTCACACCAAAAAACATGACCCAGGCTTTCATTAAAATAAATGTATTCAAAGAAAAACAAATCCTTCATCAAGAAATAATTATTTTCAACAAAATATATGTGCCACAATTATTGCCAGTATAACAGCACTGAATCTTTTCCTATAATATTTTATAATGTTGGAGAATACAGACCAGGGCATCTGAGACCGATCCTCTTTACAGAATCTCTCCAGATCATAGCGGGTCCCAGACCCTCTCTTGTGCACTTTCCTTTTCAGCCCAGCCCTCAGGTTTTCAATGGAGTTCAGGTCAGGGGACTGAGATGGCCATGGAAGAAGCTTGATTCTGTGGTCAGCTAACGATTTTTGTGTTGATTTGGACATGGATCATTGCCCTGCTGGAAGATCCAGTGGTGGCCCAGTTTTAGTTTCCTGGCAGAGGCGGCCAAATTTTGATTTAAAATCTATTTCATGAAGTTCATAATGACATGGACATGGACCCTAACAAGGTTTCCTGGGCCTTTGCGGGAAAAACAGTCCCACGACATCACAGAACCTCCACCATATGTTACAGTTGAGAATTTTTTTTGCCAAAAAACTCCACTTTTGTTTCTTCAGACCATAGAACACGGTTCCAGAAAAAATTGACGTAGCTTTTTGCAAACTCCAGGTGCTTACATTTGTGGTTAATGGGCAGAAAAGGCTTTTTTTCTTCCAAATAATCTGTTAGCATGAAGGTGGCATCTGATCGTGGTTTTGGATATGAGGTAACCCCAAGATGTTACTTTGTCTTAGCGATCCTTGGGGATTTTTTTGCCTCTCTTACGATCCTCCTCACTCTTCCAGGCAGGTTTGTAACAGTTCCAGTTGTTGTCCACTTTTTCATTATTGCCCTACTTGTAGAAATGGCTAGTAGCTAATTTTATACCAATTCTCTGAATTATGATGGTCAACACACTTAACCCTCATTTGGTTTGTGTGTTCTCTTATCTTTCCCATGTTGATGGATAACAATGGGAATTTGGCCTCTGTGCCACCTCATATGTACACCCCAGTTAATCAGGAAGTCATGGAATACAGCTGAAGGTTCCTACACACTCCAATCGACTCAAAGATGAACAATTTACATGGGAAACATGCTTCAGTTCCCTATAATTTCCTGGGGTACCAATTTTTTGTTGAAAATAATTATTTCTTGATGAAGAATTAGTTTATCTCTGAATAAATTTCATTGAAAGGTTGGATTAATTTTTTTTCAGTGTGAGATGAAGCTACTTCACACATTTTACATATCATTACAAGTGGTACTGTCACATCCTGCTTTTTCTGTCTGTCATGTTGGCCCCACCCCTTCTGAGCTCCGTTCCTGATGTGGCCACCAGCCATGCCCACTGCTTTCCCTGCCTTACCGTTTGCTCTTACCCTTATGTGGAATGTCTCCCAGCTCCCACTTGTTTGCTCCCTTGCCAACCCCATATAAGAGTGCCTCCCAGTCCTGTCCACTCCAGTCTGGTCATTGACGTCATCCCCTGTGTGTGCCTGTGATTTCTCCGCACCTAAGCTTCTATATTTTGGCCCTGTGTGGCCCCTTAGTTTTCTCCTGTTTGAGCAGTTGAGCCTAATAAAGCTCACCCACATTACACGCATACCTCAATTCACTGTGTTTCAGAAGTGCATTGATGGATCTAATCTGCCAAGGCTTTACTGTTCTTTGGCTATGCACAATTTCATTGAATTTATATTTTAATATAGCAGGAATTAACTGGTGTGACGTGCCATTAACATGTGCAAAACCTCTAAAAGGCGCATCATTTCATGTGCTGCATGGTGTCTGCACTATAAGTCGACCGATATGGGTTTTTCTATAGCCGATGCCGATATTTAGAAGTCAGGGACGGCCGATGCCCGATATATGCTGCCGATTTTTTGTCCGATAATTGGACATTTTCCCCCTATTTGCATGGTAAAATATCACTCTAATAATATAGGATACACAACATTTCTTAAACAACATTTATTGAACACTGACTTAGAACATAAGTGTAAACTTAAATATAAATAGGGTGACCAGATAATCCATGTTATCCCAGACATTTTGAATTACTTCAGGTTTTACAAACTACTTTAAACCTGAAAGACTCCTTTGCTTGACTAATAGTTCATTTCTTCTTGTGCTTTGACTGGTTTGTTTCGATGACTGAAAGACTCATCCAGCTGTTTCACATTAACATTATTGACACGTATGATTATAGGAGACTGACCAATCACACAGCAAGAATGCAGCACTTAAGTGAAATCCAGGTCATTTTAATTGAAATGGTAGTTTACAAATCCTGTCCTAGCTCAAAGTGTCCGGGATGACATGGATTATCGGGTCACCCTACACATAAACAAACTATATACACTTAAATAAACACACGAAACTTGTCTGTCTATGATGGTTTTAATACCCATCCTTAACATTACCTGTAAGCTACACAAGTACATCCACTAATGTCTGTAAATTAAAAAAAAAAAAAAAAAAAAAAAAAATCTGTAAGAAAATGTATCATGTCCTGGTAGAAAATTACTAGTACAGTATACGTTTTTTACGGATGTTTTTTTTTACCGTGTACAGCTGGTTGACAGCTCACTATCAGTACCCCAGTTCCCGACTGTTCTGTAGGGTATTCGCATTCTTTCAAAGCAACACTTCATAGCAAATCAGTTAAATGTAGAGGTCTTTCAAAGATCAGGGGCAGGTTGCACAAAAGTTTGATACTGCCAATGACATTAAACATATTTTGCGTCTGATAAATAAAAATAAAAATAAAAATAAAATGAAAAGCTGAATTTCCACCGGAGGCAACTTAGATGTTACGCAAAAGTGCGGGGAAAAGGAGAGGGTCCTCTCTGCAGCCTGCGGGATGGGGCGGGGCAAGATGTGGGCGAAGCAAGATGTCACACAAGTACCATATAAGGATAAATACACATGCCCTAACCCTAACCTTAACCCTAACCCCATCCCGCCCCACCATTAACGTCAT
>JAODKM010000034.1:24074283-24084374 GCA_026780845.1 Petrocephalus sullivani
CCACATCACACAGCAGCAGGAGGGTGACGGCCTGGTTACAATGAAAACCACATCACACAGCAGCAGAAGGGTGACGGCCTTGTTACAATGAAAACCACATCACACAGCAGCAGGAGGGTGACGGCTTTGCGGCAATGAAAACCACAATATACAGGAGCAGTTCAAATTAAGGACCCAGGGAATCCTCTGATGAATTTATAAGCTAAATAACTAATTACTCAGATAAACATAACTATGTAAGAGCCCAATGTACACTGCCAGGCCAAAAAAAAAACGTTACCATTTGAATTTAAATCAGGAAGTACATAATAGCCAATGACTGGATCATTATTACAGCTCAGCAATGTTCATGGATCAAAATCAATGGATTTTTTCTTCCCTAACGGCATGGGTATATTCCAGGATGAGCATGCTAAGATTTAACGGGCTCGAAATGTGAAAGAGTGGTTCAGAGAACATGAGGAATTATTTTCACACATGAATTGGCCACCACAGAGTCTTGCCCTTAATTCCATGGAAAGTATTTGGGATGTTCTGAAGAAGAATTTATGGAGTGGTTCACTCACCTATCACCAGGGCTCTCAAGTTTCATCAAAAGTTTGTAGCGAGATTACATTTGTCATTGCGTGAGACTTTTGAGCCCAGCCTACCACATTCATTAGATCTTGCACATCCCACTCCCACCTTGTCTCCACTCTGGATGTGTATCCATATAATAATATGCTTGCAGTGGGATCACATGTAACTTATTAGGAATTTAGCTGGAAACAACAAATGCTATTTTCCAGTTGGCTGGTAGGTGCCTATTAACCCTGTATAACTCGGGACAGCTATGAACTCGGTGGAACACTCCACTCCATATGCCCGCGCCTCATCCATTTATTCTATAAATAGTGTCAACTGGTTGAAATGCGTGTGTCTCATGCTCAGAGCCCTGACTATCATCAGTATAAGATCTCACTTGAAAAACAAATGAAAATCTGGATGAATTTTTTTTTTGAGATCTTGCTTAAGTACATGGAAACAATGCCATGATGAGTGTGCACCATAATGAGAGCTAAAGGTGCTGCAATGAAATATTAGTATAATATCATAAATATTAGTGTATATAACAGATACACTGGTGGCCTACTTGGTAAGAGGGATGTTTTCTAAGCTGTCATGGGACTCAGAAGCAGGGGAATGTACAGACTTATTTCTGACAAACTCATACGCATCGGAGGTGAATTTCACACAGTTTTCACATTTAATTATCATTTTTTATTTTTTTTTATATACTTTTATATATTATATGTTAAATGAACCTTACTCTGTAGTTTTGTAATTTTGATTTTGTTTTTATCATAGTTTTGTACAGCACCTTGGTGGCATGAGTCATGTCTGTAAGGTGCTATATAAATAAAGGCTGAGTTGAATTTCCAGTGGTGCTTGCACATGTTGGGTGGTTAAGAAAAAAAAATGGATAATATGTGGTCTTTCTTGTCAATATATGGAAATTCTGCGGCCTAAAGTAAATTTTCAAAAAACAGTGTTTTTTTAATTAACATTGTGTTCCTGATGTAGCTATTTGGTAATTTAACTGTAATGTATTCACTTTAGCCTTTGAGATACTGTCAAATAAAACTAGATTAGGTCTACTTTCTATGTGGTCACTGACACATATTATTTCCTTAAGCATGTTGTCATGGAGATATTCTTTATAAAAAAATTGCAAACATTATTGTTAAACCAAACAACTAACTAATTTCCTCACACTGCTTGTGCTACTTGTGATAGTCACACTTGTCACAACACATATACTGACAATTATACCACAACAGCATAGCAGACATGTGTAATTTTGTTCAAGTGATTGAACTGGAAAATTAGGACCCATAATGGTTTTCTTCATTTGTGTTCTTAGTGAGTTTTGTACTTATCTTTTAATTACTAGAGCTAAATATTAACCAACGGGAAATGCCCTCATAGTACAAATAACACAGTGGAGCCCCTACTAACTAGCCCAGCACCAATAAATATACCTACGAATTTAGCGACGGACCAAGGGTCACTCTTTCAAAAACCCATGAATCAGCATCACCCTTTCTTCTCACCATGGCAACAAATGACCAGCTTTGTGAACATGACTGGTATAGAATAGCCGAGAGACAAAAGAAAGTAACAATGGAACTGTATTGTGCCATTGCAATACTCTGTGTAATGATAAATATAAATCAATGAAGTAAATTTAACATCAAAATCGTTATGTGAAGTACATCACAACTGACATTTACTCAACTGGTGATTTCAAATAAATAGATAAATTTCAAATAATAATAATAAACAGGTTTTTCACGACCTGGCTGAGGATCAAAAGACTTTCCAAAATTACTTATCTGAATATACAATAATGTGCAGTCCATTCGATCATTTTTTATTTGCCCAGAATGGGACGCTAAATGGATTGCACATTCTCAGATTACCAAATTTAATTTTCATCTATGGGCCTAAATGAATTTTAAGCCGATTGCAATGTGTAACAAGATACCGCGTTAGGCAGCGATGAAAAGCCACTGCAGACTCACTTCCGTCACATAATCTGTGCCGTTACAAGGAATTGCTATTAAACCCTGAATTGAACTACTTTGCTTCTGACAGTCTAGGCTGCAGTACCATAAATGATTCATTTAGCTACAGGAAACACCTCCATTTTTACGGTATATTGTAATTGCAATGTCCCGCATACCACAGATAATGGCCAGTCATTGTGTTTTTATGCACGGTTTTGTAATACATCGGCAACCCTCACAAGATGCCAATACTGAAAATGTTTAGACATAAGTAGAGGAACAAACCTGTCATTTCAGCCGCAAACATCATTCTGTCATTCATGTGCCTTGTCACACAGGAAATATTTGTCACTCCCCCTGGGCTTTTTTTGAGCATCAGTTCTCGGTGTGACACATGAAACATACTCCGAAGTGATAGAGGTGATATTTTATTACTGCTGGGAAAAAACGACTTCCCGAACTGTTTAACGATAGGCCATCTTTAAACACTATGGACAATGCAGAAAATGACTAGAGATACCATGCTCTTTGCGTCAGAGTAGACTACAGAATAATGCCTCATTGAATTCTTGTATTTTTGAAGACCAGTGTGGCATTGTGAGGATTTCATTTAATACTCTGAGCTGGTGATTCTTCTGTCTGCCAGATGGTTCCCCTAAAGTCACCTAGAGATATTACATCTGTGCCCCTAATCTCTCACAATGCCACTTCAGTAAGCTGAACTCCTTAACCTGTTGCATTTTTTTGTATGTTTGTACCCAGATCCTCGAGGGAATTTATCCCATTATTATGCACATAATGCATAGATATTTCCTGATAAGTGTCTCTTCGTGCAGTGTGTAAATGTATGCGATATCTTGTCCTGCATGACCAGATACCAGCTGATGGCCAATTTCTGCCTTTCCAGGTCTGACACGCTCTCTCACTTACCTAAACCTGAATTAGATCGGAACCTCACCGTATGGATGTCAAACGTGTACCGTCACCCGAATAATTATGTCAAATTCTCTTGAGCTCTCAAACGCAGTGATGTCGCCCCCAGCTCCCTTACTTTAACCACTACAATGCTGTAATTTCGGAATAACTCATTCTCCAGGGTTGATATTTTTATTTCTAACTGTTTTAGCAAACAATGTCGCTGTCTTGTTGTTGGTCTCCATACTTATAGAGAATCCCCTACATTTAGTTTTACAGTTTTACAAGAACAAACATTAAAATGCTACTAGAACGCATACATTACTCGTCACATAGTCACCGATGCATAAAACGCAACACACAAATATACTGAGAAATTGCATCATTGATCCGGTTAAATATATATCCATAGAGGATTCCTGGCACTCCTGAGAAAATCTTTAAAATATTTATGCAAAGAATTGGGAATATAAAAATGCCAGGTTAATGTGACCGATAGCCTGTACCATACACAATTCCAGGTCATGCAAGGGGACATTCTGTGGGGAAATTATGTTTAATACAAAAGCTGCAGTTTAATTAATAATTATCATTTCTTAGAATGAATGGGAAGGGGAGGGTGGTTTTCTGGACATGTTACAAATAAATTAAATAAAGAAAAAAAATCATTAAAAAGCAGCAAGAAGTGTCATAAAAACTAACAGAGTGGTTAAAGATGGGTGCTATTGCCTTGTACCTTGACATGACACTTAGACATGAATTTGGTGAATTTCATTCGTCTGTATAGATTTTAAATGATATTCTAGCCGGAAAGGTATGGGGCCAGAAACATAAATATTCATCCATCTTCTACACCACTTGTCCTATGCAGGTTCTTGGGAATATGGAAACAGTGAGCACAATGCAGGGAGCAATGCAGGCCAGGCACCAACCCATTGAGGAGCCACACAGACTAGGAATATGGCAGCTCCAGCTCAGCTTAGTGTGTTTTTGGTGTGTGAGGAAACCAGAGAAGCTGCAGGAAACCCCACAACAAGAACATGACACCTCCACACACATGGAGCTGGGTCTCCAGAGGTGTGAGGCGACTGTGCTAACCACTGCGTCACTGTAAAATATCAGCATAAAAACAGTAACATGGGGCTCTCATTGGCTCAGATGCGAGTGACACTATTGACTCCGGCCTCTGACTGAAGAAGCTGATTTCATACCATTTTCACCTTAAATGACCACATATTCCCTGGGAGCATTCAGGGCAGGTTAGTGTCGGCTGCAAAATGCAGCTACTTCCCTAGGGATCTATTACAGGGGCAGTCTTGCAGATGTTACTGTTCAGACATGCTATTTATTGGCATGTTATCTCCTTCCACTGCCATGTCAGTACCAATGAAATTGATGAATGATGCCCATATAGTGAAACCTAACTCATCTGAAAAAGTTTGAAAATATACAGTACATGTAGATGCAAAACTGCATTCTAATAATATTTGAAAAATTTACAAAAAAAAAGAAAATAAATCAAATGAATAAATAAAAACACAAAAACTCACCTCTAGCTATATTTATAATACTGACATTAGCTTGTAGCTGTATATGCAAATAACATTATTTGTTATTTCTTATTATTACTCTTTTTCCTGGTGATCCTCTTCAGAATCCTCACCAACCATCCCTGTTTTCTGCTCTTATCCACCCCCACCTCTGTCCTGTCACTCTCTGCATGGTCAAGAAGATATGTGATGCCTTTGCAGAAATATTCTATGACCTAATCAATAATATAGAAATAAATAATCATGTAATATATACACTATTTAACCAAACGTATGTTGACACCATCCTGTCCAACATCGATATTAGTATGTTTTTTCCTACTTTGTTGCTATAACAGCTTCCGGGAAGGCTTTTCATTAGATGTTGGAAGATTGCTGGTGGGATTCATTGCCATTCAGCCTGGGTGCTGATGAGAATTTCACAATCACTTGACCAGGGTAGGTCTAGCTGTGTGCTTAATTATACACGTGCCAGCAATCGGTGTGGCTCATTTAGCCAATTCTTCCAAATAATATAGGTGTCCAGATACTTTTCAGCATATAGCAGTCACGTGCAGAGGGGGGCGGAGGGGGCTTGACCACCTGCCCTTTTCCTCTTGAGTACCCCAAGTGCCCTTTTCTTGAGGCATTTTATTTTATTTTTTTAATGTGTGTGTGTGTGTGGAGTCCCGCCTGTGCCCCTCAACAATAACATTTAACTATTAATCACAATTTTGCTAAATAAAAGGATCTGGCTTGCATCAGTCACATGATGACCAGTAACCAATGCTCAAGCTTGATGGCAGAGCGCGCTGGTTACGAGCCGGGAACGAGCTTGCAAAGAGCATGCACATTTTTTGCTGGCTGGGCGGTGCGGAGCTGTAGGGGAAACACACAAAGTAATTGGGACTGATGCAACAAAAACCAGTAAGTAGGGTGTACAGCGTGCACTATAGTCTATAGCACACAGGAGTATTAGGTTATTATGTACACTATAGTCTATAGCACACAGGAGTATTAGGTTATTATGTACACTATAGTCTATAGCACACAGGAATATTAGGTTATTATGTACACTATAGTCTATAGCACACAGGAGTATTAGGTTATTATGTACACTATAGTCTATAGCACACAGGAATATTAGGTTATTATGTACACTATAGTCTATAGCACACAGGAGTATTAGGTTATTATGTACACTATAGTCTATAGCACACAGGAATATTAGGTTATTATGTACACTATAGTCTATAGCACACAGGAATATTAGGTTATTATGTACACGGTGTTAAGTTGTCTTGTGGCAAATGAAAAATTGAAACAAATGAGCGTGCCGTGTGTGTACAGTGTGCAACAGCGCGACAAAACATTCCCTTCCCTTTTATTAACTGCACATGTAGTGGTGGTCATTAGCCGCTAGCTAACTGGGTAAGGGTAGTCATTAGCCGCTAGTTAACTGGGTAAGGGTGGTCATTAGCCGCTAGCTAACTGGGTAAGGGTGTTATGGGTTTGTTACTCTGTCCACCGTTTTAGGGAACATATTTCGTTTTAGTTACAGGGCTTTTCCCCGCCTTAATATACGTCTAATACGCATATCCACATAATTATGGATTATTATAATTACAATATAAAAACACTGTATTTGAAAGAAAATACATTAAGAAACAGATTATGTTAGATTTATATGTCAAATATGACAAAACGCTGATTTTACAGCAGCAAAATTATTGTTATTTTTAATGTTTGAATGAAAGAAAGAAAGAAGGAGATTTTAGAGTTCTACAGTCTAATCCCCCCAGGTACTGGTAAGGTTGATGCTACTCTGTGACATTTAGAAGGTGCCATCAGGACACACACACACACACACACACACTCACCTCTGTCTGTATGTGTGTTTTGTTAGTCTTACCCTACTATGACAACCCGTTTCTTTCGCCTTACTAATACTCCGGTTTCACTTTATTTCCCACAGTATTTTTTTATCTGTTGCCTTATGGTTCCAAGTCCTGTCACCAATCTTTGCATTTTATTATTATCTCACAACACTTGTTTAATCAGCTACCATCTTTCCTATGGACTTTTTAATGTCTACAGTCTCAGATCAACACAGCCCTGCCGTCCAGCACTATCAGCATCAGGAGCAGCAGCAACCCCTCAACAGCAACATTGTGCCCCATCAGGTAAAATGGCTACGTTTGCTTTGCATTGTCCCCCCCGATGACAGCAATATAGTATGATGCAATTCCATATTAGATTCTTGATGAATGTGGGTTGTTGTTATTCAGCCTGGTTCTATGTGCCCCTTTTTAACTTTGAGCACCCGCCCCTTCAAACATCTCTGCACAGCATACAAATGCATATTTTACTAATTGCTATATTTGTGTACTAAATGCTATATTTTACTAATTTTGATGGACAGATTTACCCACTTACCATTTGTTAAAGAGTCTAGCTTTGTACTTTGCATCAGTTCAAGAGGAGCAGGAAAGCCTCATCACATATTGCTGTTTTGCAGGACAAACTGCAGTTAAACAGCTGAAACATGGTAGTGTATGCCTGTTATTCAGCTTCATTCAATCCAACTAAATCGCATGATTCTGTAGCATATTCCATTTTCATTTAGCAGTGCATCTCTTCCAGCATGGCAATACCCGAATTTTAGGTTTTGACGTGTTTACCTTCATGCAGGAGTGGTCATCGAATGCCTCTAAAGTGCATGCATTTTGTGGTGTGCCATAATACAGTGATGGGGTACAGACTGGAAAAGGGCTTCACTAGGCAAAGGAATATTTCATGCAGTGAGTCTTACAGAAGAAGATTGATAATGTTCTTGTTTTGGCAGAGTGCAAGCACAGTTCCTGAGGGCTCTGTCAGTGATAAATAATTACTGGGTGTCTGTGGTTGGTGACAGAGCCGTGGGAGCATTTTATCTCCTGTGATGTTCTCCTGCCTTATAACAGTGCCGGACACAATAACACAAGCAGAGCTGTCCTGCTCACACTATCAGTATGCAAGGTGCAGAAGAATGGAACATTCAGGCAGGAAGAAGTTTCATTTCAGTTGGGGGGTGGGAGTGAAACACAAGGGGATACTTTTTACTTCTACAGATATTACATCAAATATACCATAATTTTAGTACACAAAGCTGCTGCTGCTGTGTCTGCTGTAGCATATAATGTGCACTTAGTCTTCCAACTGAAGTCATGTCCTGATGCTTATGCTCATATATGCATTTCATGTACTCATCCGTCGATGCTTCTTGTTTTTCAAAACTCATCTGCCCAGTTAAATTAGCATGCTGAAAGAAAAATGCCCAGACTTTACTCCCAAAGCAGTTAAAATCAGCTTAAGCCACATGCCATGTAGACGTGATTAAGATCACGGGCACGGACCATCCAATCTGCCGCTTTCTTGATGGAAAGCCACTTGGCTGTGCTTCTGCTGCAGAGTGCGTCTTCCAGTAAGAGTACCAGTCCTTTAAACATTCTCAGCTAGACAAACAGCAATCTGCTTAGCACTGTAGTACTTTGGATTCATTTAATTTGTAATCATCATTTAGAGTTTTGATAGATCTCAACATGCATGCGTCCACCACAGACTCCACTTATGGTTTCCATACAATTACTGAAAAAAACAACAAAAGCAAAAGCAAAGTGTATTCTTTCTTCTTTAGCCTACAGTATATCTGTATTGACAGCTATATTGACATTTAATGTGCCAGAGTGATTCATTGTCCTTATTTTCTCATTCTTCAGGCTTGACAAATATTGGACAATATGTTCAGGATGGGTTTGTGCTAGAAAATAATCTCTCCTGAAAGAAGCAACACACTTCTCCTCTAACAATGTTGACAACTGCCAAATGTTTGTCTTGCAAAATGTAGTTTTGGCCTCAAATGATCATTCTAATATGCTCATATCGGTGATACAGTGTATTAGTTACTGTAGTTTAAGTTATCAACTGGCACCCATATAAAAATTGGACTTTTCCAGTCTCTTCTGTCTTCTGGCTGAGCCTTCGGACTTCTCATTGCCACGTTCATTGCTTTGTTGAATGATACATGTTGTATATTCTGATGGTTAAAATACAATGAGAGTAAAAATAATAATATGGGCTACTTACAGTCACTGATTCACCTAAATGCAAGTTCTTTTTGGACTGCTAGAGGAAACCGGAGTGTCTGGGGGAACCATGGAAACTCTGGGATGAACGAGAGAAATTCACAAAGACATGGGAAGCAGCCAGAAACAAACGGAAAGCTTTGGAAGTGTGAGGCCACCATTCTGTCCCCAGAATTTTCGCCGCTTATTATATTTTACCTTGAGAAAGAATGGAGTAAAGAATAGCCATTTTTGTCATAAAAATAAATTATGCTAAATATTAATTTTCCTAGATGCTATTAAGTCGGCCGTACTTGAAGTGTTATCTTGTGCGCCGGCTTACTGCGGCCGCCATGAATATATGCAGGAATGCGGTGCTGAAAATGGTGAGCCAATGGTCAAAAATGTGTAATATAATTATGCGTGAAATCAAAACTTATTACTAAACATCCATCCATTTGTCCATTTTCTGTAACCGCCTGTCCTACTCAGGGTCGTAGGGGATCCAGAACCACGAATCACGGAGGGGGCGCATGGCAGGGAACAACCCAGGATTTCAGAAGCTGATTGGACAGCTTCCGGGCCGAAGCTGAGAATAGCATATCCGGTGTAATAGTATGTGCATATTGACCTGATATTCTAGGGTACATGTTATATTTTCCTGCTATTTTTTAGCTATACAACCCCCACCACTGCTCTTAAAACTGCATTAGTTTGCTACCCTTGTTGCTCATAAGTAATGGGTTGCAAACACAGTTGAAACTGACAAGTGCTTTGCCTGGAGCAGAAACAGAGTGCGATTCAGAGTTAATTTGCAATTTCCCTTCCATCAGAATGGACTAGCATTCTTCAGCTGCTTCTGACTGTACCTGGAAATTGTGGACAAGCATTAGCAATTCTTTTACCCCCCCCCCCCCCCCCCCCCCCCCCCCCCCCCCCCCCCCCCCCCCCTCCCCCCTCCCCCCTCTCCCCCCCCCTCCACCCCCCTACCTCAC
>JAODKM010000034.1:24085443-24101378 GCA_026780845.1 Petrocephalus sullivani
CCGTCACACTACCTTTCAGCCGCTTTCAACCGCTTTGCAAGCAAAAACGATAAGGAATCAGCACATTATTATTTCACGTTTAGTGGGAAATGTGTAGTATATTCTCACACGATTGCACAGATTCACTCATTCATGCAACAGAAGTGAAAACCAGGCGCTGTTTTGCACGTTCACATCGCACATTGTCAACAGTATTTTCATATCACCTCCCTCAGTCACCAGTTAGTGCTCATAGTGGCTGTGTTACGCGCTGCGCATTAAAACAAATAGGGTGTAAGCGTTGTCCTAGCACGTAAAAAAGGCCTAAAGCGTGATCGCAGCACGTTTGAATAGATTTTTATGTCGTGATGGCTGCGGTTGTGACAATTCATTAGTGATGAACAATTATGACATCAGTTAGTAAATAACACTTAATTTGTGGTCAATTAATACACACGTATTAGCATAATACTGCATTATTTATGTCACCTCAAGTAAAGTGTTACCAAAATACCTTATATTAGGTGGTGTGATCAGCACCCTTTGGGTCCTTAATAAATAATACTTCTGAGTAGAGGTCACCACACTGGCATTATAGGTTTAATAAAGATAGAAATAAAAAGCATAAGGTGGCATATTTTAAATGCATGTCATGACTAATATTATACGTAAAAAACAGTTCACTTTTTGGCCAAATTGGAACATTAAAGGTTCACCTGATCATTTGTGTGTTCATGACCCAAAAAGTGAAAAGATCATATTTACGTCTTAAAAATTTACACCTGCTGCTCAGGTCCTACCTGATTGATTAAAAAATTAACTGATTAATCACACATTTTGCAACAAATTATTAATAATTAAAAACTTGATTTTCTTATTCAGACTAAAGCTTGTTATAATAAATATTTAAATGTAAAATCAATGACCTAATGAATGTAGAATAATCACAAAAGATGTATATTTCAGACACCATTGTCTAATAGCATATTTAGACACAGAAATACACACATAACTAAGTAGGAGTTGTCTCTCTAGCAAATTTTAAATATGCTTACAAACAGTGTGCAGCACAATGAATAGCACTGAGAAGAGTCTGTCGGTTTATTTTGATTTGTGGCTACACAATATGGGTGGTTCTGCCCCATAATGCACTACATGATGACATCAGTTGCCCCATAATGCACTGTGTGTTTACGTTAGTTGCTGTTGCATTGGCTGTGTGTTGACGTTGGTAATTATGTGGGTTTCCAAGCTCAACTGTCTCAGGTTAGGATGAGTTTTGGCATCATAGGTTAACCCCTACAGGAATTAAAAAAAGCACAACTGCATTAATGACTAATAATTAATAATCGAACATTCATTTATTTTAATTTATTTTATTTTAATGCGTTAAATTGTTTTTATTAATTGTGACGATTAACACCTTAATTTTGAAAGCCCTAGTATTATAAAGCCCTTTTGAAAGCAAAAACAATGTATTCTTTGGCAAACACCTTCCAAATAAAAAAAGAAAAAAAAAACAGTTAAAGCAAAAATCTAGCTTTTTCTTGTTTTACAGGTTCAAGGTTCAACAAAACCTACATCACTCCGTGTTTTGTGAATGCTCTTAGAGTTGCACTTTCATTTTTGATTGAACAGTCTTGCCAGCTTCTTGCTATATCTGAAATGCTTTGTGTAGCTCCTGTTCTAATGCTACAGTACCTCACACTTTTACCTGGGCATTCTTGTTGATAGTGAATTATAGTGAATCATTTGCCTCACTTGCATTTCACTTTGGACAAAAGCATTTGCTACAACATAAATGTAAATGCATAACAGCTTGATAGATTTCCCCATATCTTTCCATGCCTATTAAACAAGACATCAAACTTGCATCACAAGCACGTGCACATGTGCAGGAACACCCAGCATACTGGGGTTCTCTCTGAATAAGCGCATTCTCTTGCTTTATTTGTCTGTATTGTGGCACCGATCCATGACATATGCCAGAACCAAATTTAAAATTAGTTTCCCACGCAGTGAAACAGTAAGAAAACAATGCATGTCGCATTTATCTGCAGCCTGGCTTTGAAATGAGACGTTTCTGGTTTTTGACCGCAAACGGCGTTTGAAAATCTCGCACGGCTGACTGTGTCAGTATTGCATGTCAACAATGGAAGAGATATTAAAGGTGACAATTCACTTTCGACTGGAACGTTATTTGACATCTTTGATACAGTAACACAGCGACATGAAACTTTAAAAAAGATGTGACTGTGGCCTAGTGAAAGAGTTCATGTGTGATAAATATATAACACAGCAAGGAAAGATAAAGGGTATTTTATTATTTTCAATTGGTTTTTAGTTTAGCATTGCGTAAGCTACAAAGGGCCAAAACCACTTAACTTATGCCCCCAGGAGTATGAAGTATCACCATGATAGCTAATTGACAACATATCACATATCTTCAGGGTCTCCTGGGTACTTTTATGAAGGTTATCTTGCCAGATCTCCACAAATAAATGATGACCTGACATTCCACACATTAATTAACTCATTAAAGTGTAGACAGTATATGTCAAACACTTTGCAGCACTAGCATAGACAGATCAAGCCATTATATGTCTTTGCCGAGGAAGTACAAATTTAAGATCTGTCCAGTATTTGAAATTATGGTAAAAAAAATAAAATAAAACCTCTTTGTACCTTAGTGATATTTTTTCTGCAAAAAATTACTAACTATATATTCGCTAACTTACAGTTGTTTACAATATACTGTCCTATGTACTTTTCAGTACATACACATCTAACTTAGATACTGCGCAGTAAATATATTGGTACATATAAATTCATTCATTAAAGAAAAACAAAATCAAATGCTGAATATTACTTGCATTTAAGATATAAATATAAATGTTCACATTTCTGTCTGACCTCTTGGTATTGCTTTTTTTGTTGCCTCCAAAATGTTTGTTTGACTGCTCCAGACCATTCGTAAATCTGCAAACTTTTTCAGTGATTGTTTTGCTTATGTTGTGCCTTTTTAAATCTGAAAATCTTCCTATAAATGTGTGTACAAATGTTTCGCAGCTATTTTGTTCATTTTAAGCCTTTAAAAATGAGACCCCTGGTGTGGGCCTACAAAGGCAGACAAATCCAAATTTGTAGCTTAAACAAAAGCAGAATGTTACATAGTGGCAAGAACGAAAACTCTTAAATCAAGAAGGAGTAATACACAAGAACCAAACACACAGTGTGGTGGATCACTCAATATTTCACAAGGAGATAGCTGGAAACATAGTGCTTTTATACAATGCCAATTAATCAAATTGACGAGCTGCTTGCTTTAGTATTCATGGGAAGCAGAGTGGGAATCGAGTGGGCGTGGCTGGATGGATGCTTGGCTTCATGCAAATCTGACACATTTATATTTATTGAAGTGCAACTGGTTTTGTTGAAAGTGATCCGTAACCAAAATAAAAATAAAATAAAATTCATATCTGAGAAACACACTGACATTTGTTAATTTTCATTGCAATTTGTCAGTCGGCACTGCCTGAGCTATAGACGAACACAGAAATGGGCTACATATAGAAAAACAAATGTTATTTTAGATACTGAGAAATATAGAGTGTTAAGACCAATCCATACAATGTGTGAAGGCAGTAAAAAAAAGTTATGCATAGCTAAGTTAAACTGGTTATGTAAGTTATACATCCTAGAAATGCTGCAGAAGATATTGATTTAGAAACACTCAATTTTTTACCTTAATAACTTTTGCCTTAAACCACTTCTGATGCATATATAAGGTCTGCTAAGGTACCGTTCACAGAATCTGGTGGCAGGGTGCCTCAGTGAGCAGCTTCACATCTCCAGGGTTGGGGTTCAAAGCCTGCCTCCACTCAGATCTGCTGTGCATGGAGTTTGCATGTCCTTCCATCTCACATAGGTCTCCTCCCACAATACATAGACATAGGCACTAATTGGCATCTTGGAATTTCTGGTAGAGAGTGCATGTGTGTGGTCCGCGGTGCACTGGCACCCTGTGGCTGGAGCACACTAGCGTATGCTGCCTGGGACAGGCTACCCGTGACCCTGGGAAGTGTTTAGAATAGCGATAAAAACAACAGGCTCCAAAACCTACCCTTTTAGTGGATGCTGAAATAAATATGCTCACTTGCTTACTATGAGTATGTCCACATGCTGTGGTTCAGGTTAACATGCTTACAACTCTCCAGTTACATGAATCGTGCAGATCAGTGTAGCTCTCAATCAACAGATGTTATTCAGAATTAAGTTCAGAGAAGGACTATGGTTTATTGCATGCTCATCTGGGTCCATTGCAGCTATGGTCCTCAGCTCACCGGATTATAACACTGTCCCCCTTGTTTTAATCTGGTCCACTGTAATTGAACCCCCCCAGAAAGTGCTGACATGTGCATTCATGCTAATATATTCCTCAAAAACAACACAGCTGTGGCTCAAAATGCAATATCGAACGACCAGCGACAAAGGGGGTTATTAAGTTGCTGAGAGTCCCAACCCCTCCCGGCCCACAGGAGGGTTCTCATGTATTAAAAGCTCGAAGGACACAGGCCAGGACCAATCGCTGTTCTTGTGTTTTATGTGGCACTTAAACGGGAAATAAATAACACCAACCTTAGCTTCAGCCCTGATATTAATGTCCAACTTTAATAAGCATTCATAAATAACGTTAAGCATTCCTTACCTCCACATAGTGTTGAATTTGTATTTCACAGACATTGTAATATATATATATATATATAAAATTTTAGAATTATGATGAGGAAGGACATTATTTTGAGGCTCATATTTTAAAGTGTGCATGGAAGAAGTAGAATTACTTGGAGGCACGTGGGCAAATTGCAAAAGTGCAGAAGGACATCGCTAACATTTCTGTCCAGGTGAAATAACAGGGATCGTAGCCGTTTCATTTTTTATAGCCTCTGCGAACATCTCTGCTAAGATTACATCGTCTTCTAAGATGGGTTTTTCTGATAGAAATGTGATATTGTGATGGCAACCTCACAACAGATAATGAAATACAAGGAAAGAAAAAAGCCCACCAATTCTTGGTGGCATTAAAGTTATCATTTTAAAAAGATCAGCCCATTTGTGATATTTATAAAAGAATAAAGGTTAAGATCAAATCCTTTTTCCAGGGACATTGTGAAGAGTTAAACACCACGATTGTAATTATACATTTACTGTAAGTGTTCTTCGCAGTAAATCCAATGGATGACATAAGGTCTTCGATGGGAAGCTAATATAATCAGCACAGCAAATTGGTATTGACTTTTGATATTAAGTACATTTTTATTTGTTCAGATAAAAGTCAGAGCTAATTATTTCTAACTGTTGGTACATTTGATGCACTCAGAGTAACATTATCTCTGATTGCTGGCAGTTTCTGCTGATTGCATAAGGGTCCTCTTGGCTTCTGTAGGCAAGTGTCCAGGGCACCTTTAACATTTACAGTGGCTGACAAAATAGGGAAAGTTATAAAAATCTGTGCCGTTTATCATTGGAGGTATTCAGTAAGGTACAATAACTATTAATATTTAAATGCTTGGTACAAGAAACAAAGGAAGTTTTCCTGACATTTTTTTGATCACAAAAGCATAAAAGATGCAGACTGTGGTTGCCCTAAGCAAATAAAATACACGAAACCCTCAGGATGTGTATTCCTGGGTCAGTCTGCTTTATATTCCCTACTCTGACTGTCAGAGCGAGATTTCTACACAAGAGTTCTGGCCTTAGAGGCTTTGGCTATTAGACGGAGCAAATGAGATGGGTTCCTTGCAGCTTAAAACTTTTATCATTGACAGCACCAAATGTTATTCTAGCAAAGCTCTTGTGGTTTTGAATGCTTCTAAAAAGATCACTTTTTTAAGGTTTATGCAACAGATGGGGATGGATTACGATGACTCCGGAAAATAAGAAATTATTGATTTGTAAAAAGAAAATAAAGTGCATAAATACATAAACACCTGCTAAATGGTGGTAAACCTCAATGGGAAAAAGCAAGCTTGTTAGTACTTATGTTTTTGATGAATAAATATGAACTATTGTTGCCAAATCTCCTTAAATGCAAGTAATTGCATGGAAATTAGGCCTCCCGATTTCATCTGGTGGGAAGGCGAAAAAGAAAGAGCTTGTCTGGAATTGAGATAAAATATTATGTGTCAGAAGCAACAATATAATCTAATGCAAATGGATGGAATAAGATCAGGCTGTATGCAGAAAATCTGATTTTTGGCTGCTGTTCCCTTAATGTGACAATTGCCAAAACATTCTAATGAGAACAAGAGGCCACCCTGACGTAATCTACCCATTGCAATCATCTGCATCGCTGATGTTTGTGCCAAGTCCCTGCTGACTGCATGCTTGGATCGAAGGCCTGTAGCAATGGATAATCCAATTCTAGTTTCTCATTGTAAATGGCTTACGGAAAGATATTGCTCCAGTGTTGGCCCTCTGCATCATTATGAATTGGCTTTACAATTTTCTGTGCCGAATCCAGAGAACCAAGTCCATCAGAGCACTGTCTATAGCCCATAGAGTCCAGTCCGTCAGAGCACCCTCTATAACCCAGAGAATCAAGTCCGTCAGAGCACCATCCATGACCCATAGAATCAAGTCTGTTAGAGCACCGTCTATAACCCAGAGAATCAACACCGTCAGAGCACCGACTATAACCGAGAGAATCAAGTCTGTCAGAGCACCGTATATATAACCCAGAGAATCCAGCCCATCAGAGTACGGTCTATAACCCAGAGAATCAAGTCCGTCAGAGCACCATCCATAACCCAGAGAACCAAGCCCGTCAGAGCACCGTTTATAACCGTAAGAATCAAGTCCATCAGAGAACCGTCTATAGCCCATAGAATCAAGTCCGTCAGAGCACCCTCTATAACCCAAAGAATCAAGACCGTCAGAGCACAGTCTATAACCTAGAGAATCAAGTCTGGCAGAACACTGTCTATAACCTGCAGAGTCAAGTCTGGCAGAGTACCATCTATAGCCCAGATAATAAAGTCTGTCTGAGCACCGTCTATAACCCAGAGATTCAAGCACCGTCTATAACCTAGAGAATCAAGTCTGGCAGAGCATTGTTTATTACCTACAGAATCAAGTCCGCCAGAGTACCGTTAATAACTAAGAGATTCAAGCCCGTTAGAGCACCGTCTATAACCTAGAGAATCAAGTCTGGCAGAGCACTGTCTATAACCTGCAGAATCAAGTCTGCCAGAGTACCGTCTATAACCCAAAGAATCAAGTCCACCAGAGTACCGTCAATAGCCCAGAGATTCAAGTCCACCAGAGTACCGTTAATAACTAAGAGATTCAAGCCCGTCAGAGCACCGTCTATAACCTAGAGAATCAAGCCTAGCAGAGCACTGTTTATAACCTGCAGAATCAAGTCTGTCAGAGTACTGTCTATAACCTAGAGAATCAAGCCTAGCAGAGCACTGTTTATAATCTGCAGAATCAAGTCCGCCAGAGTACTGTCTATAACCTAGAGAATCTAGTCTGTCAGGGTACCATCTATAACCTACAGAATCAAGTCTAGCAGAGTACCGTCTATAACCTACAGAATCAAGTCTGGCAGAGCACTGTCTATAACCTGCAGAATCAAGTCTGCCAGAATTAAGGATTCAAGTCCGCCAGAGTGCCATCTATAACATAGAGAATCAAGTCAGGCAGAGCACTGTCTGTAACCTGCATAATCAAGTCTGTCAGAGTACTGTCTATAACCTGCAGAATCAAGTCCGCCAGAGTACTGTCTATAACCTACAGAATCAAGTCTGTCAGGGTACCATCTATAACCCAGAGAATCACATCACTGGCCACACCCCCGCAGGTCCAAAAGATAGCATTGATCTGGCCCTGCTATAGTAAACCTTGAATATCAGGGGTTTGTTCCAATCCACTGTTTAATTGGCTAGTTTTTGGTATAAGTACAAAGCTGCTTCTATTACCTTGAAAAAAAGATACATTCATATGAAATTGTATATTTCAAACATGGCAGTTTAGCAGTAATTTCCATAAGCCTGATCCCAGTTAATTTCCTACAGAGTTGACAGAGCCCATCTCAACTCATTGTCTCTTAATATTTAGCCTTCTATATTCGAATTTTGGAAAAACTGAAATATGCTGCATCTGTCTCTGCCACATCCTGCATTTCCTTCCCGGAATGTAACAAAGCTACCCCTGTCAGACATTCCCTTATGCATCCTGTTCCCTTCTTCTCCTCTGCACTGCCTCCCACCCCTTCCTGCAGTTTTCCCATGTTGCATATCATGCCATCTCTTTCCCATAGTCTGGGATGTTGACCTTTTTTATTTGTGATTGCATGAACCCGAGTATTCAAGGAGACATTATGTCATAGCGATGACAACTTACACAGAAGCACAACTTCAACTGAATGCTGGTCTTCATGGGAAACAGACCTGGCATTAAGGAGCTTTAAGAGTGAAACTGTGACTCTGACAATGGGTCATTGACTCCAGCAGGGGAACATTAACTCCAGAACTGAAATATCGACTGCAGGAGCTGAGCAGTGGCCCATAAGTCAAGAACTGCAGAAGTTAGCCAGTTGTGAAAAAGTAGCAGGACAGAGACTCCAGAAGCAGGACAGTGACTCCAGAAACAGGACAGAGACTCCAGAAACAGGACAGAGACTCCAGAAGCAGGACAGAGACTCCAGAAGCAGGACAGTGACTCCAGAAACAGGACAGAGACTCCAGAAGCAGGACAGAGACTCCAGAAGCAGGACAGTGACTCCAGAAATAGAGTGGTGACTCTTGGGGTTGGCCAGTAGTGAATAACAATGGGGTGGCCAGTTGTCCCAAAGAGGAGAGCAATGACTTCAGGTGTGGGGTGTAAGGAGAAACAGGATGGGGAAGCAGGGAGCATGGGGGCGGCATTTGCCGTCATGCGTTCCCCCGTCTTTCTATTTGAGCCTGTCGCCAAAGCTTTCATCACAAACACAGATGACAGCTCATCCATTGTGGAAGGCCCGAGTGCTTCCTAGTGCAAACAGAGATGTGAGTGAGCCTGGGCATCGCTCTCGCTGTGTAGGCCTAAAATAAGCCAGGGCCACACGCTGTGAAGGGGAAGGAGAACAGCAAAGGCAGAAATAAGAGGGAGCTTCTATTTAATAAGTAAACTGATGCAGCTATGCAACCATTTTTCTTGAGTCTCTGGGGTGGGCTCAGCACGCCATTTTTCAAGTTAAATGAAGGATTCAGGTTAGATATAGAAAACCCATGAGAACCAATCTGGCATTTCGCATACAATGGATATTCATTTATACAAGCGAAAGGAAAATACGGCTGTTAGTGCAGATCCACTGTCATTTAGCATATAACATAAATCACAGTGTGAGAATGTATTCAAATTCAAATTGCATGCAAGCACCCAATTATATATATCAAAAGTTTCATACGGGAGAGAGCAGGATAAAAATAAAGGTGGAGTAGGAAAATTTGTAAGGATAGTTCCTGAATGAGTGATATTGTGTTAATCACCTCAACCTACATCTTAAAAAGTTAGCCAGAATAGATATTCCCCCATGATTGAGGTAGAGCACCAGTGTTTTATAAAGCATGCATGCTGCAGGGGAAGTTCAGAATAAAAATCTAATTGAAAGTAGGACAGACTGACATGCACTGTTTCCTTTGCAAGTATATTCATTAAAAAAAAAAGCATGTCCTTACACCAGGACATAAAAATAAATATGTAATTTTAACTCGATTAGATTTATGAGCCAATAAGGACAAAAGGTGCCAGGATTTTGGAAGGTATGCTGTGCATATATATTTTTCTTAGCAAGGAATTGTGGAAGCTACCATAACGGGATAACATTACTCTGACTTTCAGCCGACAGCAGTGGCTGCTTGGGATCATTTGCTAAAGGTAATATTTATAAAAGGCACCAGAAAATCGGCAATCAAATGCTGAGCAGACAGAGTTATCATGCTTGTGCATTTCAAATGCTTTTCAATAGAGATTTTAAGCAAATGTGTCATTAAGATTTGCTGTGGATAAGATGGCATGACGTGGGGGTGTGAAAAGGGAATAAGGACTTCATTTGGGCAAGGAAGTGAAAGAAAGAAGAGAAATAAGACCAAAAGCTTTTTGGCACCAGGGTAAATCACAAGACAACAAATTGGTGTGGGCTTTGGAGAGGGCTATGGGGTGAGCTGCATACTCAGGCAGAGGACGGGAAGCGACTTTCAAGTAGGATGGGTGACAAACAGTACTCAGCCCTACAGGGCTTGCAGCACAGCTTAGGTGATGATTGTAGTCTTTGCCTGATTCAATACCAGTGCCCCCCAGTCCTGTAACAAGTGTCGTGAGGAATTTTTTTTCTTACAACCTCTTTTACTTCCCTGGAAACCCTCAATGAGCTAGAATATCAGTGGTAATGTTCATTTTGGCCACCGGTACCGGCAGGCATAATCATTTAACAATACACAGATGGCAGCTGTCATGCAGCCACTGCCTGGCTTGTTCATCAGTCCTCTGGTGATCTGCAGCCATTCCGTATTAGTGACATAAGAGAAAGCTTACAGCATGTGGGCACATGGAGACAGAGCACAGTGAGGTGCAAGGAGGTGGATTCTGAGAGGGAGAGCAGTATTAAACCTGCGATGCTGAGAGGGATTATGAATTCCCTACTAACCTTGACAAAAGGCCAATTTGCAAATACATCAAGACCAGAAATATGTTTGGCCCAGTACTGTTCAAATACATCAAATAGTAGAAAAAGCACCAAATCATATTCTGGAGGTCATTTCAATTCCAAATGACACCACATGCCAATCAGTTTAATTTACTGTTTTAGCAGCAATGGTGGCTCAGTAAGGTTAGGAAAGCTCTTTGTCCTACTTAATCTGGAGATCAAAGTCACAGGGGAGCGAGTAACATTTATTTAACCACCTGCCCTAAGTCACATAATATAATTAGGGAGCATGGCCGGCAATAGCTAATAAAATACATTTCCTACCAACTGTATTGATGATTTCATCCAAAAAAGTGGAACAAATATGAAAAATTGCAATGCATTTCACAAAAGTGCCTCCATCACGAAATTCTTTCATTGTGGCTTCAAATAATAAACTAGCACATAATGGATTGATGATCTTTACCCAAAAGAGCACTTTGTTCAAATAAGCAAAGTTTATGTTATTTTTATACTCAATCTTAGTTATTGAGTTAATCAGACAGCCAATCTGGCATGGCAAACAATTCTTATTAAAGATAAAGCAGTGTTGGTGTCGGGTTTGACTGGGGTTAGCTTGGGAGGCTGAACAGTCGCTGCCTTCCGAACAGCAATGGCCGTGTTTCCTGGGCGAGACACCAAGTCTGCTGCATCTGTCACTTAGAGAAGGCGATGCGCCACAGGAGTGGAATGCGAAGCAGGGAATGGCTGCAAGCTGTCCCTGCAGGCGCAGAGATGGAGTGGCGCATTATCCAGGCCGAAAGGAAATCTCACTCCCTGCGCCTGATGGTAGGAGGAAGGGCTGGGAGGAGGCTAGGCAGGCTGATGCAGGCCATGCAGATAATGCACTCATCGCAGGAGGGGCCTGCAGTAGCGCCTGAAGAGGTAAACACGATAAAGGAGGCAATAGCAGAGAAATGTTTGCCACTGCAGAATGTAATCATGCAGCATTTTAAAATGCTACAAGTGCTCTGTATACACTTATCCTGCTGGCGGAGGAGCCGCCATCATGCTCGACATATCTGGGGGCAAAGAGGAGAAGAGAGCAGCTAGGAGGAGGCCAGGAGGAGGCCAGGAGGAGGACAGGAGGAGGCCAGGCTTTCCTGCTGCGTCTGTTCAGTCGTTTGTGCATTTTTTTAATGAGATTAAAAGTATAATAAATGTAAGGGGCGGCACACTGGTTAGCACTGTTGCCTCACACTTCTAGGATTAGGGTTTGAGTCTCCGCCCAGTAGAGTTTGCAACCCCTGCAACCCTGAATAGGACAAGCAGTTTCAGAAGATGGATATGTAATACATGTGAATGGAAATGGTTTGGCCGCATTGTTCATTTGAGCAGTTTATTATGAAAAGGCCTCTTAGACGGGCCAGCCGGGCTCAAAGGCAGGACCCATGCAGCAAAGAGGATCTGGAAAGCAGGCTTTATTTTTGGCATTTTCCTGTTCTGGGGTGAAAGCATGAGGGGTGGGAGGCGAAATGGGGAAAGTAAGACAATAGGCAAAAATATAAACAAAAAGATGTAATTTCAGCATGGACTGGCAAAGTAAACAAAAGCAACTTGCAAGGAGTGTGACTGTCAAACCTTCACTTAGCTCTTGACTGGGGTGGTGGGGGGTCATGCACTTACATCGATAACCAAGGAAATAGAAATTAGGTGGGAGAAAGCTGACACAATCCTGTGTGGCCACCTGACTGTCCCCCCCCGGGACAGACGATGGCCCCGCCTCCGGCTGGCAGCATGTCTTATTGATAACAGCCTTCTGTCCGCTCTCCCTCCCCGCCAGGATCAGAAAGCCCTGCCCCACAGTCCCTTTTGTAGCCCCTCCTAAGACCCGGAGTTTATTTTGGGTTTTTTCTTCCTGTGTGCCAAAGGGGGAATGTTTTGTTTTGTCAAAACTGTAACCAAATACCAGGCCCTAAAATGAAGCGTTAAATTTAAAGTCAAGTGGTAATTTTTCATATAAAAAGGGATGTTAGCAAAAAAAAAACAAGGAGAAGTAAGCCTGGCTAAGTCAGTCCAAACCCCCCCACCCCCCCACCCCAAGTCTGTTATGCCAACAAGCCGCTACGTTTATCAAAGTCAACGGAAATGCCACCACATAGTAATTAACCAGTTTGACTGCATCTGACAGTTTAGGCTGTGCTCGTAACCTCCCCCTCGGCTCCCTGGTAATGACATTTTCATAAACTACACGTGACAAGTGCAATTAATGAACATTTACTGGTGCGTTAGGAAGCACGCTTTCTGTGAAGCTGTCCCGTTTACTGCGGTGGGGAGGCACATGATTCTCCAGCTTTTCGTTTGCATCAGCAAATTGTGTTCCCATGAAAAAAAAAACTGCAACAACGAAATAGATGGAAAAATTCCGTTTCAATTTCTCTCATCGGGCAGAATCGTTCCAGTGTTTTTCTCAATATGCATTTTGAACATGTTCAACCAAATGTCACCCCAAATTTGCTAAATTCCTTGAAATTAGGACAATCAGCACATAGATTTGAAACCCTGGACCACTAACCAGAACAACAATTCACCTACTTACAGCATCAATTAAAGACTTCATTGCACTTTCGGTTGTCAGAATACCCTAAACTGTGACATAATTATAACACATTTATTGCAGGAGATGTGAGGTTTCGGCCATGTATATTTCCCAATTACTGCAAGAAAAGGTACCCTCTGTCCCTCCCCCGGCTTACTGCATTGCGGTTACCATAACTCACAACCCCACCTGGTATGATAACTAAAATGATGGATGACACAAAAGCAGGTCTTGGATGAGTTGAGATTTACCGTGTTAAGGTGCTGGGTCCTTAATTTGAGAGCAGGAACAGACTGCAGCAAAGGTATAATTACTTTCATGTTCAAACGCAGAACTTTCCATGTTGGATCACAGGCAAGACACTGCCGCTACTCCAATTAATCCGCCGTGTCAATCAGCTGGGCTGTGCCGTGCATGCTTAATTAGGAGAAAATTAATACCTTTCAAAACAAAAAAAAGTAGAGAAGGCCTAAATTACAAAGGCATAACTAATTGAATAAACACCCTCAATTGATGGAATCCACTTTATTTTCTTTTAATGAATGCTTTTTTTGTTATTGTTTATTACAGAAAACAGTTATGAATGCGTTGTTCACTCATTAAAAGTCATACAGCCTCAAAACACTGGCCTGATCAGAAAACAAAAATAGTAAAAGTAAAGAAAAGTAAATAAAAAAATGGTCACATTTTGGTAAAGATATAGATTACATATTTTTGCAACATAATCATGGCGCCATCACAATGTCATTATTTACCTCTAGGCTCTGAATAGGAGCAGCGTCATATATGATCCATGCATTAAAAAAGATTAAAACAGGGTTTCCGCTGCCTGCTGCACTGAGCTTAATGAGATTGGCTGCAGGCTCCGCGTGACCCTGGCTTCCATAGTAAGATGGATGAATAAGAATAATCTGCCAGTTGATTATTCAGGTTGTGCGGTTAGCCCTGGCAACATAGGCTGGGGTACACCCTGGACAGGATGCCAGTCCATCACTGGGCATTAGGCTGGGGTACACCCTGGACAGGATACCAGTCTACCACAGGGCACAGGGCTGGGGGACACCCTGGACAGGATTCCGGTATATCACAGGGCACAGGGCTGGGTACACCCTGGATGCAGGGTATACACTGGATGTCAACCCAACACAGGGCACAGGCTGGGGTACACCCTGGACACCTGGGTAGATTGTTCATAACAGGACACATGCACACATGCAGTCTCACACACAGTCATATCCTATGGACAATTTACACTTAGCCTAAGTGCATGTCATCAAAAGCCAAGGATGCTGCACACACACAGAGCTGAGGGGCAGTGCAAATCCCTATCCCACAACTGCAAAGCAACACTGCTGCATCAGAATACCTTATACAAAGACAACGACATTATTAGTATTAGTTAATAATAATAATAATTATAATAATAATAATAATAATAATAGTACTACTGCTACTACTACGATCTCAGGCTTCATGACTGGATATTTGATTTGTTTACTCTTACCTATAATATTTGCAGATATCTCTGGGTAGTCATGACAGATAAGTAGCAATAATAAGCATTTTCTTCGTCTTCTTGCCCAACACTCATCAGCTGAGGCTGGGGCTCGGGTGATTAGAGGCTGCTCAGTCAGCCGGGGGCTGGGAGGAGCGCTGAGCAGTGGACTCCCGCTCTGCTAACACAATTCCCCCTGGCAGAGCTCCAGGAGAGCACATCTGGCACTCTAAAAACACAGAGCGCAGAAAGTGGTCACCTTAGCCCAGAAACGCTGCCAAGCGTGTCAGCTCCAAAGAGGAAAAGAGCCATGACACTTTTAACATGGCATAAGAGCATTCGGCCGCCATGTGCAAGCAGAAGGCAATTACTCACACTCTGCATTACAGCTACTATTACTGAGATTCGGCGTGTTTGATATTTCAGGTCAATGGGAGCGAGAGACAATAGTTTGATATTGAATGGTTTTAACCATTTTATGTTCCCAGATATTGCTTTCTGACTGATTTTGATAGAACTTAAAACCTTTATCTCATTAATTTGTTGAACCTTAAATAACAGCTATTGTTACAGTAGATAACAGAGTCTGAAAAAGGATCTCACTGTCACGTCTGTAGGGAGGCAAGCACAGCACAAAATGCAGGCTGCAGTGCAAATCTGTTCTCAGGGGTAGCAGGTCAGCAGCAATCAGGAATCAGGAAGTCACGTGCTGGACTGACGATGACCTGCAGGGGACCAGAAAAACACCCAGGTGGCAGGAGATGAAGCGGGCGCTGGTGGGACACCTAGAGGTGATGACGAAGAAGCAGGAGACGTTGCGATGGCTGCAGGGAAGGCATGAGGCATCTGCATGGCCACAGGCGGCGATGCAGAAGCTGGCGAGGCAAGCAAAGCAGGGCCTGTCATGAAGACCGCAGCTGGGTCCGGAACCGTAGGCAAGCAGACAGGAGCCATATTGGCAATGACTGCTGGTGAGGCGGGCAAGGTGGAAGCCAGAGAGACAGCTGGAGGTGAGCAGGCAGGAGCCATCCGGGCACCGACGGAGCCCCAGGAGGCGGCAAATGGGGCGGAGCCGAGACACTTGGTGAGCGGGGCAGGGCTAAGACACCTGGCAGCGAGCGGGGCAGGGCTAAGACACCTGGCAGCGAGCGGGGCAGGGCTAAGACACCTGGCAGCGAGCGGGGCAGGGCTAA
>JAODKM010000034.1:24106293-24127138 GCA_026780845.1 Petrocephalus sullivani
GCAGCCATCTTGAATACAAAACTCGGTGTACTCTGCGCTGCACCGAGCTTTTGTCCCGTTTTTTGGGGAGACGGGAGTGAGCATGTCGTCACTTCCGGCCTCTAGGCTTGTCATCTGACTCGGATCCCGACCTCCCGAGAGTAAAGGAACGCACGATCACTCCTGTACTAGACAATGCTTTGTTTAGGTTGTTTCCACCTCTCTGTATCCCTCCCTCTTGTAAAGTATAAACTCTCCAGAGCTGAGTTTTTCAGTCAGACTTAGATGACTACAGCGACGCTCGGCGAGTTCTCAATAAAGAGTAACTTCTGCTGGAATGATATCCCAACGTCTCCTGGTCTCTGAAAAAGTCCCCAACAGTGGTCTGTACGTGGTCTCCTGTGCTTCCTGGAGTCTCACTCTGACTCAGCACTGGATAAGCAGCTATTGAAAATTGTTCGATTGATGAAGATTTCCATTATTTTTATTACAACCCAAGTCAGAAAATGTATGTTAAATTAAAAGTGAAAATTCTTGCCTAATAATCATTCAAATAAAAACATTGGCTTTAACATCACAACTGTAAAGAACCAAAAGCAAAACAGTAAAAGACTTCAAATGAGGTATTAAGATATAATTGCACACAATACACATTATCCAATAGGCACGTCTCTTTTTGACAACCTTCGTTTTCATACAATAGGCCCACAGGCACTCCCCATTTTTATGAGTATTTTTTATTCTCCCAGTGAGATGATATGATGTTCACTCTCGCTTCATGCACACTCTCATATTATCAAATGCTTGTGGTCTCCATGGTGCAATCTGAAAATTTGACTACAGTACCTACTGGGACACCCTAACCAGTGAGACAACAGTCAAAATAAGACAATAATATGTAGGACAGAGCTTATGTGACCATGGAGACATGACTTTACCACTAGTACTGGTCCTATAGTATGAGTACTACTTAACCTTAACTTCATATTTTGAATATTTCTACTTATAGTAAATGCTCAAGGGTCCAACATAAATATTGGGAATGGAAATCTCAACCCTGAATTCTAATTCCATAGTAAAGCTAAAGCAGAAAAATGACTCTATGTCCTACTAATTCTCAAAACTGTTCAATTATGTATAAACATGATTAAAATCTTTTACAAAAATGAACATTTTTGAACATAAGAGACCACTCGACATTTTTAAAAAATCTGCATTGTTAAATCTTGGTTTAATCCTGGTGGCAGGATGCTTCCAGGCTCAAAGTTTCTATGAGATCAGTACATAAGAACAAGGTGAAGCAGGAGAACCTGCCAGGTAGAGGGGGGAAGTGACTTTCTAATGCAAGAGATGACCGTAAACTTGTCCAGCAGTGCCTCATGAATCAGAGGATGACATCAAGGGTCCTTCAAAAGGAATGGGAAACATTAAGCGGTGTGACATGCACAGCTAGGACAGTTAGTACCAGGCTCCTAGAAGCAGGACTGGAGATCCATGAAGCGAGGAAGAAACCCTTCATTAAAGAGAAACAGAGAAGAACCAGGCTGCAGTTTGTAAAAAAAAGAAGTATATTTTACACAGATGCAAAACCATAAATTGAAAAATGAGTGAAACAAAAAAATTGTGCTGTGGTCTCTTAATTTTTTTCCAGAGCTATATTAAAAAGTGGTTAGAATGTTTAAAACTATTATTAAAACTATTTGTTATAGTAACAGTAATATTTTACTCTGAGATATGCTACAGAAAATACAACTGGGATAGTATCCATGTTTCTTTCTGACATTTTGGCATGATTTTGGAAAAAAGATGGATCGTTGAACAATATTGTTCAGAAATAAACTACAAACGTACACTACACAAATATGTCAGCCAGAGATTGACATCATGTCCATAACAGTAAATCCTTTGATGATTTTCTGCTTTCTGAAGGAACAGAGAATCATGGTAAATATGACAGCCGCATTCTGAAGCATCTCAGTGCTACTGGCATTGCAAATGAAACAATTAGACAATAATGAAACAATACAAAAATTAGCTTTCAGTATCTGGAGATCTGAACACCAGCCTTATCAAGGCATCGCGGAATCTTAATATTCATCGTGACAAGCAAGTAAAAAGATAATTACCATCATAACGTTGTAACATGCCAAGTGATTTTCTAGAAGATATTGCCTTGTGCACGATGTTGATGTACATCAAAATCATAATCAGAATCAGATTTATTGCACAGTACCCAGAGAGTAGAAGGAATACGCTTTTGGCTCAGATGTATAGCTACCTGTACGACACATCGAGAAGATGTGAGGGACGTGAAGGACAGGGAACACAATGTAATATACATACTGTGTGTCTATATATATATATATATATATATATAGTGTTTACTGTTTAATATATATATTTATATATATATGTATTGTTGTCCTATATTGCAGACTATGGGTATTGCGGGAATACAGAGATTAATTTGTGTCCATGTTCCCGAGAACTGTTAAGAAACAGCTATGTGTGTGCATGACTAAATTCAGGGAAGTTTATCTGTTCTTGATATTCTGGGGTCATTTGTTCCAATGAATGATTCAAAAGCGCAGAGCTAATGTGATTGTGGTGATTTAATATTTCTGTCAAATAAGGTCAAGCACAGAATAAGCAAAGCTCAGGGGAAAGCCCTTAGCTTCAGGTTAATTATTCATCTTAATAATAATGATTGCCCTGTTGTCAGAAGATCTATAGGGTGTCATTAAGAAGAATATTTTGGGAGCAGAAAGTGTTGCAGCTGTACAATGTCATTTACAGGCCAGTGTTTTAAATACCACTCAGGCCGCAAATGGTGGCAGCCGGTTCTATTTCCACACCGTAATGAAAATGCTTGAGATTAAGTTGTTCTGCGGGCCTCGGTGTCAGGTATGGTGACAGCCACGCATCTGTTTGTCTACTGTTTTTCCGCCAAGCAGGTGGTCCAGGGCTCTCTCAGTGACTCAGTCTGTTAAGTGGTCTTCCCGACTGAGGTCTGAGGTGTGTCATCCACGGCCGGTGAGTGGGAGTGCCACGGTGGCCGAACATGCAGAAAGCTGCCCGAGGTTCAGCTCCAGAAGGCATCTTGGCTGGCCACTGCGTAAGCATCTTCCACAGACACTTCTCAAGCTGCCACGGCTTTCGGCTGGGGAGAGCGACTCTCTGTGCTCCCCGTCAGCACCCCCCCCAGCCTCACGCTGCGCTAGCTCTCTCTCTCATTCAGTGCCAGGTGACTCTCGATGTGAAAAACAGGCAAGTCTTCAGGGCGGTGAAAAAAACTGGATGAAGCACAACCCGACTAACCTATTTCCGTGCAAGGTACTATGTGGGGAGGCATTGTGGACAGCCAGAACAGACACAGAAATGTGCGAGGCGTACTGAAGCCAGCCAAGGGAGCTTTCCTGGCAAATGAAGTTCCTTAATGTGATTTGAGAATGAGAAGCTGAAATACAGTTAGAATGGACAATTATTTTAAAGAAATCTGACTTCTGCATGCTGGAATCAGGTAGCTGTATCAGACAGGGGACCTGCAAGATGCATACACACAGAGCCATCAGTCCTGGCGGTGTGAGCTTATAGTACAACACGATGACTGGCTGTGCTAGCCCACTAACAAAGTAATTAATATTACTGAACTAGCACACGGCAGGACAGGTAACAGAGGCAGAAGTCTAGTCGGGGAAAAAGTTTTGGGTCATTGGGGATGAAGTTATGATTAAAGCAGTTAGTGCTGAGACTATTTGAGCTAGGGTCATACAGTTTGGCCTGTGATATGAGAAAGATTAGTCTCGAGGTTCCTCTGCTCTCCTCCACCCGCTCTGCTCTGCCTCTTGGAGCTTCGGCAGTTTATCAGCCTTTGTACAGCACCCCGTCGTTTTGTGCTCCGTGCTGCACGCCGTGGTTCCACTGTTTCACAAGTAAAAGGGTGAGACAATCTTATTATCTAGCTGCCGCCCATCAGAATTGAAAATCTGCAGCAGCCCCGACATTTATAAAGAAACATTGGCAGAGCAATTTTCTGCCTTAAGCTCACAGGCCTGCCATAGATTGAGTTATTGTGGTATCATAAATAAAGTTATATAATGCTATTATCATTCTAAAGATGGTTACAATGATGGTCATTATTATTCACATTATTCTTATTATTATTCAGATGATGCAGTGAAAGGGAAAAGGATAAAAAATAATAAAGCACCAAAATTTGATAGGGATACTTATTTAGAATAATACTCAGCGATACACGGAAGCACGGCCATACTGTACATGTACAATTATGATGACAGGAAATAAGAAGACGGTCTCCATATCTGTAATAAACAGGCTTGATATCGCTACTTTGGCAAAGCCACCAAAGCCGTGTTTAGTGAGTGACCATGAAGGCAAGTCAACACTGAATGCAACAAAGTGGCATCGCTGTTAATGCTGCGTTATACAAGCACCGACAAAGAAATAAGAAAGTGAAGGGAACTTACTTTGCATCACAGGACGTAGTCATTGTTTTAGCCACTCCGTTAGCCATTGTTTAATAATGTTACTTATATTTTAACTTCATCATTTGCAACGGACTGGCATCCCATCAAAGGTGTTTTCAGCCTTGTGTCTTATGATTGTGGCTCTGTCCTGGAACTGTGGCTCTGGAAGATGATGGGATATTAACATGTGGGGACCACCGATACACAACTACAGGGAGATACAGGATAGCGACAGGGCACCTGGGAAGTGAGGAGGAAGGGTGACAGTCAAGTATTTAAGGATGTAGATCTAAATGAAGAGATGTCTCAGGTCTCTGGAAAGGCATGGTTAAGATTATCTTCAGTTAAAACTGCTGAATCATCATCATCTTCATCACTATCATCAGGTAGGAATGACAAAAAAGATCCACTTGTAGTAAAAACAGTTTTTTCCCCCAGAATCCCACTGGTGGCTGTTTTCTATTTATTCCTAATGAAGGTCCAACTTGGTGAAAATGGGGCCATCCATACTCCCTCCCGTGCTGCAGAGATCAGAAGAAGAGGCCACCGGAACACCTCCATTACATTACTGAGAGCCCAGTAATCAATTTGGGGTTGAAGTCTGCAAACCTTATTACAAAAAAATAAAAGGACTGATGCTGTGGGGGACATTCCTGGCAGGGAGCTTCTCCATGTCCTGGTCCATGGCATCTGATTCGGGGAGGACCTTATGGAGGAGGGTGGGGTGGCGGGGGTGAAGCTGCAGCCTTGGTCTTCCTGAAGAAGCCTTCGAGTTACTGAGACTCTGGGGGAATAAGCTATTTCTAGATGGTACTGGGTCTCTCGGTTAAATAAATGAACTGATCCAAACTGTGCACATCCCCTTGCCAGTCTAGCCCTTTCACAGGTTAGAATTTAACCCATGATGACAGATGGTGAGCTGGGCAGGTTCACTATACCCATTTCCAGTTGCAAAAATATTAAATTGTACAGCATACTCCGAGGTCGTGTAATTCCCCCTAGCTTATTTGGAATAGCTGAGCACCTACACACCTACATCCTAGCCAGCAGAGAGATGATCAAAAAAAAATAAACGTGTGTAGATCTGAGTCTCAGCAACCAATAAGGAGCTATTCTTATAATGTCAATCCAGAGCTTTTCCTGTTAACAGTGACATTACAAAGTAGATATTTCTCTGACAGTTTGGAATATCTCAGAAGAAGAAACCCTTACATCTATTAGAATTACTGTCACACCTAACTGGGCCAGCGATGAACATAATGGGAGGCAGTTGGCTGGGAGCAATAGTGGTTATAAGAGACCTGACGAGGTGGTGATGCTCACAGGACGTATTTGCCCTCTGGAAGTCATCTGTCTCTGCAAGCTAGTATGCAGTAGCTGGACCAGCTCAGCCAATTTCTCCTCCTGATGGTTCAGTCATGGCTCCAGTTCCACTGGATTCATAATGTAGAGAAATATTCCGTAATGATGAGACAAGAGAGGATCAACTGTGGTAACATTTTCACAGAATCATTATCCTTCTTACAGAATTGTTGACTAGAATTATTTACAGATTTTTTTTGCAAAAAAACAAACATGCAGTTGATCATTAGACAAGTACAGGTAGATGAAGAAAACAAATCCACATCTTGATCTGAATCTATAGGCCAAACACAGGCAAACGGTCCGAAAGTCAATAAGACAAACACAAGAAAATCGCAGAACACAAAGGGGTGACTTGCTGGTCCGGGAGCACGAGGCGAATCACACATCAACTGTACCTCTGCCGAGTTTGCATGTTTTCCTTGTGTTTTGCAGTTTCCTCACACAGCTCAAAGACAGGCACTCAGGCACATTGGCATCTTACAGGCTAATTGACCAGAAAGTATGACTGATGGTGTGTACGTGCCCTCTGATTGGCTGGCATCCCATCCAAGGTGTATACCAGCCTTGTGCTTAGGACTGACTCAAGCAACCCTGACCAGGAGAAACAGTTGGAAGATGGATGGATGGATGGATGGATGGATAATACTAAATTATGTTCACATAACATATAAAAGATTGAGAATGTATTGTGTGGAGAAAAATAAATGATTTCCATCCCAAAACGAGAAAGAACCGAACAGGTGATGGAAACAAGAGTAATTTGGCTTAATATGACAAATGGACTCCTTTAATCTCAACAAAGCAGGTGTTTTCTTAGGCAGTCATCTATGCAAATCAAAGGTTTTATGCAAATCGGTTTTAGAGGGCTCATCCTAAAAGCAGCCGATATCCTGGAGTCAGCTTGCTTTGAATTTACTGCGTAAACACATCAGAATTGTGCATGTTTAGCATAAACATCCATTCAGGAAACCGACAGGCAGACTTTTCCAAGTGAGATTTTCTTTTTAACTTAGCGACACTATGTCAGGTGTTTTATGTTTTGGCAGCAGTTACTTAAAAAGTTTAAAAGTGACGTTAAGAACAAAGATTCAAAGAAAGTCTTCCAGCAGGAGGAATCAGGGTGGGTCTTACAGAGTGTCTCGGGAAAATGTTCCGGGAATTGAGTTTCAAATGTTACAGATTGTTGACAAATATACAAATATTCACACAGAAAGAAATACTATTCAAGCTACCTTTTTCCCTGTTTAGCTGTCACACAATATATTTTATGGTTTATTCAAAACTTAAGGCTTTGCTATCACATTAGCTGAGAAAAATAAACAATTGTACGTACAGTGAGTGGACTGCCATAAATCAGGTGGTGGGCGTAAGTGTGTCTGCAGGGCATATATCTCTCTTCCCTCTGTCTCCAGTGACTGCAGGCACTGCAGAGAGTGCGCAGTCCCCACTGAGCGGTGTTTAACAAACGCCAGAACTGCATTTCACAGGTGGCCCACCTAACTTCCCGCTAGAGCCTGCAAACAGCCCGTCTGTAACATATCTCCCTTGTCAGGAGGACTTTTGGCTGTAACAGTTTGCTCAGTGTTCAACAGTATGTTATTACTGCAGTCCCCCATGTAAACGAATACTATACATTGTGGAAATAAAATTCATTGATGACTTCACTTATGACATGTAGTTTGGCTAAAGAAAAAAACTCTAGAAAGATCTCAACAAAATCTTAACAATGGCATTCTGTTAGAGAAAGAACCCTGTCAGCTGTATCCACAGTTCACTGCCATAGTTTGATATGTTCCAAAAATCTTTATTTATATGTATATTTAAAACTTGAATAATGTGTCGGAAAATGATTCCTGCAGTTCCAGTGAAAGTACAATCAACTGTGACAATCATTTTGATTAACACAGAATCATTTTCTGCTTTATTATTTCTTAATTCTACCATCAGTCCTAAAATGTATGTATCGTTGGTACCTATCACCACATGTAGGTTTACACCCGGTGGCTACTGTTACCAATGTAAAACTAAGAAAACTTACTGTCTAAGAAGTGCACTATTGTTTTCTGCTGCTTCCTTCCTATCAAAGGAACCTTTCTTCAAAAACACGTATATGCTGATATTGAACCTTTACTCATTGCTCAAGAATAAGTTTTTAAATAATTTCATGTCATATGGATTAAAATTCTCCTTTTTTGAATGACATTTGTGAGGTGTTGAGAGTCCTTCCCAACTTCCCAACTGTTTAGGCCTCAGACACATTTTTCTCATTTGTCAGGATTTTGCTATATATCCTCTTCCAGACTGGGCAAGCATGCCATTTTCAGAGTGGGCTTGTTGCAGTGGGCATCATACTCAGAATAATGCAATAATCCACCAGCTATCTCAAGTGCTTAATCTATGATAATTAGGCAGGCTGACCGCTTACACAAAGCCCACCGACAATTACGGCACTAAAGGACGACGTGACGCGTGTAATCGGAGTAGAGAGCAGACAGGCATGACACCTAAGCAGTGACCTCATCCTGCTGCCGATGTCAAGCAGCTCTTGGATACCTTCAGAACACGACAGCGTACAAAGATCGCTGAGCACCAACCCTGCAGTGCAGCTCAGGGAGCAGCAGAATGTGAACAGACGATGGTTTATTATGCAGAGTATTGCAGAGGTACATGATGCTATAAGTAATCCTCATATCTGATAAATCATAGGACTGAGTCATCAGACTGAATCGAATACTATATCATACCATTATTATATTATATTATACCAGTATAATTCATTATCCCAGTACCGTTTTTCCAGTACAGGGTCACAAAGCACTCAGGATTTGGAATGGTAAGATTCACCGATCCGCATTGGTGCATCGGAATGAGAGCCAGTGGCCTGATTATAAAAGCATGCACTGGATACAATTTGGGATGAACTCAAGATGCATCTGTTCTAATGTCTTAACACTGGGTGAAATCTGATTTATTATTGTAGAATAGTGAGTTAAATCATTTTGCTTTATTGATTTCATATTAATTACTTAGGGAATAACTGGTATTTATTAATATTTTCTGGGGTCATTATGCTTCCAGACCACAGGAGAGTATGTCTGTTATCACGTACCATGCACGTGCAAAAGCAACTTTGTCTTGGTGAAGGGAGAAGAATCGTCATCTCGTCCTTATCTTTATGGGAAAGCCAGGAAGAATCTTTAATACAGTGCGAGGTTAGTATTTTATTGTTTGCTTTGCTATTTTCTTCTGCTTTTTTCTTTAAGTAAAAAATGTATTTTAAGTTATAGGCCTATGAGCAACTTATTTTGTTGTTTTAAGTCATTTTCACCTACAGACTATGTTCACCATCACCCACCCGTCATACTGTAATTCACTCCCAGCTGGGTCATAACAGCTGAAGTCAGGCTGTCACCAGAGTTACTGCTGCACAGAGTGACCTGATGGGAGGGTCCCAAGCCTGCACCTCCCTCACCACGCTGCATCACATCACCAACATACTGAGACACAGAGTGACCCGATGGGAGGGTCCCAAGCCTGCACCTCCCTCACCACGCTGCATCACATCACCAACATACTGAAACACAGAGTGACCCGATGGGAGGGTCCCAAGCCTGCACCTCCCTCACCATGCCACGACACATTACTAACAAATTGTAACACAGATTAATATATATTTATTAGTAGAAGCCCTGTGCCTTTATTGCAAGAAATTTGACCAATATTTTCCGACCAATAATTCTGTATTTAGCTTGATTCCCCCCTCTCTAAACTGTTTGTGAAACGTGGGAGACATGTTCCAGTATGCATCGCAATAGGGGTGGATCGTATCATATCGCATTCATAGCTGCTTAATAAGTTTCTTTAATATATCAGATTGTTGGCAATGCTCCATGATGGAGATGCACATCTCTACTCTGGATATAAGGCAGAACAACACAAAATGCTAGCCGGTCGCAAGACACTCACATGCGCAGCCACCCAAATGAGGACACACACAAAGAGAAATAAACACACACGGGGCAGGAAATAAACCTCCAGCACTGATGCTATGAGGGAATAGTGCAGCCCCCAGGAACATGGGGGGTACGAAGCTACACGTTCCCGTACTTTTGGTTCTATTGTCCAAATGCTTTGTTAGGCTGTTGATGAATGCGATGAAATCCCTGGAGGTTATTGCTATCATACCCTTGGAAAACTCTGTGAGTTGAATCACTTAAGCAAACATTAAAGCGAATCAAATGCATAACTGAAAACAAGAGAATCCACTGAGAATGAAGCTCTGTGCCCAAATTAAGATCTATGAAAGTGATATTAATGCAAAAGGAAAGTATATTTGTAGTGTTAATTAAATTTAATGGATTTTTAAAAGTCTGTCAAATGTTAATGGTACTGGGTCTACATTGGCTTTCAACTGAAGTCAATTTCTTTCACTTTTCTTAATATTTCTGAGGTCATGTGACCTTGTTGCATGCTCATTGTTAGGTGTTATGTTGTAGTTCTTTACAGGTTCAGTACTGAATATAGAAAAATCAGCCAAAGCCCTATGTGCGCATATAAATGTGTATAATGAATTTAACTTCATATTAGTTTTATATACATGCAGTATTAGGTAACCAGGTAAAACTCAATACCCTAGGATAAAGTCAAGCCAGGGACACTATGCCACAAAATATCAATGTATAAAAAATACTTGTCTCCATCCAGCCATGTGCCAGCAAGGCAGTTTTCAATAGGGAACTTAAATGTAGACCATAAGAGAGTTACGGAGTGATTATACAGACAACACGCAAAGCAAAACAACAATAAATGGAAAAAAAAAGACTATTTGGGGCTAGACTGCATTATCGGGGAGCTTAGTGCAGCAGTTTACCTTCTTACAGCAAACAAACATGATTTAAAGCACACCATAAAACCTACACGGAAGATGGCTACCCTGCACTCTTTAAAACAGCTGGCAGTCCCACAGAAAAAATAACAGGAAATGCCCCACTCATTTAAGTAGTGAAAGGCACTCGGAAATCTAATAAGCCTGGCAGAGCAGTGGTTGGCTCCTCTAGTAGTAACCATTTAAATACTTGTTTCTCGGCCGATGTGCCTAAGCAATGGCTCCAGGTTTAATCCCCCACCAAACAGCGAATCTAAATCAGTCATCAAACAAAGGCCTCTCTCACAGCTGCTCTCTCAGGTGAACCTCCTTGTAGGGAGAAAGGCCCAGGTATGCCCCTTTTTTATATGCTCTGGTGCTGCCTGGGTCCTAGTGCTAGACAGCCTGTTAGCCTTCCTTTCACATGACAGATAGAGACCATACCGTGCATCCAGCTCACTAAAACACCGTTCTGTCAACCGTTAATGAACGGTTGCAGCGTCGGCATCATCAAGGACTGTGCCAATTTCCACATGTCCAGTCAAAATGTAGGGGAGCGTGGATAAAGCAAATGAAAATGACCAGACCTTATAACAACTGCCTACATAAAATAATAAAAAAATAATAATAATAATAATAATAATAAAAATCGAATTAGTGTCTTATCGGTGGCTTTTCTTTTTTGTTAAGCCCTAATTGACAAGCCACTCCAAATTCGTATAAGAGCTTTTCATTTGATTAGAAACCCTATCATTTGCATTTCGTCAGCTTGGTCGTGTTCAGGAACACATACCTCAGGTCTGTTAATGTCATGCACAGAGAAACTACCGAAAGGCATATAGAACTTATAAGTGTTATTTTTGTGTTAGTATCAAGTTGAGATGGTGAATTAATTGACATGTCAGCTGACGGAATAAGAGTAAGTTTTGAGTGATATTAAGATATTTGCCTTTTTCATATTTACTGACCTTTAGGTATTTGCTGGTATGTGCTCTAATTTGCATTATGTAGCAATTTTATACTATAGTGCGCTAACTGCAATATTTCTGCCTGGCATGGGCTATGAAACCTGTATTTGATGAAAGCGTGAGCCATTGAAAAACAGGCAATTATTACTCATTATGCCTTACTGGAGACATGCATTCTGAAAGATTCTATTCTGCATTACTGCTATAATACAGACAAACTACATTATACATGCAGCACATATATGTTACTTTGTTACTGTATAGCAAATGGAACAGGGAGATTTAAATGAGAGGATTCTTGCTATATAATTATTAAATGGAATTCTGCTCACTTGCACCAGTGTAAAATGTTTATATGAATAAGATAAAGAACCAGTTTAAAGTAACTGTAAGAAAATGTGTCATATCGCTGATATTGTTGGGTTTAAGGCCCCATCCCACATTACCTACAAAAGTACTCCCCAGATCCACAATATCAGTGCTGCCGCAAAAATGCTTCTAAATTTATCTTATCATGAAATATAAAATAAGCTAGAAGTGCAGATGACATTTAATAAAGCCCTCTGAAGACTGGAATGCAGAGTATGGATTAGATAATTCATTAATTACTATGACACTCAGTCTGCATGGCACTTTGCCAAAGACGATAATCCATAGTGATGGAATTCTTCTGTTTACTTCACATCCGTTTTCCTTGGTGTTTATTGACCTTTTCATTTAGCATTCTGCTCTTAAACCAAATCTGCCCATCTGCGGCTGGTCGGAAATCATTAATATCTGTTAGCCTTTATTACCGGAGAGAAGTATCTCCGAATTTCCAAATGTCATTCGCTACCAGACCCACCGTTTGAGCCTCGGACACAGAAATTTGATTATAGGCCGAAACCCATCAGAAGCCACAGGTTAGTCCCATTTATTTATTTATTGCTAAATGTTTCATTCAGGTTGAGTCAGACTGGGATTAAGCAAGAATTTCTGTAACAAATGGAATTAAAATGATTTTCATTTTAGTGACACATGGTAAGCTATGGTTTATTGTGACTTTGACATTCTCTTAGGCATAAGAATACAATGTTATTCTGTTACTTACTTCTAAATTGAGCCAGACTGAGCCAAAACTATACACTTCTCATGTTCAGGTCATGTTCTGATACAAAGTTGCCAGGAATTTGGGATTTCATTTGTATCAGTCCCAACCACCGAATGGTGCGTTTGCTGAGGGCTTCAGGTTGACCTCACTTCCCGTTTATATCTGAGGCAGGAACTAGGCCATGCAAAGAATGAAATCAATGGGCATGGGAGTTTGAGGGCCTTCCAGCGATAATGGACTGCTAACAGGAATAAAGAATTTAACAACAGGCAGTGACATAACACATCTACACTTATTAAATCAGCACCTGGATGTTAGAGAAAACCCTTTCGGGTGTCAGATTTCTTAAATCTATTTTACCTTTGCTTGGAACATTACGCAGGACATCACATGAGAAAAAAGCCAGGTTTGATTTCCAAATTGAATTTACATTTAGAACAGACTAACACAATAAAGTTCACAATAAGACACAGGACTTTTATGTTGTTTGTGAGTTCTTCTAGATGCAACATCTCCGGAAATGTTTCCACTGCAGACGTGAGGCAGAGCGCTAAATATAAATATGTGCAGCCATTATTAGTGTCAGAGGCGCACAGCTTTTCCGGCACTCCAGTGTTCAGGGGAGTGTGGGTGCACATGATTTTTCAGCATGTCTCTTTGTAGGTGTGCGTTGTAAACTGTGTGTAAAGCAGTTTAGCGGCAGCGCGCGCCCAGAGCTCCTTCAAAAGGCGCGTCTTCCTTTCATGGCACAGCGTTCCTCGGGTGCACGTCCCACAGGGTAGGCGAGCCTGTCTTCTGTCACAATAACACCGGCACATCTCGCATCGCTCTGCAAAAGCCACGAGCTTGCACAAATGGGGGGGGTTGGAATAATAAGGAGCTCATGATCGCGCTGCCTAAGTGCTTACAGATAAATCCTGTTGATAAGCACCAACGGAGGGAGAAAGAATTAAATAAACAAATGATAATTTGATCAGATATGCTTGAGATGTAACTTTTATGCTGGTGAGCAACCTGAGCTTATTGTTGTGTCCACAAAACAGTTTCTGCCAGTTTATCTTGACTCCTCAAGAGATAAGGTTACGTAGCAGCCTCTCCTACAAGTAACGATGTTAATAATCACAGATGGAAGCATAGACTATTTTCTACAGTTTTCAAATGTATTAAACGACATACGATGCAATGAATAACCATGCGGTAAACTGCAGGCTTAAACTTGACCTTTGCTATCTGCTAACTATGACCTTATGTACTGCGGTAGCAGAGGATCATTTCCGTGGAGGGATTAGTCAGCCAGGGTATGTTGGCTGAATTTTTTCCGAGCACTTCTTAGATGAGCCTGAACCCCCTCCAGCGTTAATGGCTGGCTTCTCTGAGAGAATCGCTGCCCTTCCAGTTCACATACTCCTCGTACCCTGTGGTGTGACTGACTGGAATGTATATCAGATGAGATAGTGAGAAGGCACCTCTAATGTTCTTCAAAAACCTGTGTCCCTGTGTTCCCTTCTGATTTCTGGTAATAATAATAATCCATCGACTTTTCTAACCAGGGAAATAGTAATGTAAAAAGGACAAAAGAAACTTGTAAACTGGGTCAGAAATCAAAAATGTGTTGAATATAATTCGTGGTGTGCGTTTGAAAGAGCCATACCTTCAGTACTACGGTTACAGTACAGGACCAGGGAGCCTCGGAATAATGACACTAATGTGGCCCCATACCTGCCCGGGCTGTCCTTGACCAGCTAAAGGCTGTGCTTCACCGCTGCTTCTCATTCCCTGGGTGTGTCTTGTTCACTTCCACTTTCCCAGTCGTCTTCTCCTCTTCCTTAAAGCCGTTCTCGCTTTCTGCTTTCGCCCCAGGCTTGCCTGTCGGTTCTTTCAGGTCTGCTTCTTAGAGACTCTGCTTTCCAGAGGTATCACTCAGAAGAAACTATCAAAATAACTCTGAGTGTCGAGGCTCGTGTTATTTTGGTGGATCATATTGAATGCCCTTTGCGATATTTTTAACCACGGATGATGTTTTTAGCACTTTTAATTAAACGCATTTATTATAGTTGAAGCCAGTTATCAAATAAGCTGCTTGAAAATGGAACGATTACTATCCCGTGTCTTCTTTGTTCCTGCTGCCTTTCTTGTGATTTGTTTTCATTATAAAAATAGAATCCAAACAATATGCAGTATCTTGTTACGCATAGTGGCTATGTGATTTAGCGTATTGCTGGATAGAGTGTTTTCATTTTCTGTAGAGCACTCTAAAGAGCCTGCCAGCATCGACAGGCTCACTGTTACGTTCTCGACTTACACGGCTCATCCACTGCTCTCCCCTGCTGCTTCGGCATCATCCTGATATATTTGCAGTAGCTGGTGTCCTTTGATTTCCTGCCACTCTTTGAAGAAGCCTCTCTCCAGCTATGCCGGCCCATTCAGCGGTGTTTATGCTACATCTCGGCGTGTTTTCGCAGCTGCCTTTTCATTCAGTCAAAACATCACCTCCCAATTTATTGTGCATTATTATTATTTTCATATGCGATAAACTATTATGGTTTGTGAGAATAATAATTAAAAGAGTTGCCAGTTTGTACACGAAGTGAATAAATATCTGTTGAAAACACCTGAGCACATCATCATCCATGTTGCATAAACACTTATTCAGTGCAGAGCTTAGGATGTACGGAAGCATATCTGAAGATACTGCCAGTTTAATAAGCTACAAATTGATGGAACAACATATTGTTCGTTTGAATTTCTATTCATAAAATCTCAAACTCTCAGCAATATTTTTCATATAGTTTCCTGCATTATAAATGCAAGTAAATAGTTGGTACACAATACTTTGACTGAGCAAATCAATAATATGCAGCGTTAGCAAGAACTAGCTATTAGTAGTTATGCAAGTATTATTGATATAGCTGGAAATTCTAACTTGCTGAGGGATGAAAACACCAGAAAAGAAAAGCTAGCTAAGGCATAGCATGAAACCAGAACCCATTGATGTGGGACGGATTGGAGGGAATTGGCGAATAGAATTGGGTGTCGTGGGAAGTTGAGGAAGAGAAATTACCTTCTTAGGGTGCATGAAAGTAAGGAAAACACGTGCAACAAAAATTTAATTTAATACTTAATTAACTATGGAAGAAGAAACAGATGAAACACTTCTCATGCCAAGCCCTTTTACCAACAAAGTACATGTCTGAAGTGAGTTTCACGACCAAAGCCACTGGCAAAAAGTCAGGATAATATTTTGGGGAATTAGAAGCAGGCAGAAATAATTAACACTAATGCTGGCAGTCACCAGCACCTCCACTGTCCACTCACTGGGTTAAGATAAACCTATAACTGAACATTTCCAAGATAATTTGTTTTCTTAAGACTGCTTTGTTGTTGATGCAAAGGAAGTCTTAAAAAAAAAAAAGTAAAGAGAGGAAAACACCTATATTAGTATTTGTTCTTTTATTGTTATTTTTTTTAAAGATAAATAACATCAAGGTGATAGCTGTTAGGTTATAGCAGTTGAGGTCACTGATGCAATGGTGCCGTTGTGCCAGCACTTCCTGAGCAGGGACACAGAGCCCTACAGATGAGGCCCGGAAACCTGCCGGCACACCAGCTCCGATCTCTGAAGGGGGCTAGGAAATCAGGATCGCAACCGAGTTTCAGTCCAGAGTCCAAATCAACACAGCCAAAAATGCCAATCCTCTACAGCATTAATACTTGCCAGCGCCAAGTGTGTCAACAAAGAGGTGGATATTATGTTAAATTTCGAGCTACATGCTGGTTTCACCAATTTACACTTTTGCTGCTACACAGCAAAAGTCTGAAACTCAACAATAATATGACATACCTCACACTCCACTGGAAACCAGTGTCATTTCCCCCATGCTATCAGGCTCAAAAATGAACACAGTGCCTTAGCTAAGCATGGTACTATAGAATATTACAAAAGAAAGCCTACCTTTTAAAGTCGAAATGATGTCAATAAAAAGTTGCAAAGTGCCTGAGGGTAGAATTACATTAAGAACACACAAGAGATGAAGGAAAAAAATGAAATTCAGTAAAGACACCCTCAGAGGCAAAATTCAAATAGTATGGCTTTTAGCTACCAGCTCCAAAGCGCACATTTAACTAGTTTAAATAAAATATGGGGTTAAATAAAATATGACGGTCAATGCAGGAAGAAAAATAAAATTCTGTTATCTTTTTGCAGAGTGGAGATCTGTGTTTGTGGCAGAGCACAACTGTTCCAAAGATGCTGACTGTGATGCATCATCTCATTAAAAAAGACAACATAAAATATTCACCCCCCCCCCCCCCCACCAAGAAAAGAGAGAGAGACCAATTTCTGGTCATTTGTTAATTAAACAAATGCGTTAGAAGATACAACAAAGCAATATAATAAATTGAAGAATATTCCTTTGAGCTAGATTCTATTATATTGTATATGTTTTTGGAGATATGTGTGGATTTGGAGGCAGACTCAGCAGTCTAATGTTGGATTACAAAAATTTTTAGAATGATCATTTTTGCCAGCAGATTTTGCTGTTTTGCTGCATAGAGCTTAACCATAATATACACAGCAGAGCTTTTATGGCCAAAAATCTATGCAATTTCTATGACTATTATGCATATCTTTGCAGTGCATTATGATACTCAGCTTCAAATTAGGCCTCTTCCATATTTTATTTTTTTACGGTTTGCTAAATACAAAAAAGGATGAGATTGTCGTCTCATTTTATGATTTATAAGAAATTCTCTGTCAATGCAAAAAAGTAAAGGAGTGAATGATCTACTTTGTTGTACACAATTTTAATGGGCAATGCAAATTCTGCTCCACACACTACAACAGAGCTTAGCAAAGGAAAGAAACGGGTACAGAATAAACCCAGGAGTCGTGGTTACAGATAGGATCAAATGTGCGGCAACTTTTAACAAGATAAAGTACTTACACACACTACATAAACTGCTCAAAAGGAACCATTTTGGTCCTTATATGCCAAAGAAAGTAAAAAAAAAAACATCCTTCCTCAATATAACTGTTGATCCCATGTGGTACTCATGATACGAGTACAGAGGTTTGCTGTGAACTGCACAGGGCAGGTTATCCCCTTTAAAAAGAAACACATTTAAAATGATATTTAGCTGCCTTGGAATGGTTTAGCCTCATGGGATGGACTTACACGTGTGGCTATCGCTTCTCTGAACGGTGGCTCACGCACATTTGAGCAGTTTATGTACCCCAGGCTCTGCTCTTGAAGGACTGCTACCCAATCCTGTGGAATGAGGAGCAGAGGAACGGAAAATAAACTCATAGAGTTCGACGGCTACTTAGGCAACAGCTGCCAAATACAATATAAGCCCATGTATATTGCAACACAACTATATATTAATTTAATAAAATACACAATATAGCTCTTATACACTTGACAATTTGGCTCATATGCACAGAAATTGCAGTAAATCAATAATATATGTTATTCAGATGTAAACACGTTAAACTGTATACATTAGATGAGATTGTGTGTAGTGAGGATGCAAAGGGACATGTCCTCTAGCTTCACCTCAAATTGACAGAGGTTTCCTCTAAAGTTTACAGACAAACACGGGACTTCAGCATGTAAACTTTTGCTTTTTTACAAGCAACAGGTAACATTTTTGTTATTAACTGGATTATACAGTACCTTCCACAAAATAACAAAAGTGTTTAGGCATACACACGCCTTACAAGTCTTCTCAGAGCAGAGGAAACAAGTCCCTTATTTACAGGAATTATGACGGTGAGACAGGTGAACATCACTATACTTAGGAACTCATGAGGAATGGGGAGCTTACACAACCACCAAAGTGTGTCTTTTCTTTATTTATTCACCAGTCTGGAATGTACTATGTCAGATAAATAGGGAACACAGTTTACACAGACAATTATTAATAGTTGATGAAGAATGGTAACTTCTCTCCTTTCTCACCAAACTTGCACAGAAGACGCCTTTTCGCTTGTCAAACATCAATAATTACCAAATACGAGAAGATACGCGTTTCTCGGTCATGTTGACCGCACAAGGGGGTGAGCGCTTCCGCATTGAAATCGATTGTCACGATTAAAAGTCCTTCTCTGCGCGGATCTCTGTGGACACCTTCTTTCAAGTTCTCTCCCAAGTGTGAACGGATAATCGGGGCGATTTAGGTGAAGGTTTAGAGCTGGTGGGCACTTAAAACGTGAATTAGAAAGCCGTTCTTCTACCGCTCCAGAAAAAACCCCAGTGTGGGACAGCACCATCTCTAACTCCAAATGGCTTTGTCCTGTTCGTTCGTGTTTGAAATGCCAGCATTTGTCCCTTTCTGTGTTTTGTGCGGTTTTCTAATCTTCACTTCTGCATTGACGCAGCTTTGCTGCCACCCTGGCAGTCCTGTAAGAGCTTGTCAATGTCCTGGGCTACCTGGTCCGTATCGCTGTGGTCTTGGCGCCGCTCAAAGGTGCCACGTTCCAACTGCTCCAGCACGCAGTCCATCTCGCACGAGTCCTGACCGACTCGGGATGGGACGTCCATCAGGGCTTTGGACATGAAGTCGGGGGGCAGATAGGGCGAGTCTTTCAGCTGCTTATTTGGTGACACACACTGTCCGTCTGGGGGTCCGTACTGGTTGCTACCTGACTGGGCATCGTCTCCATCTGTGAGAACTTGGCTGGACGTGCAGGGAGCCGTGCACATTTTTGTGGGGCTGCTCGATGCGGATGGGACCTCCTGCAGTAGGGGGCTGAGGGCACGCTTAGCTTTTAAGTACGGTTTGACATTGGCTACCAGAATGGTATGGTCCCGTCTTTCCTTGCCAAAAGTGCAGAAAGTCTTTTTCCCGTTGGGATTGATGGTCTCGTAGGTCTCTGTCTCCAACAGTGTCTCCATCCCGGCTGGTACGAAAAGGTTTGTGCGGTAGTCTGCACCTTCTGCCTGGTTTCCCATTGGGAATTGTGGCATCCAGCACCTATCAGAGTGACCTAGCACTCGGCATTCGTCGGTGCAATTAACACACTCTTCATGCTCTGTGGGACGAGAGAGGGAACAAGTAAGCTTTACATATTAATCCCTGCTGTCTCCACAACACAACCAGACTGTCACATGCTGTACACTTCCAGGTACAAGTATCTATGTACACCAATAAGGTAAACACAAGGGGAAAAAAACAGGAAACACGCACTCTTTGACGTAAATAAGGCTTGTTTTTTAGTCTTTGGCGTTAATGATCAATGTACGATAGCATTCAGAGTGAACTCGCAACACATGCCGAACTGGAATGAAGAAAAGGGGGAAGCATTTTGGCAAAGTAGCAGCACTGGTATCATAAATTTGTGTCATGGGGCTTTGAAGACCTCCCAAATCAGACAAGCAACACAGAATAACCAAGTGGGTTTCTGTGTGTGCAGGCCTTTCATCTCATTTCAAAAAAAGAGAGAAAAGAAAACAACCGGGTTGTTATTTTTTTATTATTATTTCAGACTTTTATTTGATGTGTCCAAGTGATCCGGTGCAGAAGAAACACAAGGAAATACTTAAAGAAAAGACAGCAGCAGTACAACACCCCGGTGCTGCGGTTGACCTCAAAAGTCTAATCTCTGCATCTGATACACTACATCATGGGAAAAAAATCCACTTATCAGTCTTGTCTGCTGCGCAAAAAGCACATGAATTAATGTGCTCATCCACCACTAGCATGCAAAACCTTACATATAAACAGAGCGTCTGAACCAACCAAAAATCCTGAAAACATTGACCACCTACAAGGCCTCAGCTTTAAAGAACACTGAGTTCCAACAAGGGGAAAGTGTCTGTCCTTTTAAACCTCTGGAGGGTATTTTCTGTTGAACCTTTAATCTTGGTACTTAGCCTGCTCCAGTTAAACATCCAGATCTAGCAATGGGGACGTCTGTGATGCTATTTAATTTATACTAATGTCGTTCACTGTTTGCACTGAGAGACAATCCTAAATAATTATGCAAAGACACCTAAACTATCGTGAGGTCTTTATACATTTTGTATTAGTATCACCATTATTAGTATTAGTTTTGTATTACATTTTGTATTAGTATCACCATTATTAGTAT
>JAODKM010000034.1:24127376-24149446 GCA_026780845.1 Petrocephalus sullivani
TTTTGTATTACATTTTGTATTAGTATCACCATTATTAGTTTTGTATTACATTTTGTATTAGTATCACCATTATTAGTTTTGTATTACATTTTGTATTAGTATCACCATTATTAGTATTAGTTTTGTATTACATTTTGTATTAGTATCACCACGGCTGTTTCTTGGCCTATCAGAGAAAAGGCTAAATTGTCCTTTCCTGGATGATCCACCACTTTTACATCATGAACGGCCTCATGGGAAACTTAGAAAATGTTGCATCTCTGTTTGGCTCAAGAGGAACTGGCTTCGTAGTTCCAGTGAAGGTCTCCTGAAGGCTTCCGTGACACCCACAGGTCATCCCACATCTTAACAGACAAGCTGAAGGATTCACAGCGGCACAGCTACGATCCTTCAAAGTGCTGGACTTTTTATATTTAACATCTGAAGGGGTCATTAATCACACGTGCACCTTCAACACAGGGTTGTACCCCGCCTTCCTTTTGGGTGTAAATGTACCACACAGACAGCCATAATTATTCCTGGATGATGGCAGCGTTTAAGGATGCACCCAGCCTTTAAGTTTAATGCCCTTTGGCTACAGCACAGAAGTGACCTGTTCGCATTTATCTTACTGCTTGGACACTTTGATAGCATTTCTTTTTTTTAATGCTTCTGGCTGCTCGGTGATCACAGAGCACAGCAATCGCTGTGAGCCACAGGTCAGCGCTCCGGTCACTGCTTTGGACCGGTTCCGTAAGCCGTAAAGAGGACGGAGTGAAGAATACTTAAAGAATGCAACATGGGATTATGGGCGGCAGTGTGGCCGTTCTCTTTGAGGCTGCCCTGCTCGTCGATGGGGAGAAGTGATGCCTCCCAGTGTAGACTTAAAGAAAAGGCAGGGGATTTATGATGAAATCCATGTGTGAAAGTACGGATTGTCCTGTTCAGCTGGGAGCCGCATCTCGCCCTCCTGCACCCAGCATGGGATGGACACCTAGCTGAGAAGCAGTCGGTGTTTTGAACTCGATCCTCCAGGCTCCTGCTATCCGCCCTCTGGTCCCGTGCCAGTGATGACCGGCTTTCTCGGCTGTGTATGATGCTGACGACGTACTCGGGAAGTCCGCCGTCGCACACGCGTCTCTCGCTATTAAATTCACTCCCCTTTTGTATATTATCCTTCACATTCAAACTCATTGTCAATTCAGCAAAAACATTTTAGGGAATAAATAATAAATACCAGAGCATTTACGTATTCAACAGGAAGTAGCTTATTGATTATTAATGCGCTGTGTATCTCTTTGACCTTGAGCCATACAGTTAATACACTACAAATTACATTAGGAAATGTGAAACAAGTATATTGTATTCTTTCCCTATAGTATACAGCCGCGTATAATCGGAATATTATATCTGTATTACAGAGAGTGGGGGGATACTGTAGCTAAAAGTATCAGTAAACAGCAGGCTTTCAGCTAAAAAAAATGCTTGTAGACATTTAACTGGTTCCTGTTTATCGATAATGTATCAGGACTGAGTTTTATGTTAGAAATAACATGAAGTATGGAGGTGTCCTCCAGTCATCCATGACGACTTCACACCATCACTAAACCATAACAGTGGACGATCCAAGGGTGTCCCGTTAGCACGTGATCCTGGATCAGGACCAGGTGACTCCAAGCCCCTGTTGCACGGGAAGGAGCGGGCCGCTCATGTTTCACTCGATCCGGTGGCACGGGGGAGATAACGCGGGAATCCGAAGGCGGAGCCGCTGCCTAATGCACAAACAGATGCATTAGGAGCCCAGGCCAAAGCCTTCATTAGCATCTCGTTTTTCACCCGTGTTTCCTCCACGGAGCACGGCACTTGCGGAAGCCAGTTTCCAGAATATTCCAGCCCACAGTCTCCTTCTGTGCATTCGATTGCCTCAGTTGTGCAGATAAGTGAAGCCGCCTCCCCTGGTATAGGCCATTTATGGACTATAGGGGGGTTGGGATGATATTACAGCGCCAAAGATTAACATATCAAGCGGACATGGATAGAAATGATGCCTGCTGAGAGGCCATCACTGCTCTGCTTTTTCTACTTCCCCCTGGCCTCTGCAACTTTGCATTTCCCGCGGATCAAGACTTCACTTCGTTCATTTTCTCCCTCTATCCAAGCTCGGTGTCAAGGCAGCCCTAAAAAACTTTTCCGCAATCGATAACTGCAGAAAGTGCACTGTACGCATTCATTTGTCACAAAAATGTAATGCATCGGTCATTCCACCACAACCTGTTTGCCAGAAAACTGTTCTAATCAGTTATATATGAACATGAAGTGATTTTTGTGGCCCTTAACAAGACTATTGATGCAGTTATCTATTTATTCGTTCATTTATTTAAAAAATACAAGGGCAGGAAATTGTGACAAAGGCTCATTCTTTTCTCAGACAGGCAACAATTTAGTTTTTCCTGGAAATAAATGAATGATTAACCTGAAAATTGACTAACCAGAAAACTGTCATGTTGAACACTGAACTGCTGAGAAGTGAAATGTGAACAGTGTGCAGTGCTCCGGGTATCCTGTGCCGGCCTAAATGCCCATGTTCTCCCTTCCTGCAATGTAGCACGGACCAGGTTGCTTTAAGATGTGTCCTTCATCTCACGTCTGCCCACCGGCATCATGCCCCGGCACCCCATCATCCCTTTAAGGAGAGCCGGGCAGTGCTGTGCCCCTAACATCCCATTGAGGTGGGCGGGGAGGCGCTGTGCCCTGGCACCCCCGCAATCCCTTTAAGGAGAGCAGGGAGAGCCCCTACCATCCTGTTGAGGTGGGCAGGGGGGCGCTGTGCCCCGGCACCCCCATGATTACATTAAAAAGACCTGGGCAGTGCTGCACCCCTACCATCCCCTTGAGTTGGGTGCTGTGCCCCGGCACCCCCATGGTCCCTTTAAGGAGAGCCGGGCAGTGCCGCGCCCATACCATCCCCTTGAGTTGGGAGCTGTGCCTTGATGCCCCCATGGTCCCTTTAAGGAGACCTGGGCAGTGCTGCACCCCTACCATTCCCTTGAGTTGGGTGCTGTGCCCCCGCACCCCATGGTCCTTTTAAGGAGACCTGGGCAGTGCTGCACCCCTACCATCCCCTTGAGTCGGGAGCTGTGCCCTGGCACCCCCATGGTCCCTTTAAGGAGAGCCGGGCAGCGCTGCACCCCTACCATCCCCTTGAGTTGGGTGCTGTGCTCCGACGCCCCCATGGTCCCTTTAAGGAGAGCCGGGCAGCGCTGCACCCCTACCATCCCCTTGAGTTGGGAGCTGTGCCCTGATGCCCCCATGATCCCTTTAAGGAGACCTGGGCAGCATGGCACTCCTGCGCCCCTGTTCCATGTCACCAGCCAGAGTGGCAGCGGCTGCATCTGGACCCTGAGCATCTGTGACAGGCTGCCGCTGCACCTGCCTGCCCTGGATACCCTGTGCGGTGAGCGTGCACACTCACAGACGCCTCCCGCATGCACAGCTCTGTCAGTTGCACCAGAACGGGTCATGTGGCCATGTTAATGGTCACTTTGACCCTCTGTGTTCTGGGAATGACACAGGCTCTGTTTTTGCACAGCCTCTGCTGCACTGCTCGGAACCCAAATGTCCTCCAAGAATCCGTCGAGGCAACCGCCTATCGTGTTACATTAGCTTAATTGGGCCAGAATGTCGACCAGCCAGAAAGATTTCCCAATTCGTCGCATTTGTAATGCAACACTGTGTGTGTTCTAGCTACTCTGAGGATGCTTGTATCCAAAGAAAAGCAGATGGATTCATTTTCTTTTTACGGAAATAGTTCAAGGTCTTTATTCTCAGGAATGCATCCCTGCAAAACCAGTGAGGGCCTGATCCAATGCGCTATTTTGCTGCAATGCATGCATCCTCCACTATTTGCTCCGCAAATCCGTGTGTCATCCACTAGATGCATCAACTCTGTGAACTCGCTGCTCACGGCCAATGACACTTTTACGTAACCTGGGGATCAGAGGGGAGATTGAGCCATTCTATAGTGCAAGTACTACAAACATCTTCTATTAACAAAAGGTTCTTTTCATTACATATTCCCGTCCAAACAGTGGGGAACAACGGCTGCTAACAGCTGACTACATTCTTCAAAGACCTACCCAGAGGGGATCACATTAAAAAATAACAAAAAAAAAATCTAAAGCTAAAATCAATACCTGTTAATGCAATAAAACATTATGTGGTCAAGACAAACACATACCCTGTGAGAAGGACCATTTTCCTATCCCATCAGGCAGGTGGGTTTCTTTTAGAAGTACAACGCCCCCGACAGAGTGGCAGAGTGCTGTAGCGTCACACCCGCGGGTTTGGGGGGGAATCCACCTCCCAGCTGCTTGTGCATATTCCATGTTGCATGTTTGTGTGGGTTTCCTGAAAATGCCTGGTTTCCTGAACAGCTCCCAAACATGCTGTTCGATGAACTGGTGCCTTAAAAACACCATCATTTGACAGCATGTGCATGCGTGTGTGCATCCTGCAACGGGTTGGCCACCCACCCTGGGTGTGCCCCTAGCTCCTCCTCTCTACAAGATGGCTAGTTAAATTTAAGCTTTTGCAGCCCAATAGCATTCTGTTTATGTGAGGGGAACAGGAGTGCTGGAGTGCCCACCTCCATAGGGCTGAAGCCCCTGCCTCGGATGGCCTCCCAGGGTTACAGTGGGACGTGCTGAGAGGGATCTGAGCACGGCCCCTGTCTGCAGCCACAGAGGAACCCGACAAGGCCGGGGGGGCACAAGCATTGATTGGAGGGCCTGATTAAAGAACCCGGGCTTTGGACAATGGGGGGGAGGTGCCTAACAGATTTAGTCGCATTGGGAAGTATCACGTCATTTCCGAGGTGGCATCCTAGGGGACGCAACCTTAGCAGAGCGCACCTGGTTGTGGGCCATACTACGATATGCTGTTGGATGAACGTGAAGCAGGGAGCATCTCTGTTGCTTTAGCTCACATACATTTTATACATTAAAGCCAGGTTCTCTTTTACATAAAACAATAGTGTTTAAGAGTCCGAGGTACAAACATTTTAAAAGGAATAAAAAATTATAAAACATCAGGAGACTGTAATACATAAGCAACGCAGATCTATTAATGAAGTATGAATATTATAGCATATTTTAGTTGTTTCTTAGATTTCCAGATCCTTTGTACTGTTCAGTGTTTTACAGAACAGTTAAGTGCTTTATTCAGGGCACATCAGGAAGACACTGTTCATACTTGAACTGACAAACTATGAGTCACATGCTATATATAGCTTTGCGTGGATACATTTATTAATGAGGCATTTTTATTTTCGAGTTTGCGGAAGATGCATGAGTTTTCTACAACCCTGTTTCTAAAAATGTTGGGATGTTGTGTAAAATGTAGATAAAAACAGAATGCAAAGATTTGATGTATCATATCTTGTAAGCTAATAACTAAAAGAAAATTGAAGAAAAAGTTGGGACAGGGCAACAAAGGACTAGAAAAGTTGTATAACGCTAAAACAAAACACCTGATTGAATATCTCACAACTAATTAGATTAATTGGCAACAGGTCAGTTAGGAAGGGGTATAACTAGCCTCCCAGAGCGGTAGAATCTCTGTGCAGTGAAGATGGGGAGAGGGTGCGGTGGATAGCCAGCACTGCATTAAAAACAGACACAATACTACAGTGGAAATGGCTGCATGGGCTCAGGAGCACTTCTGATAACCACTGCCTGTGAACACGGTTCATCGATAAATCCACAAATGCAGGGTGCAACTGTAACACACAATGAAGAAACCACTAGTGATGGCGAAATGAAGCTTCGTGAACCATTTTCTGTATTTTATGCCCCCCACTAGGTGGGGGTCTTGATTTGCTTTGGGGCATGCTTTGCCTTTGCACCATCTTGTGGGGTCAAAAAATACAGCAAATGGTTCATGAAGCTTCATTTGGCCATCACTAGAAACCACATCTAAACATGATCCAGAAATGCCCCCGACTCCTCCGGGCCCAAGCTCATTTAAGATGTACTGAGGCAAAATGGAAAATTGTTGTGTGGTCTGTCGAACCAAAATTTCAAATTCTTTTTGGAAATCATGGACAATGCATCTTCCGGGCTAAAGAATAGAAGGATCATCCAGCTTAGTATCAGCGGACAGTTAAAAAGCCAGCATTTGTGATGGTATGGTGTTGCATTAGGGCCTTGGGTAGGTTGCACATCTAGGAAGGCACCATTAATACTGAACGATATATACATGTTTTGGAGCAACATATGCTGCCATCCAGACATTGTATTTTTCAAAGAAGGCCTTGTGTATTTCAGCAAGACAATGTCAAAATCGAACTCTACTTGTATTACAACAGCATGACCCTGTAACAGAAGTGTTCGGGTGCCTGCAGCCCAGACCTGCCACCCACTGAAAACATTTGGTGCATAACAAAAGTAAGGATGACAAAGGACACAACAAACTGTTGAGCAGTTGAAATCCTATCTCAGGTAAGAATGGGACAACATTTGACTTTCAAAACTCATGCAACTGGTCTCCTCAGTTCCCAAACATTTACAGAGTGTTGTTAAGAGAAGAGGTGATGCAGCGCAGTGGTAAACATGCCCCTGTTTTTTTTTTAAACGTGTTGCTGGCATCAAATTTTAATTGAGCATACATTTGTCATAAAACAATAACATTTCTAAGTTTCAACATTTGATATGTTGTCTTTATTCTACTTTCAGTTGAATACAGGTATATATGATTTGTAAATCATTTCATTCTATTATTGTTCTCAATTTACGCAGTGGATCAGCTTGTTTGGGAATGGGGATGTGAGAATGCATTAACTAAGTAATGAGTAGGATACATTCAACGGTAAGACTGGAGGAGTGACGTCAATGACCAGACGGGGGATGATGAGACAAACAGGTACTTAAATACAAAGTCTAATGAGAGGTAATAAGCAACAGGAGTGGCTCATCAGGGCCACGTCAAGGAGGAGACAGGAAGGTCAGGTGAACATAACACCAGGAAACACGTCATGGACAAGCTACAGTAAGTAATTTCTCAATGGAACTCTTGTTGCTTGGACTCCGGTTACATTTTGCTATTTCAGTCTAGTAACATCTGCCACTGAACTTACTGATATGTAAAAAAGGGAATCAGTGAAAACATTTCCTGGTAGAAGATTCGGCAGGCAAGATTATGTTTGTATTAGTTAAATTTTCCTTTTTTTTTTTGGTTAAAAAACAGAGAAAATAGCAACAACAGCTGTTGGGTAGCTATTACACGCTGCTGCCCTGGTCTGTGGTACTCGTAGAAAGATGCACAAACACAGCAAGGAGCAGGACAAAAGACTTTGTTCAGTACACCAGTGTTTGAGGACACTGTGTAATTTCATTTTCTCAACGTGACGCATCTTTCTAAGACTAATGAGCAGTAATGGGTGTGTAATTGCAGAGGTGTACCTCGAGGACAGCTGTCAAAAGAAATGGTGACAAAAGAGCCATTTACCATGGTCAAATGGCTGGGAGGGCGGGGGCGTTGTACTTCTAAAAGAAACCCACCTGCCTGAAGGGATAGCATAGATAGTCACATGAAGAAAACCACAGAAAGACAGAAGACACAGTCTGTCCCTCCTCTTTAACCTAGACAATAAATATTCAAGGGAAGTGTCGTGGTGAGGCGGGGGGACACAGGTGTGGATTTTACCTTGAGAGATGCTGGGCACATGGCAGACTTATTTAGAGCAGGTGAGAACCGTGAGAGGGGGCATTTGAATCTGCCATTGAATCCTTTGTGATTAGGACAGCAGGGATGACACACGCCATAGGTGGTGCCCGCCTGCTTTGTCCATCCGTTTTTTTTTTTACTTCTTTTTTCTAAGTGCATAGCCTATGCTTCTGATGTAGCTTTGGTCCTCAAAGCACAAAAGCGATGCAGGAATCCGGCAGTGTTAACAACCGACAGGAGCGGACAAGTGCGAGGGCGAGACATACCTGAGGTTTCAGAGGCAAGTTCTAGGTCTTTTTTTTCTATAACATAATGTGCAACTAATTGGTTAAACTTTTTTTTTCAGGCAGTCCTTTGTTCCATCCTAATAGACATTTTTCGCACCCTTCATCTAATCTAGTATGAGTTTACATCAGGCTTTTTGGAGCATCAACCAATCCATTTTCTCAGTACTCTGGGATATCTTGGTACAACGGGGAAGAAAAATAAAATTAAATTAACAAAAAGCTAACGTGTAGGTCTAGGAAATTTCCATCTACTCTAATCATTAAAGATCTTCACCTGATACCTGATACCACACCTTTGATGGCAGAATAAAGCCAAACAGATGCATCATTTAGGAAAATGTTATATCAGACATAGTTACGGGCTCAGTCCATGGAAAAGTCTGGAATCTCAGATAACACGTTCTAATGAAACATTCCATCTTCTGAGATAATGGCTCAAGACTTTGGATGCTTCTGAAGTTTTACATAGCTCGCAGATCTTCACCAGATTTTTCATATTCCTCATTTTAGTTCAGTCCAAAATGTGTGAATGTTCCTGTAATTATTTCGCAGTATCCTGGGAGCAGTGAAAATATGTCATTTATCTCTGTGTGCATGGGAGCCGCAGTACACACTGGCTGGTGAAATAATTACTGAACGTGCTGCAGATCCATACAAAAGGTGCCGGCCGACCATCGCACCACACCATCCTTCCATACCTCAAGTGGTAACTGGGTCGGTAATGGCATGCGGGCACCTTCAAAAGACTGCCAGAAAAAGGGAGCTTTTTTTCCCTAGATAATATGCCGCCATTTTATCAGGGTGCCTGACAGCTTTAGGAAATATTCTACTAATATTCTGCCATCAATATTCCTCTGTAAATTGTCCTAGTGTGTTCCCAATCTGCTCTGCACTGGAATGTAATCAACAGGTATTAGGGGAACCAACAGCTTTTCCTCCATTTGACAGTGTTTCCTCGTGGGCTGTGACAAGCTTAAACATGCAATGCTATCATGATGTTTGGCAAGCTTCAGGAACCCATCAGGACTGGTGCGTTACAGAGAACTGGCGTTTGTGGCTGCAGCTTGTGTGCTGATGCTCTTGCAGCGAGCCATAATTCCTAGCTTCCTTGTGAATTGACTATAAACACTTTGGGAATAACGCCGCTAACACTATCGCCGTGGCAACGACTGCAGGATCCTTAAGCAAGTAGATGACAATAGACATTATTTGTTATTGTACAAGAACCCATTGCAGTGGCTAAATTAAACAACCTGCCAGCAACTAAGATATTAACAAAAGCAAATGCAAAATTTAGGTCTCTTGCTAGCATTTCAGGTATGATAAAATAATTAAGATGTTTATTTTATGAATCAAAATGAAGTGGGTTGGAGACACATACTTTGCTCCTCTCCCCCCCCCCCCCACCACTAAGTTCAAGCACAGAAACTCACAGGCTGCCTTTAAAATATGCTGGTAAACACGTCCTCAAGACCTGCCATGATGCCACTATGACAATCTGTCTGCTCAACACAAGCCCGTGGCTTTCTTCATGCAATGCGGGCTATGCTCAATCCAAGTGCATGGGGACCGCGCCAGTGCAGCTGACGAGCACGTCTGAGACCTCAGGCCTCGGTCCAGGATGAAGGCACCTGGGAAGGAGGCAGGGCTGCGGAAGTCGCTGAGGCACACAGGGGCTCTAATTACCAGGCTCTCCCACCACCCTTTACAAACTGTCACACTATATGTAACTGTATAGCCTTCTTCAATAACCAACGGTGACCTAGTTAAACAGACAGAGAGCATGTCTGTGTGAAAGAGGCTGAGCTCCCTGAGCATAGGGCCTGAGTTATACCTTCAAAGTGTCAGCAGCCAAGATCAGTAATAAATGCTCATCTCCTTTCATCCAAGCTCTCAACGTCTCAAAACTGGCTTGTTCCCCTACTTGAATTTGGCATCGATATCCTCTACTGTACTGTTCTGCTCGGGCCAGGGGTTGACGCAATGGCGATTTCTGACAAAACCTCAAAATGCGATTCTTATCACGGACATACGATTTAAAAACTTTTTTTTACACTGGACACTGGCTGTGTACCCATGGGTTAGTTGTTTATACAGTATATGAGAAAAAGCAAAGAGATACAAAAAAACATGAAATCATAAGAATAGTAAAACTCTAACCCTAACCTCCAGTAATAAAATTTGGTGTATAGCGGTACGATTAAGGGCACAGATTAGACAGAGGAATTACTGGATTATGGAAGCACAATGGAAGGAATAAACCTCTAAGACAAAGCAAGTGTGAACATCCCTGAAGCTGCAGAATATAGTGAGAGAGGCAGGGGTCACGGCACCAGCATCAGAATTATATCTTATATTAAAGCTCAATTTATTTAAAACTTTACTAATGCAAAACCAGGCTCACTGCTTTCTTTTGGATGCAGACTCATTATCATTCTCAGTTTTAACACACATTAACTGAAGAGACAAGAGTGTCATTTTATTTGAAGATATCATTTCCTCAAAGCAGAAAGACATGGGTTTGTAGCTTCCTTGTCTTTTTGGCTGTTGTATTCAATGGTATGTTAATAAATGTGCAGAGATCTATCTGGGTCTGATTTTAAGAATAACGTCAACATTTGAAGGAGATACAGGCAGATAAGAAGCTTCTCCAGTATAATGAAAAGAGGTCACACTTTGCTTCAATGCCATTTCATTAGTAGTCTTTACTTAACAGGTTTTGGCATGATGCCTTCTGCAGTGTTCCCATTTAAATGCATGATAGATGTTACTAGTCTCTATACAAGCATTCCACATCACGCAAGATTGGACACCTTCGCTTATTCCCAATATATATCCAACGTACCACGCTCTGGATTTTTGGTATCTGGCACTCATAATGTCTGTTCCAAAAATTATTTTATGTTTCAAGACAGATATGCCACCTATGGCACCCAATTATGCCAATCTGTTTTTATTCATTTGCTTATACTGACAATAATATTACTTTTGGATGTAGAGAGAGAATTGGCTACACACTGATATTTACCGCAAAGAAACGGACGGATTCGCTTAGATTCTCGTAGTTTTCATCCTACACCTTTAAAATGTAGTCTACCATATAGTCACAAATAGATGTATTTGGGATAGGAATGATATGTTTAAGATTTTGATGTATGTTTGCATGATCTCCTCATCTTGTTGTGGGGTTTCCGCTGGATAGTCTAGTTTCCCCCCACAGCCAAAAAACATGCTGAGGCTGAGTTAGCAAACTTGCCCTTAGGTGTGTGAGTGTGACCTGCGATAGGCTGCCCCGTTCCCCGCCTCATGCCCATAGCTTCCAGGATAGGCTCTGGACCCCCCACGACCTGGAAGGATGAGTGGTTTCTGAAAATGAATGGATGGATAGATTCTTGTGCAAAGGTTTTAGTAACACATTCGTTTGGGACTGCTTAGGTCAAGTACGTAATACTCAACGCTATGAATTGATGGACCATGAAGCTCAGTCTATTGGCTGTAATACCTGTTACATTTGTTTCCACCAGAGGTGGGTAATTCAGGTGCAAAGAGTAAAAATCCAGACCAGGATTTTGTTTCAACCAACCAGTTGAGCATTAAGAGTCTCAGTCACAGAGAGTCACTAGTTGGTTGAAACAAAATCCTGGTTTGGATTTTTTCATCTTTTGACCTGGATTACCTACATCTAGTTTCCACCGTTGGTATCTCTCTAATACTTTGAGAAGTACTGTCCAGGCCCACTGGCATATCCAGTGACCCAATGTGGGCCAAGTTTACCAAGACCTGCCTCCTTTTTGATAATGAGTTTCAAATTTGTGAGTTTGCCTTGTACACTCTTATTCCCCCACCCCTGAATTTTAAGTGTTTTAATTGTCTCATTTGCAATAACATGATTACCAAAAATGTTTTATACACCCACATAGCATAAATAGTTTAAGGTAAGTGGTAGAGTCACACACTTATCCACATTTGTTGTATATTTACTGTCATGCCCGTGTGGGTTGCATCATGTTGGGAAGACTAAACAATATGTGAACACAAATGTGAAATTCACAATAGAAATGAGTCGTCTTCAGTGGCCAGACATTTTAACACAGCGGGTCATGACAGTAATTCTTTACGATTTATGGGTTTGGAGATAATCAACGAGAAAACAGTCTTTGTAGGAGGGAAACCTGATATATTTTTGCCCTAAATACTGTAGCACCAGACGGCATTAGGGGTGGAAATCGAAACCTGGTTCCAATTTAGAACCGGTTTTAATTGGCGTGATGCATCGGAATTGCATACCTCCGATGTTATCCGTTCCTCTGGACTTTCCGACGTTGCGCGCGATGACGTCACACTACACCACGCACCATGACTTGAATTCTACGTCATGGAGTGGTCCAAGCCGTGGTTGCACTTTAGTAGGAAAAACGACCGTTGAGCAATTTATAACCAGTGCAAAGCCATTTAAACTTGCAAGGCTGGTAACACTAGCAACATGCTTAAACATTTAAGCTCTCAACACTGCATTCAATTCCATGAATGCCATGTGTTCAACTCTAAGCGCTCCATGGTCTCTGTAGACGCGGGTAACTACGGTGCCATAACTTACACGCGCAAATTTTCTGAAATGTAAACGAACTATGTAGTACATTTGTTTCTTCCATCTTAGAAGATGACAGGCAGGGTGACAACAATAGCTCCCTAAGGCAGCTCCGGAAAGACAAACACCATTCACGCTCGGTCCAGGTAAGTTTAATGCGGAGGACGAGATTTGGTTCTGACAGCTAATAAAACTTAAAGCTTTTTGTGCTGAAAACTGCGTAGGACTGCTGTTTTTATTTTAGAAATACGTAGTCCAATTTGGTATAATTACATGTCCATAAAACTATAATCAGTGATAAAGTAACATTTAGTTATTACTCTGATCAGGAATTGATAAGAGAATCGATAAAGAATCGGATTGATAAGAAGAATCGATAATGGTATTGACATCAATAATTTCTTATCGATTCCCATCCCTAGACAGCACGAATGCATCTCTCCTTAAACTTGTCTTTTACGATATGTCATATGACAGAAAACCGATTAATTTACATAATGATTGCAGTCTACAGTTATCCCACTCATTTGTGATGGGCTCTGGTGACGCCCTGGCGGTGTTCGTTACACTTGTTGTGTTATCATTGGTTGTCCCTCAGGAAACTGCACATGTCAGTAACACACTGATGAAGGAATCATGCCACAAAGTTTCTGTGCTGGGTGAAACAAAATATTTTTGTTATACCTGATTGATTCTCTCACTGCAGTCCAGCACTCTGACAATCGTATTGTGCTACCAGGGGTGACGTCTGTTTTTATGTACCAAGAAGCTTCACTATCCAGTTAAATTTGTACTTTTGAAGACAAGTTTCAGTCATCTTCAGGACAGATGGTGAGGCATCTCCTAAAGTCCCATAATAACATGATATGGAAAAAAAAACAAAGACCACAGAGCAGGCCCCTAATACCTTCTTACATGTGAGAAACCCAAGATGTCTGTGTAGATCCTGCATGCTTTATGTATCTTCAGATGGGTTTCCTGCCATTGTTCAAAGACATGCTTTTTAGATTACGGTACTCTATATTTAAATTATTTACGTGCCCTGTGATGTACTGGCATCCTGTCTAAGGTTCTCCCTGTCCAGAGTATTGTGGAATAGGATCTGTGTTTATATATGCTATATAAAACCCAAGCAGGGCCATTACAGAGCACACTTTTATTGCTTATTAACAACAAAGTGAAGCAGAAAGTCCCTAATTGATGCCATGTGCTGAAGTATATTGTATCCACAAGCCAAATGACTTCTGTTATCCCGATGATCATTAGTTGCCATTGCTATTTACTAGATCTTTCTGCTTGCCTGGAACTCTTGATTAGCTATCTACCCTGATCCCATAATAAGTCCCCCCAAGGTACAGATGAGAAATATAAAATCGTGAAGAGACATCGGTTATTATAAAACAAGCCTCGTGCTTGATTCCTCCATTTTAAACACAAGGTTGCAGCACACCACAGTCATCAGCCCTGTCCCAACCAGCAGCACGTCGGCGCAGACAATAAAGAAATCCAGATAGTGTTCGTGTTGCTGCCATTAACCTTCATTCTCGCTGCACCTCTCCAGCTGTAACAGGAGGCCACAGTGCTGGACAACTGTGCCAATTAAACCTATGTCTCCTGAGACGTGAGGCTCTCAAGGTAATCAGCCACGTGACACTTCTAATTGTGCATCTAAGTTACCGGAAAAGAAAGGGATTATGATCATCTGAAGGCAATGCATGATCCCCTCACCATAAATGTACATTATTTCCTTTAGGGTAAAATCTCAATTAAAGTTTAGCCATATGCAAAACGTCCACATTAAGCCCCCATTATTGCTAGTTAATATGCTGGGCTCAGTGGAAATGCCAAGTAGGTAAATATCCCTCCCTGAGTTCACCATACACACCTGTGACAGCTTCTGTCTATTGGATTTGTTTATTGTTATTTGAATAGGGGATGGTGGGCTCCCCGCGCCTCCTCCCCGCGCCTCCTCCCCGCGCCTCCTCCCTTGCCTGGCCTCCGCTGCTGCCCGCTCTATCCTTCTGTTGGAAAATGGCACCTCATTCTGTGCCCACGCTCGCGTTACGGACCCCGGGGGTGAACCTGCAGCCGTCGGGCACTCGGATGCAAATGGAGTGGGAGGGAAAGGTAGCCCATGGCATGGGACTGTCACCCCGACACGCGTGTGTGCGGGAAATGAGCATGGCAAAGACGCCCGTGTCGATCTGCAAGAAATCTGCATGAGCAGCATCAGACTGGGCCATGCTGCACTCGTGACAAAACAGCGCGGGCTGCATGTAAAACAGACAATATGTAATGAATGATAATGGCAATATGTAACTTAGGGAGGCTGTAAGTCTATGCTCACTGACAAATAAGACGTCCAGTGGCAGTAAGCATTTGAATTGAATTGTTTGACATCAGCCCTTGCCTCTGTATAGACAGACACGCAGGGCTTGGACACTCGTCAAAACAAAGAGTCAAGGAGTGTAATTATTCCAGTAATATCTGGACACACAGTGCTAGTCTGATTCTTCGAGCTTGACACCCTGAATGCAGAGGGAATTGCCAAGTCGGGTATAAGACTGTCATAGTTAGGCAGGGAGGAGAGGAAAATAAATAAATAAAAAATGATCATCAGACAAGTGTGCAATGGCGAAACTGGCAGGGTGTCACCTCAGTGTAGCGAAAAAAAATGCGCGTGGGGTGGATGCTGGGTCGCAGATTAAAAATAACCTTTCAATAGCCGGAAGCCACAATGCATTTTCCCCCTTTCAGCCTTGAACCTTGAAAACTGAAGTTTGCCTATAATGAAGCCTGCGACTAATTCCCTCCTCCTGGTAAAAATAAGCATGAGCCGTTGTAGAACAGAACAGGATAGTGCCTCTAAGTGAGCATTACAGTATCTCCATTTGTGTGCGCCCTGAATCTCCTGTCACGTATGACCACTGAGCATGTTGAATTAGATTCAAAAACTTTAAAAATTCATCGAAAACTAGAGACCTGAATGTGTCTAGGATGATAAATATAATACGCACCAATTCTGTCCTGGTATATTTAGCTATAGCTGCACGTTTGGATTCTGTAGAGGATTTCCAGAATGATGTGGATCCTTGTCTATTTCACTGCATGTCCATTCATAATTTTCCTGTCGTACCCTACAGCTGCTGCAGACTATTCAAAGTCAAATCTATAGATGCTGGAGCACAAGGCCGTTCTGGGCAAGCCAGGAACAAGGACCTGTGTTCAGGGACATTCAGTAATGTGTTCAGGGACATCCTTGTCGGAAAACCAAAGCATGCACAGGAGGCCCACTTTCCTCATAAAAAGACTAATAATAGTTTTGAGAGATTTAAAAAAACTAAAAAAAACAAGTTTGCTCAGAGTGATGCACTGCTTTTGATGAATCCAGGTAGAATACCGCAATCCTTTGACAGCGTGTCACTCTCCTCGCCTATGCCTGGCTCTGTAAGCTTGTGGTAATACCTAATCAGTATTGCTAGCTTTCTAAGGTTTTGAACACTGGGTACTGTACCTTGTTACATTTTAAGAAGACAGTGACCAATACATAAATATTCAGATAAACATCTTTAGTGATTAAATGCAGAATGAAGTTCTGGAAATGCTGAGTCAATGCCTGTTTATCGAATACAATAAACACTGAAATGCTAAGAGGCTGTTCTTTCAAACCATCTAATGAAAACAAGACATGTAATATATGACAATGTATAAATACCAGCGTAAATATGTACTGCAAATGTTCACTTGAGAAAGGTGTGATATGGTCCGTTTCCCTATGGAGTTGTATGCACAAAAACATGAAAAAAAGAAAATAAAATAACGCCATACCTATTTTGTTGGACCTGTTCTTCCTGAGCCCTGAATTAAGCAAGTACACAGCGAGTTTATAAGGGCCATTGTCACTAGGCATAGACACTATTTAAATCATTGTTCAGTATGAGATGTAAATACACATTATCATTTGTCTTAGGCACAGCTTTGTGAACATATGGTAATTAATGCAGTCACTATAGGCTAACCTAGTTTTTGCACTTTACTGCCTCATTTGTACTTAATTGCAAAAAGCAAAGCTTAATCTTATTTTTTGCTGCTTTGGCCCCAATACTTAAATTAAAATGACATTAACATGCAATTTTAAAAACTGAGGGGGCAGAATCTTGGGGGCTGCAGAAACACATCCTTAGCTGGGATCAAAAGTGTTTTCCCTGGAAATACCTAACATTAAATCATCTCATTATCTTAAAACTGTATTAAATTACAACTTAAAATGTGTGCTATACAAATATCAAAATAGAGACCTTACATGCCCTTTCTGAGCTTAAAATGCTATTGTAACAGAAAGCAATGAAACAGAAAGCAATGAAATTGTAACAGAAAGCAATGAAACATGTACAGTAAATTAAGCTGGTCACTGATGAAATTTAAAAAAAAACATGCATGAATTATTTTTTATTGTTAATAGTGAATTCTAATTGATATTAGGGGCACACATTTGGGCAGATTTTACTCACACAAGCACAATAAAAATATTCAATATTTCATAGTACAGATGTTATGTGAAACTATTCCAATATATGCTTTTATGGATATTGCTTCCATATATAGAAATTTCAAGGTCAGTCTAACCACTACTATATTGCTCCAATACTGTTGTGCATCGCAGTGTATGATATTTCTGAGTGTATTTCTCAAACACCAAATTCCAGTATACAATGAATCTGAGTCATCTAACGCCTTTTAATCAGGATATCTCAAGTAGTGATAAAGACACTGTCAGTACTGAGCGTTTGAGGTTGCATAGTACAAATGAATGAACATGTTCTATATAGAGAATCAGTAAACATTTAAACACAGCAAGGACTACTACATAAAACTATGTACTGGCTACTTGTTCATTCAGAACTTGTGTTGCATTAAATTGTTTTTTACCAGCACAGCACTAATACTTTTTGATCCAATGCTTTCCAATGTGATGCATTTTAATGTTTTCCTCTCCTTTTTTAACTTCGGCAGTGTGCTGCTTCAGTAGAAGATTTGTTGTTGTGAATCAGCGGGGAGAGGAGGAGAAGAGAGGAGTCCTGCATAAATATTTATCCTCCCCCCCCCCCAAGTCAATACTCACTGCCAAGGGTGTTTTCACTAATTAGAGATGTACTTCTTTGCAGATCGGGATTATGCAATAACAGCCCATTCTTTCGGGGAGATCTTGGGGTTGTTGGTAGACAGCTAAAGTCTTGGATAACAGTCAGATGCTCCCTGAAACAGGGACCCCAAGTGGCTTTACCTTCCACTTTTTGAGCAGCTGCTGTGCCACACTTACTGCGTACTTGAGGTCAGTACCCTGAATCTCTGTCCTAGTCTTCTGCAAAATGAACAAGGTTTCTCCCCTCAAGAATTTTCCTATATTCATCCCCCATCCATTTTTCCCTTCCGTTCTGACAGGCTGACATCACCCTGTCGATAAATAGCATCCCCTTAAAAGGATTCTGCCAGTACTGTGCTGTAGATAGGGTTACTGAAACTAACGCTGCAGTCTTGGCTTTGTCTTGGGGTTGCACTAGAAACAATGATTAAAAAACACCTTAATTATTATATGAATTATCTGTTATTTATTTAGCCTGACCATACAATTATTTTCCACATATTTCTAGAATCTTTCATATATCTTTTATTACAAAGTGCGACTTAGCATTTCTTGAAGTAAGCCAGTGTATTATATTTGTACAGGATTTCTGGTTCTTGTCTGGTTGGCAGAACTGTTTGGTTGAAGCAAATTCTGGGGAGTGCTGTAGACTTTGGTACTTGCGAAAAAAAATGGCCTTCAGTTTCCATCCATCCATCCATCCAAGCCAGTGCAGGAAAAGTGCAGGAAACTAGGCAGAGGCACCTTGAACAGGACATCAGTCTACCAAAAGCACACAATTGCACGCAATTCAGCTAACTGCATGCTTCTGAATCGTTGGGAGACCATGAGAACGCCACACATAGGAGCTGGAGTTGGAGGAGACATGTGGTTCAGTATCCCTGAACTCCACACAACCCTCTCCCAAGCCTTCCATGCACTGCCTGTTTGAATCTGCCAATTACAGTCCTCTAAAAGAGGACCTTATAGAGACAGGGTTTCAAGCCTGAAATCACACAGGAGAAAGTTTTGCCTCTTGAAGGTACAGAGGAGACCATGCACATTTACACGAGACATTTACATCAGGGGTGCCCAATACGTCGATAGCGATCGACCAGTAGATTGCAAAGGTAGTGCGGGTAGATCGGGCGACATTCCAAATAAAAAAAAAAAAATGATAGATGTTAGCCTATCCTATCCTCCCTTTATCCTATCCTATCCTATCCTCCCTTTATCCTATCCTATCTATCCTCCCTTTATCCTATCCTATCCCCCCTTTATCCTATCCTATCCTCCCTTTATCCTATCCTATCCTATCCTATCCTCCCTTTATCCTATCCTATCTATCCTCCCTTTATCCTATCCTATCTATCCTCCCTTTATCCTATCCTCCCTTTATCCTATCCTATCTATCCTCCCTTTATCCTATCCTATCCTCCCTTTATCCTATCCTATCTATCCTCCCTTTATCCTATCCTATCCTCCCTTTATCCTACCCTATCTATCCTCCCTTTATCCTATCCTATCCTCCCTTTATCCTATCCTATCCTATCTATCCTCCCTTTATCCTATCCTATCTATCCTCCCTTTGGCATTCGCCACTTAATTGACATAACGGGAGGCCAGTCTGTTGTTGCTTTACTAAAACTGTGTTACATTAGGTCAACTTAACAACCACGTAGATCCGTTCTCATCCAATGTACCTTGAAGATCATACTGGTCACCACGCAGAAAAGGCAAATGTATTGCGAGCTAATGCCAAACTCCAGCGAGCAAAGTGAACCAGCTATCCTTCCAATTTATATCTACTAAAATGGATATGAACAAATGAGTGGGGGGGGCGGAACATAATCGGGGCTGTGCAGTCAGGGGAGGCAGGTGTCATTATAAAAAGTAAAAAATGAATGTGCTATGAATGTAATGTTTGTGCGCTGAATTTGCGTATTTCCCGTTCAGATAGAGAAGAGTCAAGCGAAGTGTGGCCATGGCCAAGTCTCGTTTCCCAGCGCAGGCTCCAACTGCGCAGAGCGTGCGCCTTCTGCTTTCTCACTGCATGTCACCAATGTCATGCACACATCTATATTGTATGTCCTCACTTTCCATAGTATAGGTGATCTAGGGTATATGTAAAACAAAGTTAGTCTTGCTGATATGATATGAAACTGCAGTGAAAAAGAACGAGGTGAGGCAGCCAGTACCTCTGCCTCACTGAAGGGGGCGTGCGTGAGCCCATGGGATTAATATTGCTGGTATGCTGGATAAAAATCATAAAGTTCACTATAGCACTCTGTTTTTTTAAGTTATTTTATTTTAATTTGTTCTGAAAGAGCCAGTGCCTCACTAGCCATGAAGCTCACTGTACTGTCACTGCACTGTATATATAAAGCATACTCAGTGTGTGTGTGTGTGTGTGTGTATATATACATACATACATATATATTATATACACACACACACACACACACATATATAAATACAGCTTTGGAAAAATATCTGCATTTTTAAATCCTGATATAATGCTGGTTCTGCTGGCAGAAAGCTACACTGAGAAGCAGACTGCTTCCAGGCTGAAAGACAGCAGAACAGAAGAACAAGGTGAAGCAGAAGACACTAGGAATGACCAGACACCAGGGGAAGTGACTTTCCAATGCCAGAGCAGACTGTCAACTTATCCGGCAGTGCCTCATAAATTGGAGGATGACCTCAAGTGACCTTCAACAGGAATGGGAAACATTAAGTGCACACAGTAAAGTGCACAGCTAGGACAGGTCTTAACAGGCACCTAGAAGCAGGTCTGAAGTCCCACGAAGCCCGGAAGAAGCCCTTCATTAATGAAAACCAGGGATGAGCCAGGCTAGAGTTAGCAAAAGAAAAAAATAAATCTATATTTTAAACTAAGGCATACCCATAGAGAAATTAGTGAAACTAAATGTTTTGCCGTCGTTTCTTACTTTTTTTCAGAGCTGTATATATATATATATATAGACCCTAAAAGCATTGTATTTCACAATTTCTCAATCTTGGTGTAACTGTAGTCAACTTTTTGGATGAACATTTGTCTCCTTCTGAATTATTATGAGTTGTAATGTTTGGTATCTCCCTGAAGCTTTTTGACAGTTTAGCTGAAAATCTTTTCCTGGATCACTTCTGAGCTACCAGGCTTCTTCCTGATGTTGTTAAATTTATGCCACTTGAAAGATTTATATATCTTCATCTACAATTAATAGTAGTTAAAACACTTCATATTTCTCAATATGTGAACAAGGATAAACATAACTTTTTATTGAAAGTTTGTTTTAAAAAACACAGAAAACTTAAAGCAAATAAAGATTCTTTATACATTATATTACATGAAATTGATAAAGGATTTATTTTCCCTAACGTTACAGAAGATAAAGGAAAAGAAAATGGTAACCATGGCAATATCTGTTAAACTCACATTATGTTTGAGCATTAGCTTTATCGAAAATATTTCAGATATTTTCCAGTGCTCCCGAGAATGACACTTGTAGATTTTAACATTAGAAGGACTACGAGGCGTGTTAATTAAAGCCCATTGATGCTACATTTACGCTTCCATTACTGACCATCAACCACATGAAGCAAGAATTCATTTTGGGGGTAAGAACTGGAAGGATTTTTTATCTGGTCAGGTGAAATGGGAGCTATGAGAAAGTATTCAGAAAATAATATTCTGAAAGTCCACAACAACAGGTCACATTTTGTTTCCTGATTTCAGCTGTGGATGTATTTGTTTTTATTTCACAACAACAACAATTTAGGGCTTTCAATCGATTAAAAGATAAAATAATTAATTGATCGCACATTTTTGCAACGACTTGTGATTAATCGCAATTAAAAGACTAGCTTTTCTTCTTAAGACTAAAGCTTGTTAATGCATATTTAAATGTACAATCAATACCAAATTAATTCTGAATAATCACAAAGCATGTATATTTCAGACACCATTGTCTATAGCATCTTCAAACACATAACTACACAGAACTGTGTAGTGTGGTAGAAGACTGAAAAGTGAAAACACTTTTCTTTTTAAACATGCTTACAAACAGCGCACAGCACAATGTATAGCACTGAAAAGTCTGCTTGTTTATTTTGGTTCTTGGCTACACAATATGGCGTTTCCACCCCATAGTGCACTGCTCAATAACGTCTGTCGCCCCATATCTAGGGATGGGTATCGTTAAGATTTTAACGGTACTACTACTACTCTTTCTGGTGCTGGCTATCGGTCCAGTACTTTAACGGTATTGTTATCGGTACATTGTGAAGAATAGATCAAATTAACAACATAATGAACAGATTTATTTAACAAATCACTATTATTATTCAACAAATTTGCATTATTATTTAA